>JAVXUP010000512.1:307500-439942 GCA_033070095.1 Escallonia herrerae | reverse complement strand
AATCACAGCAGTTCAGTTGTTGAAATATAAACTTAAAACACCACCATTTAGCAAAACGAATCCTTTACTTATTTCTTATTTCACAACACCGCAATTCTCACCTGAATGGTCTTTGATCAGCTGCAGTAAGCTCAGAATATTTTCCCCTTGATATGATATCCTTATTGAAACCAATTCTTTCATATAGTTTCCCCAAATTGAACTTTCCTGCAAGCAAAAGTATCAAATCATCAACTCGTGTGATCCAGTAAACAAAGAGCACAGGTGCTTGTAGATTTAGAGTTTCTGCAAAATCTCGAGCCACAAATCCTAGTGCCCGCAAAGTCGACAAGAAAAATGATTATCTATACTACATATATAAGCACGTAAGTAGTTACGTGGCAACACTTTCCTTTCTCTGAAATACCCTTCGTTGAAACAGATGATCATCTTAGCTTCTAAAATTGCAAGGGTTTTTAAGACCTTTCTAAAGTTCCAACTCTTACTTAGGCAACCTTAGAGTTTTAATCTAAAACTACTTACCCAATGGTATGTTTATCTTAACTTTTACAAATGTCAATGTTTTTTTTTTTTTTTACCATGAAAAGTCCCCAATTCTCTTTTCAATTAACCATTTATTCTTCCACCTAATTACCTTTTTCTATACCCGTGTTTCATCTTATAAACTCAAAATAACTTTTTGACCTTGAAAAAGTTCCACTTGCCACAAACCATAGAAGCAATCGATAGAATTGTAGTAAAGTCCTAGGGTTTTCATGGGAGAGGCAGCAAGAGGAGAAATTTGAGAATAGCAAAAGTGATATGTCTTGGCCATGCAAATCAATCTAAAAGGTCTAATCTACAATCTCATGTATTCCTGAATTTCACATCTTCTCTGTCTTCGCCACAAGGAGATCCCTTGACGGTTAAGGTCTATGAAAAAAAAAATTCTTGCCACCATAGCAAGCACCAAACAGTACCTTAGAAGAACTTCAAGGCATAGTATTGGTTGCTACTACGTCATAAGGTTATACAATCGAAACGGTTAGGGTAGAGAAAGTTGGGTCAATCCTATTGTGTCGAACTATTCCTGGGTGATATGCGCAACACTGTTTATAAATTTCGGCAATTTCAGAACCTCAACACTTTGAAATCGCTCATGCCTTCCTTCGGAATATAAGTTAAACTGTTTACTCTTAGGACATGAATTTTATATCTATTTTCTAGAGATTAAAGCTTACTACACTTGTAGCATTTAAATTACGAAGGTTTGCAAGTAAGTTCCTATACACTGACATTACTACGTGCCATTTTCTTAGGTCGCATAAAGGCGGACACCCAATGGCACAAGTCTAAATGTTTTGTGTAATTGAAAAGGTAGGATTATTGTGAAGGTTTCTACTAATATTACGACTTGGGGTGGTTTGAATTTTTTGTGCTTTACGTTTTACTAACAACATATAATCTGCTTAAGAGTTGTTTCCCATGTTTGATACTTGATATACAACTCTAATGGCAAATCATTCAAATGTAGAATAACCATTTGGTCTACATGCTTTGAGTAATATGTTGGTTGTAAATTGTAATGCTGGGAGGCAGAGTCAGAAAGCATAGATAGACAGTATCGAGAGCTAAGAGGGGTAAGAAACACCTCAGAGCAGGTCAAGTATTAATAAGAAGTTAAGCCACATTTGTTTCTGAATTTTATCAAAACGCCAGCACTAGAATTACAAATATATTGTTAAACTAAGATTGGAGTTTCTACATGTGAAAGATCACAATTCCAAAAGTTCGTCAAGTACCTATCGGTTCGAGTTACTGTTAGAAGCATCGGTATGTTTTCTTCATAATATTACGCATTGCCTAATAGCACATCATTTCATGCATCAGTATGTTTTCCTCATGATTCTATGAATTGCCCAATAGCATACCATCTATATGGAGCGTGTTTGATATCTCCATTTTTCTGTTTGTTTAACTTTATTGGTTCTTATGCTTTCTATTATCACCTTTTGGTTTAAGTATGATAGCATTCTAAGTTTTTCTTTTCTTTTCAATAAGTAATATTTTGTTCACAAAAAGGATGCCAAAAAGGGTCATAACACGTGCACAAAAGCATATGCACATTCAACTAAGAAGTGAGAGCAGGAAGTTGTCAAAAGAAAACTGCAAAAGCATCACAGAAGCAGAGATGTCTTCCTTGACGCCAGAAAACAGAAACCATTAGTTTAGATAAAGGCAACTCTACACCCTCAAATTATTTTCTTAAAAACAGGCCGAAAATGCAAGGGTATCAAGCCCTACATCCTATTACCTCTGTTCCTCCTCTTAAGAAGGGATCAAGAACCCCAAAATAGGTCCAGAAATGAACAAGTTAAAACACAACTCAAAACCAAGAAGCAAAACAAAACCAATCCACTGATTCGCTGTTAGTTTTGCACATGAAGCACTAATCATTTACAAAATTCATCTTCCTTAACCCCTCGCTGCCTCAAAAGAGAGAAACCATGCCCAGAGGGTAACCTCTTTTCTACCAAATACGAACAAATGCTTTCAAATGACCCTATCCTCCACCTTCCTGCTCCCCTATGTCAAGTGGAAAAAGTAAAGAAAAAGGACATGACAACAAGCTCGCTATTATTGAGGTTCCTCCAATATGTGGGTGCCCAGGAAATACAATGATCTCCAGAGGATCACACATTTGTTACCATTCGTCCGGGTCTCATGCAAGACAAAACAGGGTAGGAAAGAAATTGCCAAAAGCCACACCGCCACACAACACATCAAACCAATCTCATCCTTAGCTCCATTCTTCGCGGAAAAGCATTTGTCTATCTTGAAAACTCCCTGATCCTTGCAAATACCCATCCATAAACTAGAGTACGATGCCTGTCAATATCATAAGAAGCTCAGAATCGCTCTTGGGTTACTGGAGTACATCAAATTCTATTTTAAGGAGGCACTCAAGGCAAGGCACCAAAATAAGTTTCTTTGCATTAACACCTGGTCAATTTGTTAAGGCTAAGAGATTTCATAATTAGACATTTCACAATGGTGGTTCTCTTCCTTGCTTTTGTTTGTCCATCCTTAGCAGCCCTAGTAACATTATCTCCAAATTAGCACTTTATGTTCAGAAGGGGTCCTGTCTTGCATGAATTATATGGGACATACTAATTTTGTAACCAACGGGAGTCTAGACAAACAAATTAAGATGAGGTGGGTAAATTGTTGCTAGAAATATGTTCTAGCCTACAAGTTAGAAAGCCAACATGTGTTTGCACCTATCTAATTCCGGCATATTAGTTTCCTTGGTGTGGTCTGGGTGGGGGTTCCCAAAAACCAAGCATTTATCTTGCTTGTATCTCCATGTTGTTTGACTTATTATACGTTGTTCAGTTACCGAGAGGGGAAATACTATTTCAAACCTGTATGTATGCCTTTCCACCCCTTTTTGTCACTAAAAATGCAATTCCGGTGACGATTGTAAACCATTTAGCAATAAATGAGGGGGTGTCATAGCAAACTGGGGGATTGAAAGTAGCCTCTCCCTAATGAAACTATACTAACTTGCTTTAGAAATTTAAGCTCTTTCATATATATTTGTTTATTAGGTTAACAAACTTGTAAATCGAAAGTCTATAAAGAACGAAAGAGTAAATGCTGAGACATCCAAATCCAATTTTCTTTTTCCTCTCTCCGAACAGACTAATGTACATGTGTATATTGTTCTCAGATTAAAATTAGGATAAAGGGAAGCAGTTCCAAGCCGGTTATATATGGTAAAATTTCAGAATGAATGAGATTGTACATTTTGTTAACCAAATATATTCATGAGGTAGTACTTCTCTATATTGTTTTTTCTCACATTCGTGAGAATTAGACATATTATCAGAATCGAGCAGCCAAATAGCTTGACTTTTTACAATTCTGTAGTAGAGGCTGAATAAAGTTATACATAGACAATCAATTAAAGTTATACAAGGATGATAAATGTAAGTGTTGAATGTTGTATTTTTATTATTGTCAGACCTTTTTCCTGAAAGTACCATGCAAGTGCTCAACCACACGACATAACTTTCTACTGCGTGCCATTTAGAACTGCATTGTGAAATAGATCACACTGTTGCCAATTAACCTGGCATATGGTTCACAAATAGCATGATGAACATGTAATAATTATTTTACTATTAGCTCATTAGCCAGTAACACTTTCATGTTCTCAAGATCACTATTCCATGGGCAAAGCAAATGCGTGTGCGCGCGCAAAGATGTATGTGTGTGCGTGTTTGTAAATATATATACATAGAGGGAGAGAGAGAGAGAGAGAGAGAGAGAATTGCGAACTTACAGCAGCACAAAGGGAGAAGGGCACGGGCACATAGAAAAGTATTTCAAAGAGAACAATTTATATAAAAGAGCTTGAAAAACACAGAAAACAACGATGGTGCATTCTTTTGCTGGAAATAACTAGTTAATGAACTACTTCACTAGTTTATTTTGTAGTTCACCAGTTCACTGGTCAGATAAAGCGAACTTAATTAGATGCACAACTTACCCAAATTTCTCTCTCACATTTTTACTCCAACAAATGATGCAGCAAACTGTGAGCCATGCACTTTCAAACAGCAGAACCAACATTCTATGTGCATGACATTTGGCAGTCAGTTCACAGTAAATTTGAGACGTGTAGCACTGCTTTCTATTAACACTGAGTGGTCCCACAGGTTCTAGAGATAGTTCAAAAGAAGCTCGTTTGGGAAGATTGAATATAGTGGAATGTCTGAGAAACATCTTTTGGCAGTTTCGTCTTAGCAACATTAGAAATGTTAATAGCGATCTGTAGTTCACCTGTGACAACGCCAATTGAACCCGTTAAGGTAAGATTCTCGGAAACAATGGCCCCTGCTGCCATTGCCATATAGTATCCCCCACTAGCTGCCACATCACCCATAGATGCAATGACAGGTTTAGAAGCAGCCAGAAGTCTGATTTCCCTCCACATTCTGTACAAAAGAG
This sequence comes from Escallonia herrerae, assembly GCA_033070095.1. Lineage (NCBI taxonomy): Eukaryota > Viridiplantae > Streptophyta > Magnoliopsida > Escalloniales > Escalloniaceae > Escallonia > Escallonia herrerae. The sequence goes on along the minus strand of JAVXUP010000512.1, from coordinate 434,947 downwards.
ATATCAAGAGAAATAAATCGATTATAAGATCTTACTGAAACTTGGCAGAGAGGCTCCCACACCCCCTACCCACCCTCTCTCTCTCTCCCCTCCTCCCTCTCTTCTTTTTAATTAGCGAAATCATTTTCTAACTCAGCAAAAAAAAAGTAAAACATAGGCATCCATAGAACAGAAGTAAAAAAAGCACAATTATCTCAAGTTTCAATTAGCTGAATCAACAAAGATACCGTTGTCTCGAGAAACAATTATGTAAATGAGATTAGAAGTGTTTTAAGGTCTTTATGGCATATTCATTGTGTTTGTACTTGAAGTGAATATAATGTCATATGCTTTGTGAATTCAGAGATATACATTTTTCGTAGTGTTTAATGTTAAGACTATTCTAGTTCTGCTTTGGATACAACACCTGTATGAATAGCATATTTGAGACCTGAAGTAACCTGTTTTTCCATTTCTGCCCATACTATTCTGTGACAATGTACCACAATGTCCCTAAAGTCTGACAATACCACCATTTGGTCCCACCTTTTTAACAGAAGAACCTTATCATCTCTCTCATGAGTCTAATCTTCTAATCTCTGAGATACATCTCTGTGGATGATCCATCTATCATTTTTCATATTCATCGTTAAAGAAGCAAATACCACAAGTCCACAACCAAGTCAATGCCTATAGATCACAGCGGCTATAATCTTTGATATACAATCGAGATTATTTTTGTGTGATCAAAGGTGTTTGATGGTGGTGTTCCAGAGGTGATGTTCAGTAGGGTGGTCTTGATGCTCACCACATGGTACTTGACAAAAATTGTTTATGGCGGTAATAGGGTGGAAATAGGTAGTGGTGATGGATAATTAGCTTGAACCTTTGGAGGGTGATCATGTAATTCTGGGTTTCTGATCAATAAGAGAGGTCGTGTGTGTAAGAAGTGTGAGCAAGAGTGACGTGATAACATGGCAGAGAATTTAAAAACTGCTTCCAGTCTTATAAAGTAGAAAGATACTTTAAAAGATACAACAGAAAGTTCATACTCATACGATATTCTTAGAAACTATTCCGTGTAGACCTTCAGATGCCCAGAGAGAAGTGGCATGTGCCTATATGGTCAGATGACAACGTAATAAAAAGGAGGGGACAGGACGAGACCCCAAGTAGCTTGGGATGAAAAAAGGACCCAATAAGAGTATGGACTGCACAAATCTTTGATTTCTATAGAATATTTTTATTAATAACAGAGTGGCACGGGGGGCAAAACCCAATAGAAAAAGGAGCTCTATCAGGGGCCTATACACAGAAAAAACTGTCCATAAACTCCAAAAAGGCTTCTTTGGAGAAATCCCCCTTAAGAGCAAAAGCAAGAAAGAGAGTTTCAGCTGGTCCAAACCTAAGCTCCACATCCTCGAACAAAACAGTATGAACGCAAGCATTACGTAGCACTAATTAAAGGACAGATAGTTTGACTAGACCCGTCTACTTTATTGCTTCAACCATTGGGTTATAACTTGTCCATAAGAGTAAAGGAGGGGGAAAAAAGGAATTGAGAAGCACTTACAAATCGGAAGCAAGAGCGTCACCTCCAGGACTATCTATGCGGATGATTACAGCCTTGTATCTTTTCAAATCTGGACAAAGATTTTCGTGTTAACAAGAGAATGAGAAGGGGCAGAAAAAACTAAAAATACTATTTTTTTACTGCTACAAGTTAAACATACCCACCTTTCCCAATTTGTTTTGTTATTTAGGTACATAACTATCCAAAAGATTTTACCTATGATACTGTCTATCATGACAAAATATCCTCACAAAGCAATACATGAACAAATCATAATGATATATAGCCCCCACACGAGGCTGTACATAAAATCTGAACCAAGGAGCAGAAGTGTGCATTATTGCAAACATGTGGTGTTGCAAATTAATTAAGAAGGAAGAACCTAGTTCTTCTCTAATGTCTGGTTGTTTAATTTTTATTTTGACACGTAATGCCCCATTCTTTACAATTTACAAGAATCTTACAAGGTCTTTAACTTCCAAAGCAACAACTTAAGTCGTACTTCAATGTGGCCCCTTTGTTGGCCTACATGTTTCTTATGGTGCTACCAAGGAAAAGAATTATAATAACACATCTTATGCAACCCACCAGAGTAGGCATCGTCTTGATCTTCTCAGACATATTTGAACATCTTCAAACAATTTACACTCCATGATACTTAAATCACTCGACAGTATTTCCTGACAGATTTAGCAGCTTAAAAGAACCAAGGCCAACATTTTGACCGTAACTGTTCATATCCAACACAGTCGTATTTAGAACTAGCTCAATCCATACATGCAATCAGCCACCCCCAAGTGCCCCAGAGCAAGGTTCTCGTACCGCGCTCTGATTCGCATTCCACATACCAAAACGATTCGTTATCAATCGCTAAGTACTTACAGCCCGTTACAAGCTATAGAAGCATTAAGGGTTGGTCATACAGTAATTTAACATGTGTAGGCTCAGGAAGTAGTAATGTGACGGCACTTGTGGAAGTGGTAAAAGCCTAGGTAGTTGTGGGGTAATGTATGAGCACAGGTGCAGCAGTTCGGGTGAAGCACCAGCACCAGGTTCGCGTCGGGTGCGGGGCATTGGTGCTGCTCACTGGGTACGTGTCCAAAATTTTATATTTATGTAAATAATTTTCTGAATTTCGGGTGCGGCTGGGACACAGCAGCCACACGGCCAAGACACACACCCAATAATTCAAAGTCGAATCTGGAAAACCAAAAAGAGATTGCATATTAGGGTTTTCCAACTTAGAGGAGACGCGGGAGAGGGGGAGGGGAGAGAGAGGGAGGGAGGGGAGAGAGAGAGAGAGAGAGAGAGAGAGAGAAGAAGAAGAAGAAGAAGAAAGTAGTCACGGCGACCCAAGGCAGCGGCGGCTAGCGGTGTGCTGTGGAAGCACCTGTGGTAGCATCTAATATTCCAGAGAAGAAGAAGGAGATACCTGCTTTTGATGTTATCGATCTGTGAAGATATATAATAAATGGTTTTTGACAGCTCTATCCACCAATTAGCTATTTTACTAAAGTACCCACTTGCTAAACTTGTTACTTAAACTAGCCCCAGTACTTCAAAAAAGTAATGTAATACCACGTACAAACTTTAATGTATTCAGCTATACAATTTCAATATTTACGAAAAAGTTCCTCAAACTTAACAAACTCTCACTACTTCAGTTAGAAATCCTAATACTTTTTCACGCATATATATATGTATTTGATAAAATCTGTCATTTCTCCACTGCACCCATATCCTGTAATTTAAAAAATGATGTATTTGCGTACCCGCACCCATCGTATCCGCATCCGCAACAAGTCCATACTTCCTAGGGGTTAATAGTATAAGATCTAGACACATACGATATTGTGGCAGATAGTAGGAGCATTGACATAAGTGGTGGTGGTAGTAAACTTGTACCATTTAAATCATTTAGAGTTAGTTACTCACTTTAAAAAGAAAAAAAATGAAGAGAGAGAGAGAGACAGGAAAAAAAACAGCAAAAAAGGGAAATCAGCTTGGTGTTGGTCAATATGGGCCATGTTACATGGACTCTTCGGTTTGCGTGAAGTATCGTGTTGGACACTCGACACTTGAAAATGGGTATGGGATATGTGTCCGACACATCTCATAGGATATGCCATTATGATACTATCTTATAGTCTTTTGTTTATTTAGTTATTGCTTTGAGATAAGACAAGTTGTCAATTAAAACCAAATTCATCACATAAGACACCTTTTTGCCTTTGAAATAACTAAAAAGCAATAAAAAATATGAACATTTTGCCGTGTCTCCATGTCTTGCGTTTTTCCAAATTAGACGAATCCGACACTCGGACACGTATTTGATCCGGACACTCGTACCAAGTCCATATAACATAGAATGTGGGAAGGTATGTGCATACTCCGGTGATTTCAGTAACTTTATAACTTAACCCCAAAGAAGCGAGGGTACTTGATCTTAAGATGATGTACAAACCATCAGTTGATGGGAGCATATATAGTTGAAAGTTTGTCAGTTTCGCATTGAAAAGAATGCTTGATCTTAATACAACAGGCATATCTCACTTTTTCACAAACCACTATAACATACCTCTTACACTCTGAATCTTCTCAATGAATTGCTCAGCAACAATACCGGAACTAGGTGAGCTTAAGGGACTCCGTACACGACTAATACTGCCCGAGGCTCTGATTACGGCTATTTGGTCTTTGCCACCTGATAAACCGAGAGTCCATTTTCTAACTCTTGAGTATTTCCTGGTATTCAGGGCAAAAGAGAAAGTCTCATAAGCTCCAGATCAGAAGTCCTAATCTACTAGATAGGTAGCATCGGCTTGATGACACTCGGAGCTTTGCCAACAAAACTGCACTAGCGTTGGGGCTTAGTGTTTTTTCCTTAAATAATAGCTTTTGGACAGGGAGGGGGAGTGACTTTTGGAATGGGCGGGTGGGAGGACATTTACAGAAAATATAAGAAAATAGCTATATTTTATTTCTACAACAACACAAAACATTTCTCAAATACCTATACATTTGGAGAATCTACAGTTCAAGCACAGCCCATATGCCTTATTACAGGAAAGTCCAGAAAGAACATATATGGCTCAGTGGGCTATTTGTCTATTTGGGGAACTTTGCGAGATGCATAGCTAGTTAGTCTATAACTTTCGTACATAGGTTGTGACACCTTGGCACCCTTTTTAAAACAAGTTTACTTCTAAAGATGTAAAATGATTAGTGAATCTATTTGATACATTACATCTTTGAATAGTAAAGAGGATTGCATAAAACAGACCACATAAATTTTTAACTGTTATGTATCTAATATATGAAAGAACTTATACTTTGCTTAAAAAGTGATAACTGATGCAAGAAAACTAATCTGATTTCTGGACTATTTTAGTACTAAACTGTAATTGAAAAATCCACTCACACTAGTGAAATGCACAAGAATATGATACTAAATTATGGATAAAGAAAAGGAGAAAAAAAAGACGACCTGTAATCAACTACTGGAAGTTCTTTATCTTTGACAAGTCCCAGTCTCTCTTTCAACATAGATCTGACCTGAAAAGCTGACAGATTAGTGGCAAGCTATAGAAATCTAAGTACATATATAGTAAAGCCAAAGCTGAAAGAATATTAATCATATCATCCGTACTTGGCAGTCTATTATTTTGCCATTTGGAATTCAACCAATCAATTTCACATTTCTCTCTTCCACGTAAATATGTCCCACTTAAAAGTTTTACTAATAGCTTTGCAGGTCCACCAATTCCTAAGACTTTGCCAAAACACCGTCTCTCTCTTTTTTAATTTTAAATTTACCCTTTAATCTTGAATGTTTCCTATATTTCAGACAAGCCCAATACTCTTCCACCCTTCATGTCATTATTAGCCATATGTATACGCATATATGTGCATAGTATGTATATAAAATTTTGTCTCATACTTTTTTTTTGGGTAAAACATTTAATGTCTTGTTATTTTTTTGCTTGGTGGTCCTTATTATTTATACAAACCTCAACACAAGGATTATTATTATTATTATTATTATTATTATTATTATTATTATTATTATTATTAGTTATTATTATTAGTGGCATTAGTACTATTATAAGTAGTAGTGGTAGTAGTAGTATTTTCATAATTATTATTATTATTATTATTATATGGGGAGAGACTATTTTTACCATTTCATATTCACTTATTCATTTGTTGCTAAAAGAGTAACAATTGTTACCATAGTTCATTTCTAACAACAAAATTGGTAAAAACCTCATTAAGAAAGTGGTGGAAATAACATTTCTATCATTATTACTTCCAGTGAGGCCCTTTTTGATTTTTTGGATAGTTTTACTCTTTATATAGGTGGCTGAATACTAGTTGTGTAAATGGGTTCGCCCTCTCTGGCATCTTTCTGAATATAATGTATATTGTTTACCTATCAAAAAATTATTGTTGTTATTGCTGCTACTCATTTTGTTACTACTATTAGGCCAACAAGTATGGGACTTCTCAATGAGTATTTTGGTAGTTGTTACTCCCGCATGCAACGCGTGGGGTCAAAACCAGTTCATACTTAACCAGAGAATGTGAGATTCAGTGGCAAGCTATTCAAATTTCAAAATCAACAAGAGAACACAAGATTTAGATTTATATGATGCTCACATTTTGAAAGCTGATGGAAGACACTACTGTTTCTTTACCTCATCGTCATATTTTATATCAGTTATCCATCCATCTTCTTTAAGCCTTTCTATTTCGTAAATTCCTTCATTAATGAAGCTTTCAACGTCTTCTCGTTTCTTTCCTGTATGAGAACCAGAATCTCAAGTACTTAGTTTAAGTGTTTAACACTTGAGAATCTTGCCAAACCAGAATCCAGCAAATCACCTTTTGCAGAAGAAACTTTATCCAACCAATTCCCATAGATATTGTCAAGCAATGCAGTCAGCATTTCACGATTTTCTTCGGATATATTTTTGCGTGCAAGTTGATCCCCAGCACTCTTATATTTACCAATCCTCTCCACCTGCGGCTCAATCCCGACTTTCTCAAGAACACCTACAAAATATTATTTGATGCCACAAAGCGGCAGTCAAAAGGAATCACATTATATGTATATAAAATGCCAATGAGCAATAAGAAATTGTTATTAGAATAATGGATGAACTCCTATGGCAACAGAAAATGGGATATAATTCACAAACATCGTATTAAGTGGACTGTGCAGCTAGACACATGGCATGATAAATCCTTGTCCTCTATTGCTACCTTTGTTGTTTGCAAGGATACCAAAAATGTTAGTGCAATCTGGGAAATCTGATCCTCGAAGGTTGCTCATTCGAGTTTGTCGCTTCCATCCTCTCATGCGTTAAAATTCAAGGTAGAATGTTTTTAAATGTGAAGGAGAATGATGCTGTATCCAAGGCAATGAGACGGCGAGAAGAATGGAACTTACTTTGCATTTGTTGTTTGGGACACCCTGTGTTCTATCATATTTTTAGATAATAAATATTTGAGTATTTATCTAGGTTATTCACGCCAATTTATGTCATTTGGTAGTACATTTTCCTAATATTATTGAAGATTATTTCCACCTCACTGTTCTTGTTATCCAAGCAGATTTAGGGCCTCTTTTTGCCTATATATCTATGCAATTCCAGAAGTCAATCAAAGCTGACTATTATTGTGATTGAGACTGAAAAATTGGCCTTGTATGCCACCGTCAAGCCTCTGTGCCCCTCCAATTAACGAACGTGCCATAGGCAACCTCCAACTGCCTTCTCCATTTAAGCACACTCTTATATCCAATCATTAGTAATTTGTCGTCAAGAAACACATTTTTATACCACGCTAGCAACTTAAGCTTAAGCTGAGTTCTTGAGCTTCTCACGCGCACCAGATTAAAGAGTATTCTTTACAATTAAATGAACTAGTCGAAAGAGGTCAACCCATATGCAAGCAAAACTGTACAATAGAATGTTAGCAGATGCCGCACACAAGCAAAAAAAATATTCAAATCCTCAACAATAATCAACTTACCTCCAAGAAATGATGCTTGAACATTTAAACCATACAAAGCAAAGTAAGCACTTGGAGGGGCATATAGCTCTTCACACGCACAACCAAGATAATACTCTTTCTCTCCACATGCAGGGGCGTAACCCACAATGAATTTACCTACAAAGTACTGAACACCATCAAAATTAATGACGATAAACAAGATTTTTCAATGAAGACTGAAAATCGTGAGACACGCCTAAATAGAACAAGTGTGTTACGTTAAAAGCTGGCACCCACTAACACAATGGACAACATACAACACCTTTGCAACATCATACGACACACATTGCAAGAAGCTACAAGCACAGGTACAAAAAGTCAGGGTTTATATCACCCAGCCACTTGAGCTGTGACGTGTGCTATGTCCGCCCAAGTGACCCCTGCCTATCCCCCCCCCCCCCCACCCCTCTCTTGTAGTCAATCATTCCATTCTCCTACGCCTTCTCATGTCACCTGGCACCCAATCCACATACCAAACCTAAAAAGGTTGCAAAAAGACGAAAACCCAAGCCAAGCAACAGACCTCAATTGATCCTCTCTAGGTCCATCGTGTGTTTGTACTTAGTATCCACACTCCTGTGGCATACACGGGCAGGCACCCAAACCAAGGGAAAAAAAAATCAGATTTTCGGTTTTACAAGCAGTGTGTGATTGGAATGGAGACTCCCATATGTAGCATAAATATAATTCACACTTCTTGTAGTGGCCGCTCTAGTCCTCAGATTATGTCTCTAAAGATGCCTTTTAGCGATGTTTTTTAGATCTTTAGTGACAAAAGTTGAATGCAGTATAAATGACCGAAAACTGGAGTCCAATTATCAACTCCCAGGTTTTATCACAATAAAAATAATATAGCAGAGAAGTCATCATAGTTTATGTATGCTTAGCTGCATATTACTGCATAAATTCATGTATTTACTTTTTCCTTAAACAAGGTATTTGTTTGTTGTCGTGTTCTCAGAGTTCGTGCCCTATTATTGAGATTTGGCTTGTCCATGTCCACACCTGTCCATGGTTACTAACTTATACCGAGTCAGTCTCTCCAAAATCCTATAGAATGGTAGGAGGAACAATATAAAGTAACTTCTACTGCCGTTTATCAGTAAGTCAAACCGAACTACGCATATTGCAAAACTACCTGATTTCTTAAAATCCAGTATATGCCTTCGAATTTCTTCAACTTTACCCCAACCACAATTCAATGGTTCAATGTGGAGATAAATTCCAGAGATGCGGGGATCATATGCAGCTTTGATGAAGTTTTCGCAAAGTTGAGGTAGAGATAATCCTGAAGAGAAACGGCTCTTTAGCTGATCCGATATCTGAAGATTAAGAGTGTTGGAAAAAAATAGCTGTCACCTAATAGAAGTATGATAATGAAAAAAATTTAGCACCTTATAGACAGGAATCACATATAAAAAGTTGCTCATCAAGCAGCTAAAGTGCAAGTGATCTCGTCAAATTTTCAAAGGATCATAATGCAATACGCAAATTTGAACAAGATGAGCGAGTTTGGTTGCTAGATACTTATAACTATGTCAGTCAAGCTATACCACCCTTGAGTCATAGGTTCAATAGCTCTTATGGCATTTCTTATGTTAATGGTATGGAAGTTTCATACTGAATTTGATGTATTCTGCTCTACACTCTAAATAACAAGAGATTGCGAACAAGGCGTGGTTTCAATTGTCTTCAACAACATAGTTCTGCGACAAAAAGAAGCCAACAAAATGCTAAAGCTGAGAGAGAGAGAGAGAGTGGAAATATAGTATGTGAATATTGCAACTGTTCTATTAGCTTTTTGAACGAAATGCTTGCCATCACTTACCATGTCCAAACAGTGCAGATACTATAATAGAAGAATAAAGCAACAAATAAAGGAACTCCAGAGAGCTCCAGTTGGTATACAACAATCCTAATGTTGATGAAAATAACTAATGGGATCAGAGAGAGAAGAAAACAACTGAACAACAAGAGCTACATGGTCACACATAACTCGCAGAAGGATTGGCAGCAGTTCAGATAGTGTCGACCATAAAAGCAAGACAGCAAGTGAATAAGTCTAACAGACTCTGCTTAAGAAGGTAAAGGGGGAGATAAATTTTTTGATGATGACTGCACACCCCAAGTTTCTGTCAAGGATCGAGTTACACAAAAACAGTTCAGAAAAATTCGTACTTATCTAGCCGTAGTATTGGAATATTAACTTGCCAACACGTTGCATTCACAACACATTAAATATACTATAGCTAATGATAAAGCTGTAGGGCATCAGAATAAGGCGAAAGAATAATCTGAAACAAAGAACTTTGAATCAGAACAATCGTGGACAAAAAATCAAATTTCCTACTAGTTACTCAAAACAACTAGTTCTAGGATCAACCTGGCAACTGCTCCGATTCATTAATTTTTTTCAACTGTGCAACAGAAAAAAAAACAAAATGCATAGGCATACATGTATAGCTCGCATGCTTGTCCACGCCTCATTTTGGTGCTAGAGCTCTACTTATTATGCCCCAACGTGATTGAAGTAAGCGAACTAAAGCAAACCTGGCCGCGGAGTTTCATGTTCAAGACGCTGCCTTTGCGCACGCGCTGCCAAGGGAGCGCAACGAGCATCCGGAGCTTGACAACGAAGCTCCTCCATGCGCCGGGCGGCTCGAATTCAAACTCGCCGCTCGGATAGTCGCCACCGCCTCTTTTGCCGCTGCTCGCGCTCCCGTTCCCGTTCGACTCGGTTTCCGCTTTTACCGGCGGGGCGGACGCCGCGACGTCGCTTTGGGCCTCCTCCGGAGGCGAATCGAAGGCTCGGATGGAGAGGTTTCGGCGTCGATGGAACGAGGGTTTGGAGAGGGGGGTGTAGAGAGAGAAGCGGCGAGGGGAGGAAGGGGGGCTGAGGTAGGTCGGGAGTGTGGTGGGTGTGGAGAGTATGACGGAGACGGTACGGAGGTTTATGGAGGTGAAGTGGGAGGTGGTGCTGTGAAGTAGCTCCGCCATTGTGCTGTTGTTTCTCTCTCACTGCCTCTGCTTCACAGACACACCCCGCTCTCTCTGTCCCCACTCCCCCCTTGTTCTACTTCTATACGTACTGCAAATGGATTGAAGGAAGAAGGCTAACTTAGCACCACGTCATCCATTGATGTGGTCTCAACATGGAATTCGGAAGGTTCTCTATGGTGTCTGCGAGACTAAATTTATTTTATGCCTAATTACTCTGTAAATTTTGTGTTTGTCAAAGAATTATAACCAACGAGTCAAAGTTTACGACTAAGGTTTGTTATATATCGTAATCTCAAGATTTTACTAACTGTAGTGAGAAAATCTAATCTGTTAGTATCAAAGATAAGATGGTCAATTCTTTAGTTCTTATTAACTTGTCATCATCGTCTTCAACTACTCTCTACCCCCCGCCCACCTCCATTTGTAAACGCAGCCGAAATACTTGTTATAATCTCAGTGTCGGGACCACCGACATCCAAAATCACAACCACCGTTCACCCCAGGTAGCACCACCAATACCCAAAATCACAACCATCATTCACCTCCGGTAGCACCATCAACACCAAAAACCACCACCAAAAACGATGTTAGTGGTCGTGGCTTTAACCAATCCACCACCACGCCCATACCATCCCCCACTTGCACTACAATAATCCAACCGATCCAAGAACCAACCCACCACCACTACCAGTTTATAGTGTCGCCATTCATCAGTACAACGAGATCACATTTATCCCACCACAAAGAAGCCACGGCCAAACCAAGCCTCACCCCGCATCACCGCGTCACACCGTCATCAATTCCCCCACCGAAACCCATTTGAACCCTGCATCCCACAGGGCCGCTACAACGGTGACGACAACACTATCTTTTACTCCGGCGACTACATTTTCTATCAGTTTGTTGCACCGCCCGAATTACCCTTAAATTTTGCCTCGTTCAAGTCCTCTTTCACTTCTATGACTCAAAATCCTCCAAGGCACTAACTGGATTTTTCCAAACCATGTACAACAATCAAATGTCCAATTTAATTTACTTGTGTACGAAGCTACTCAGAAGGTCAATGGCGAATTTGAAGGAGATAGAGGCTCATCGCCAGTTAGTGGTGGTGGTGGCAGCTGATCAAGGAAGGCGGGGTTGGTGGTTGGGTGGTCGTTTGAAAGGGTGTTGGTGGGTTGATGATGATGATACGGTGGATGATTGGGTGGAATTGGGTTAGGAGTAGGAGGAGCAGTGGCCGGTGAGTTGATGATTTTGTATTCTTAGGAAAGGAAAAGAAAGAAAGGAAAAAATGAGATCATTGTGACACATGTTTTGATCTGGGCCGTCCAAGTTGGTCGAGATATGACTTATGCTAAAATACCATAAAGAATGACCTGAAAAAACCAAATTACTCTCCCGTTAGTAAAAATGAGATCATTTTGACACATGTTTTGATTTGGGCCGTCCAAGTTGGTTGAGATATGACTTATGCTAAAATACTATAAATAATGACCTGAAAAAAAACGAAATTACACTTAAAAAGTAACAAAATCGTGAACTCCCGTTAATAAAATCTTGAGATTGTAACAGATAGAAATCTTTGGGGTCTTAGGTGTCGAGTTGTAAACTTTTGGGTCTTGGTTGCAATTATTTGCTAAACACAGGTTTATAATGCAATCAAGCGTTTACTTTATATCGGTTTCCATCAGTTAAGACGGCTGCGTGAATATTGTTGATTCTGTAAAAGGGGGAAACGAACAAAGGCAAGGAGTTATTTTGCAATATATGATTGTTCAATCATAGATTTTGGTCTGTTCAATACTTTTAGCAGTACCGTAGTATTACTCATTATCTACTTAAAAAGAAGAATTGAAGGCTCTACTTAAAAAGAAGAATTGAAGGCTCTGCATCTTTTAGTACCTTGAGCTTTATTTTTGTAGTTAAGGGTCCTTATAGGTCACTCTTTCATCATTTCAGCCATCAAATACAAAGAGTAAGACTCAAATATCACTTCTGGAAAGAAAAATCAAAAATACATTTTTTTTTACCTTTTTGAGCTATGTAGAATTCTTTTAAGGGTAAGTTCTTTGGTCCTTAAGTTTGGGGTAAACGTTTAAATTGTACTGGTCATTCGATTTGTTACGAATTCATCTTCTATCTTTATTATGTCAACCAAATGGTCCTTTTATCCCGTCAAGCAATCACATACCTAACATGTGACTATTCTTAGAACAAAATCATAATATAATATTTTAAAAAAACCTAAATGGCTAACTAAGCTATTGGTCCTATATGTTTGCGGTGAATGTTTAAATGGTCATTTTAATTTGTCTCACATTCGTTTTTTTTTTATCTCAATTATCATTATCAAGATGGTCTTTGATCTTTCAAAAGCTCGTTACGTTGACTGATGATAAATATTAAACATATGACTAATTTAAAAGGAAAAATAATAATTTTGCGTGGTCAAAACATATATGAGTCTATTGCTTAAGTCAACTACACGACTCATTAATTGGATCATCATTAAAAGAGTTAACTGATGTTTTGACTCATCACTTTTACCTGTTATCTCACCATTACAGCAATTCATGATCCATCTTATGTCACCCGGCAACCTGCTCTCAATATCAATACATTTGTACATGAAGTATCAACATAACAATCCATATGCATACGACAAAACCAACATCAAGGAAAAATAGCCTCCATCACCACTCTAAACCTATCATTGCCATTGTTTGTTACGACAAGTTTGCGAACGTAAAGTTCTTAGCAGAAAAGAAATTCATCACGAAACATGGGGAAATGAATTTACCAAGATCTTGAAATCTCACGGACCATGGGATACAAGTGTACGAGAGGAGGGGTAGTAAATTCGATGCATTGTTGAAATATTTGAATTATTGGCAAATCATTTTGGAGATGCAAAATCAATAGAGTATTTCTCCTTTCTGGATTTGTTTAGTGACCAAATTTTTTGTAACAAACGACGGTGGTAACAGGTTTGGAATGGTTGATGGATAATTTACGCATCCATTTTCCTTGACATTAGTTTTGGTTTCAATGTGTGTGCATATTGATGGTTATGCTAATATAAATTAGTGTATATATGACTCCATATTGGGAGGCAGTCGGTGGATGACATAAGGTGAACCATGAATTGCTGTAATAACGGAATAATGGGTGAATATGGTGAGTCAAAAATCATTTGACTCATCTAGTGCGTGATTCAATCAAGTAGTTGTGTAGCTGACTCGAGCAATAGACTCGTGTATCTTCTTGACTATGCAAATGACATTGTTGTCCCTTAAATTGGGCCAGATGTTTATCATCAGACAACTTAACAAGTTCTCCATAGGTGCAAGGACCATCTTGGTGATGGTAGTCGAGATAAATAACGAACTTAGAATAGTCGATGACGATGACCACTTAAACATATACCCCAAACTTGAAGGACTAAAAGTGAAATAACCCACTTGAATTTTTTAGGATTTTTCCCATAAAAATGATCACATATTAGGGATGTGACTATTTAATCGGATGGAAGGACCATCCAGTTTGTTAAAGGATACACTAGATTTTATACCAAGCATTAAAGAAGAGAATTGAAAAACAATAACAAAAAATAGAGGCACACAAGATTTACGTGGTTCGGCGAAAGCCTACTCCACGGTGGCAGCATCGATTTTACTATGTTTGTCACTGGAGATTATAAACCTTTGTCTCTCTTTACAAACCCTCTCAAAGAATGGCTCTTCTCTCTTGTCGTACTCAAAGAAGGACTCTTTTCTCTTTAACCTAGTCAAAGAAGGACTCTTCTTCTCTTTTCTTTTGTGCTTAAAAAACAATACAAGATAACACATATATAATTAGAGATAAGTAGTAGCTTTCTCTAAATAACCAATGTGGGACAAGACTTATATACGTAGGTCCAAGTCACAATCTTTTTTGAATAACCAATGTAGGACACCCACATATTCTGGGTTTTTTATCCAAGACACATTATCACAAATTTCTACCTTGGCTTGGATAAAACAAGCCACAAACAATCTGAAAATATCATCTGCTGCTACCACACCTGCCCCCTAAGGCTGCACCTCAAATACTACTGATATTGATCAAAGATAAGCAATGCTTAAACCTGATCTCTGTAATATGCTTTGTCATCATGTCCGCTGGATTTTCATCTGTAGAAATCTTCTTTACCATAACAGTACCCTGAGAAACCACATTCCAAATAAAATGAAACATGACATCAATGTGCTTAGTCTGCTCATGGAACATCTGATTTCTGGTTAGATGTATGGCACTTTGGCTATCGCAGTAAAAAAGTGCTAGACTCCTACTTTAACCCCAAATCACCAACCAAGCCCTTCAACCAAATAGCTTCCTTCGTTGCTTCGGTCGCCGCTATGTACTCAGCTTTTGTAGTAGACAAGGCAACAGTAGTCTGTAGAATAGCCTTCTAACTGATTACACAACTCAAAAAAGTGAAGATATATCATGTCAAAGATCTCCTCCTACCCAAATCTCCAGCATAGTCTAAATCCACATATCCAACAACTCTACCATTCACATCACTGTCCCGATGGTAGACTAAACCAGTATCTGCAGTACCTCTCAAGTATCGAAGTATCCACTTCACTGCCTGCTAATGAGCTTTCCCAGGATTACCCATGTACCTACTAACCACACTGACTGCATGAGAAATATCCGGTCTCGTACAAACCATAGCATACATGAGACTGCCTACTGCACTAGCATATGGAACACACCGCATATGCTCCACCTTCTCCTGGGTTTGTGGGGAATCAGCTGCTGAAAGCTTAAAGTGTGACGTCAAATGAGTAGTCACATGTTTAGAGTTTTTCATACCAATCACTACAGTACTCGCTCAATGTACTTTTTCTTGGACAACTACAATTTCTGCAGGTCGATCCTTTTGAATCTTCATCCCTAATATCCTCTTTGCTGCACCCAAGTCTTCATCTCAAATTTCCTTTTCAACTGCTCTTTCAAATCATCAACACCTGACATCAATTTTGCAGTAATCAACATATAACATCAAGTATATATGAGAACCATCCGCGAGCCTTTGGTGATACACACAACTGTCATAAGCACTCTTGGTGCACTCTTGGTGTAACCTCTCTCGCTCATATGCCCAACACGCATATGCCATAGCTTAGTAGTGTCAGAATCTATATCAGAAGATGAAGCTATTACTGCTACCCCTGTAACTGTGTTACCCTGTAGCAAATAGAGACTATTTTGTTTCAACCCCTTCATCACAACAAGAGCTCCCTTCATTATCCTCATAACTCCATTTGCAGCCCGATAGCTACAAGCATTAGAGTCAAGCGTACCCAAAGAAATTACATTTTTTTCTAGCTCTGGAACGTGTCTGACATCAGTCAAAGTTCTCACAATACAATCATGCATCCTAATCTGAATTGAACCTCTCCCAACCACTTTACACGTGACATCATTTTCCATAAGAACTTTACCACCATCAAATGAGCGATAAGTGGCAAACCAATCCCTATTGGGACACATATGATAGGAGCAACCCGTACCAAGAATCCACCCTCCTTCTGAGGAACTGATAGTAACTGAGAGAACATCCGCATCATCAGAATTATCTTCTATTACTCCAGCATCAGCCGTCTTGTAATTATCCTTTTTCTTTCCTTTACAATCAGGACAATCTTTTATATAATGCCCTTCCTTGTGACAATGATAACACTTCAATTTTCTAGCCTTTGACTGAGACCTCGATCTTTCTTTATTTTTAGACTCGGCATTGTCAGTTCTTCTGCCTCGAGCCATCAGAGCATCACCATATTCATCTCTCCTATTTTTTAAAACTTTTTTCCTTAATTCCTGAGAATTTATCACAGCCTCAACCTCCTCCATGGAGATACTGTCCTTCCCATATGATAAGGTAGTACCAAGATGTTCATATGATGGAGGCAAAGAACATAGCAATAGTAAAGCTTTATCCTCGTCTTCTATATTGATATCAATATTTTGCAGGTCTAATATTACCTTGTTATATTCGTCAAGATGATCACTGATCAATGTACCTTCTTTCATCCGAAGAGTATATAGTCGTGGCTTTAAATACAGGCGATTTGTCAAAGACTTCGTCATGTATAAGCTCTCCAATTTCAGCCACAAACCAACTGCGATCATTTCCTGAAAACTTTTTGCAACATATTGTCGGCTAAACATAGTAACTGGGCACATGGGCTTTCTCTAAAATGTCTTTTTTTCATCATCAAATATCGTAATAGGTTTCCCCTTTAATGCTTTCAACAACCCTTGCTAAATTAGAATAGCACGCATCTTCATCCTCCATAAACTGAAATCGTTCGATGTATCATACTTCGTCGAAGTATTTGGCGCCATTACAAAGTGCTTTCAATCTACCACTGAACCTCAACTCTGATACCACTTGTAAAAGGATACACTAGATTCCGCACCAAGCATTAAAGAAAAGAATCGAAAAACAATAACAGAAAATAGAGGCACTCAAGATTTACGTGATTCGACGAAAGCCTACTCCACGGTGGTAGCAGTGATTTTACTATGTTTGCCACTGGAGATTACAGACCTTTGTCTCTCTCTACAAACCTTCTCAAAGAATGACTCTTCTCTCTTGTCCTACTCAAAGAAGGACTCTTCTCTCTTTGACCTAGTCAAAGAAAGACTCTTTCTCTCTTTTCTTTTGTGCTTAAAACACAATACAAGACAACACATATATACTTAGAGATAAGTGATGGCTTTCTCAAAATAACAAATGTGGGATAAGACTTATATACGTAGGTCCAAGTCACAATCTTCTTTGAATACCCGATGTGGGACACCCACATATACGTAGGTCCAAGTCACTTATATAGGAATATACTAGATTCCGCACCAAGTAATAAAAAAGAGAATCGAAAATAGTAACAGAAAATAGAGACACAAGATTTACGTGGTTCGGCGAAAGCCTACTCCAAGGTGGTAGTAGCTATTTCACTAAGTTTATCACTGGAGATTACAGACTTTTGTCTCTCTCAACAAATACTCTCAAAGAATAGTTCTTCTCTCTCCAAAGAAAAACTCTTCCTACTCAAAAATGACTCTTCTCTCTTTACCTACTCAAAGAAGGACTCTTCCTCTCTTTTCTTTTGTAATTAAAACACAATACAAGACAACACATATATACTTAGAGATAAGTAGTGACTTTCTCTAAATAACTAATGTGGGACAAGACTTATATACGTAGGTCCAAGTCACAATCTTCTTTGAATAACCAGACCCACATATTCTGGATTTTTTTTATCCAAGACACATTATCACACAGTTGACAGAAGTTAAGATAAAGACCAAATTCATAACAACAAAGGACAGAGATGATTCAAACATTTATCTCAAACTTAAAGGATCATATGTGTAATGTATTGCTCTTCTAAAGTCAAAATCTAATTATTAATATATCTATATCTATACTACTTATAAAAGCACGAATGTTGTAAATCATTTCTGGATAATTATGTCTTCCGTTAATTACGTCAATAACACTTCTACCCTCCCTTTATGACTCCTTTTTAAATTTGATTTAAATGAACTAAACGTGGGGGAATGAATTTATTCTAAACATTGAAAAATGAAAATTATGATGCGAAAGAATACTACATATAATACTATGAATGTTGTGAATCATTTCTAGACGGTTATGTCCTTTACCCCAATAACACTTCTAACCTCCCTTTATGACTCTCTTTTTAATGTAGTTGAAATGAAATAAAACATAGGGTAATGAATCTATTCTAAACATTAGGAAATGAAACGTGTGATGAGAAAGAAAAACAAAACGAAAAAATTCTTTTATTACTCTCTTTTTAATTTGGTCGAAATACGTCATGCACTTTTGCGTTAGCAAGCAATTAACATATTGAAAATTGAAAAAAACAAAAACTAAAATATGCCAAAAAAAGGAGTTATATTTAGACATCAAAAAACAGTTAAGAAAAACAATTTGAAAAAGAACATAGAATTTAGGGAAGAGCTTGAGAATTTTGCACAAGGCAATTAAGATATGCTTGTAAGGCAATGCCAAGTCTTGAGTAAATTCCTACCTTATAGCGTGTCCCTGTTCTTTCTGTTTTTTTTGCCATAGTCTTGTAGACTTGTCAGTAGTAAGGTTATCTTTCAGAATTTGTAGCATCAATCTCTTATCCTTAATGTAGTTAGCAATGGGGATCACATGATTTATCTGTAGCTGCTGCAGTTGAAGATGTTTAGGAGCATAGAAATTAGAAGGCCTTAAAGGTAGTCATTTTCATTTTCAAATTAGAGTTATATGAGGTTTTATATGAAAGTTTAGCTAGAGATAATTATTTAGCCTATTTTTTAGGTTTGTTACTGCCTATGTAGCTAAGGTAGATCTAAGCATCTTTTCAACCTCTCAATTTGCCCATTACTTATAGATAAGGCTTTTGGCCAAGATGGTTCCAAGCATTTTGAAGGGATTCTTTAAGAATAGGAATAAAAATCTTGATTTCATAGTCTCTCACTCACCGTACAAATTGATGTACCATGCAATTTGAGTACCCAATTCATAAAAAATAAGAAAGCAATTTTGCTATAAAAGGGATGAGTGAGCACAAAAAGAAGGCGGAGGGAAAAGAAGAAAACCAATGAAGATAATCAAAGAGAAAAAAAACTTGAAAGGAGTAACTTCATGACTAAGGAGTACGCTCCTTGAAATGCTGCATTTATTAATAATCCAAAAAACAAATAAGGAGATTAATAAATAAAAAACATACTCCCTCCGTCCCTAAAAAAACTGATCATATTTTCTTTTTGAGCTGTCCCACAAAAATTGATCACTTCAAAATTAGAAAAGATTCTATAGGTAATTTTACACATTTACCCTTTTTATACTTTTTTTATTCTATTTCTCTCACCACATTTAATTCTCTACCAACTCATTTTCTCTCTCATGGCCCACCACTTTACACTTTTATTTATTTCTCTCTCCACATTTAACACTCTACCAACCAATTTTCTCTCTCATGGCCCACTCTCTTCCCCCAATCTCTAAAGGGTAAAATGAAAAAGACACAATATATAACCTAAATCCTTAATATACGTGTAAAGAAAAATGGATTGGTCTTTAAGAGACTGAGGGAGTATATGATTACATATTACCTGCAATGGAAAGGCAACTAACCTTGTAACACCCCGAACCTTAATATTGCCTAAAAGTTTAATTTTTTAAGCGATGACTTTTATACGCAGGATTTAGCGTCTATTGTCATGATTAAATTTTTATCAGTAATGTTAAGCGACAAAATTTTGGACCATAAGTTATAATTTAAAGATGAAAATTATAAGTTATATTGATTGAGGTGCCTAGTGACAATTAGCGTAAAAAATGTTTTTGAAAATTTTTAGCAACGATATTTTTAGTAAGCGTCAATACTTTTATTTACCAACTTTTAGTGATGACTAGTGAGACATGGTAGCGTAACAACCCATTAAAAATTTTTCAATATATTAATCTATCGTAAACAACTATTTTGGGTTTTTGTTTTTGTAATAATAGAAATTTTGGGTTAGCTTTGAAATTTTTCCTAAAGCCTAGGGGTGTTTGGTAATTTTTTTAATTTAGGCTTTTTATATATAGGTATATGTTTTGGGACCGACCGTCTTTATTCTCCTTCTCTTTTTTGATCCACGGTAGAGAGAGAGAGAGAGAGAGAGAGAGAGAGAGCGGATTTGAAGAACGGTTTTCTGACAAGTTTCAATAAGGCTCGATCCTTACTCCCCTTGTCATTTTAGATTTTCGCGTGTATAGAGAGGGGTCATTAATTTTTTCTATAAGGAGAGCTGAAAATCATGGTGTGTGTTGGAGTATTTTAACAAAAAAATTCTCTTTGTTTTCAAGATTGAAAAAGCATTGAAGTTTTGAGTAAAATTATAAAGTACTTTAGTCCCACATTGCTTGAAAATGGAAAGAGAAAATTTTCTTGCATACTTAAACTTTTGGAAAGTTTTTGTCCCACATTGGCCATTGTAAAGAACTTTAAGGAGTATATAAAGTGACACTCCTTGGCCTTTAAGTAAGATGCGCTTGAGTTTAAGACTCGCACGAGCAAGGGGGGAAGGACAAGTGGAGGAGATACGAGTTTCTGAACTTTACGGATG
Organism: Escallonia herrerae; assembly: GCA_033070095.1. Lineage (NCBI taxonomy): Eukaryota > Viridiplantae > Streptophyta > Magnoliopsida > Escalloniales > Escalloniaceae > Escallonia > Escallonia herrerae. The sequence continues at coordinate 414,153 of JAVXUP010000512.1, read as the reverse complement.
CTCTGTGGCAGCATTCCGGCCTCTCCCCGAAGCTCGTATGGGACTATAGCATGTCTATTTATACTGCAAAATATAGCTGTTGGGCAACAATCATATTCTTCATTACTTCCCAACAGTCACATTTTCTTTTATTACACAACAGTCATATTTTTTATTGCAGCACTTTATTTTTGAAATAAATTTTGGATTTATTTTTTGTAACAGATTTCCAACAGCTATTTTTCTTCACTTATAAAAGGAGACCTCTTCCTCACTTTTCAATACACAACTCAAACAAAAACTCTCTTTTCTGATTTCTAAACACTTAGACTTGTGGGCATTTTGGTAAGGTATCGAGTGAAGCTTCTGCTTCATTCGTTTGTGCAGAATTACGAGTGAAGCAACAGTAAAAGCTGGGCTGTTGTATCCCGGAGGCGACGCGTCAATAACCTTGCTGCACCGGTGGTAATTCTCCGAAGGGGCGCGAATCGTCTTAAGAGAGCGACCTAGTCCGCGCCTCAGCCAGCTGTTTTATATTATATTTTTGGAGTTGTTCTTGTCTGTTTCTTGCAACAATTCCAACAATTTAAGACGATTCCTCGATGGCGGATTCCACCATGACTTCTGCTGCTCCTGCTGCCAACTCGAATGACTTGAATAAGCCATTCCGTTTTGGTGGTCAAAACTTCAAAAGGTGGGCTAGCAAGGTATTGTTCTATCTTAAGTTGATGAAGGTAATGTGGATTTTAACCGCCAAAAATCCAAAGAAGGTAGATACAAAAAATGTGAGGAGGAGTTGGCGGAGCATGAAAAGTATACAACGAAGTGGGAAAACGATGAAGAAGATTGTCGTAATTATTTGCTCATTGTCTTTCGGATGAGCTTTATGATTATTATTCTCATACTTACAATTCTGCCAAGAGAATGTGGAAAGCGTTGCAGCAAAAATACGACACCGAAGAAGCCGGAAAAAAGAAGTATGCATGCAGCCGTTTTTTCAACTACAAGATGTCGGAGAACGTGTCGGTTGTAGCTCAGACGCACGACCTTCAGATGATTGTACACGAAATCATCTCCGAAGGAATCAAAGTAGACGAACAAATGCAAGTGGCTGCCATCATAGACAAGTTGCCGAATTCATGGAAAGAGTTCCAAAAAGGCCTACGTCACAAGCAATCGGAACTGTCGATTGTCAACCTCATGGCGCAGCTTCAAATTGAGGAGGAAGCTAGAAAGCAAGACAAGAAGAACGAAGCTCTTGCCAACAACACACATGCCAACCATGCCAATAACCACCAAGGTAACGGTAATGCCTATGGTAATGGTGCTAAGGTAAACTTCCTAACGTCGAGTGATAGCGCTCCTAAGGGTCAAAAGAACTTTCAAAGGCAAAATAATTTTTTGAATGCTAAAGGCAAGCATATGAAAAACAAAGGTTTTAAAAATCAACATTCTTCCTTTGCCTCGAAGAAGTGGAATCAAGGCCAATCTTCCAACCGTGGAAATAACAACAAGAAAAATAAAAATTTAAATAACAATTCTAGCAACAATAATTTTGCAAATGAAGGTTTTGCAAATGGTGCATGTTTTATTTGTGGAAAACAAGGGCACCATGCTAGATTGTCGTTATAGAAAATTTGGTTCAACGCCACAAGCTAATGTTACCGAAGAACCACTTGTTGCTATGATTTCGGAAATAAATTTGGTTGGAAGTGAAAAAGGATGGTGGGCCGACTCCGGAGCTTCAAGACATGTTTGTCATGATAAAAATTGGTTTCAAAACTATGTTCCGGTAGAAAAAGACAAGAAGGTTTTGCTTGGTGATTCTCATTCCACAAAAGTCTTAGGCATGGGAGATGTTGTTCTTAAGTTTACCTCGGGCAGAATTTTAACCCTTAAGGATGTGCTACACACTCCAAATATTAGGAAGAACTTGGTGTCCGGTTATCTCCTCAACAAGGCAGGATTCAAGCAGATTTTTGAGTCCGATCAATTTATTCTGTCAAAGAACGGTATGTTTGTTGGTAAAGGCTATGCATGTGATGGTATGTTTAAACTCAATGTTGAAATGAATAAGACTTCTACTTCCGTTTATATTGTGTCTTGTGTGAATACTTGGCATGCTCGTCTTTGTCACATAAATGGAAAATACCTTAAAGATATGAGTCATGTAGGACTTTTGCCTAAGTTGCATAATGAACTTGAGAAATGTGAATTTTGTAGCATGACCAAAATCACTAAACAACCTCACCACAAAGTCGAAAGAAATTCTGAATTATTAGAGTTAGTTCATTCAGATATATGTGAATTTGAAGGCTTTTTGACACGTGGTGGAAAAATGTATTTTATCACTTTTATTGATGATTTTTCTAGATATTGTTATGTTTATCTCATGAAAAATAAAAGTGATGCTTTTGAAATGCTTACTGTGTTTATCAAGGAAGTAGAAAATCGTTTTGATAGGAAGATAAAAAGATTGAGAAGTGATAGAGGCATGGAATATGACTCCTTAGGCCTTATCACATATATCCAATCTTTAGGGATAGTTCATGAAACTACCCCTCCTTATTCGCCAGCATCTAATGGTGTGGCTGAAAGGAAAAATAGAACCTTAATCAATTTAACTAATGCCATGCTTGCTAGCTCTAGTGCACCTAAGAATCTTTGGGGCGAAGCTCTCTTGACTACAAACTATGCCCTTAATAGAACACCTAGAAAGAAAATTCTCAAAACTCCTTATGAGTTGTGAAGAAATAGAAAACCAAATTTAGAACACCTTAGAGTTTGGGGTTGCTTAGCCTTTGTGAGGATTTCTGACCCTAAAATTCCCAAATTGGGAATTAGAGCATCACGTTGCGTTTTTGTGGGTTATGCTCTAAATAGTAAAGCTTATAGGTGTCTTGATCTTAAGAATAATGTTGTGGTTGAATCTATGGATGTGATATTTCATGAAGATAAGTTTCCTTATAAATTCAAAGATAGTGGGGGTGAAGAAACCGAAACCATAGAATCATCCCAACCTAGTCAAGAGGCAAGTTCCTCACAACCTTTTAGCGTAACAAACGAAGAACATAGAAGGAGCAAACGTGCAAGGGTAGAGAAAGACTTTGGCCCTGACTACCTTGTATATAATGGTGAGGGAAGTCCTATTACCCTAGAAGAAGCTTTATCTTCACCAGACTCTGACCTTTGGAAAGAAGCTATAAATGATGAAATAAAGTCTCTAATGGCTAATAGAACATGGAAGTTAGTTGACTTACCTCCGGGTTGTAAATCCATAGGTTGTAAATGGATTCTAAGGAAGAAGCTTAAACCTGATGGTACAGTTGACAAGTTTAAAGCAAGGTTGGTTGCAAAGGGGTTTAAACAACGAGAGGATATTGACTTTTTTTATACTTTCTCGCCAGTCACTAGAATAACATCCATTAGGCTTTTAATTGCTATAGCAGCAATCCATAACTTAGAGATTCACCAAATGGATGTTAAAACAGCCTTCTTAAATGGAGAACTGGAAGAAGAGATTTATATGGACCAACCAGAAGGTTATATCCAACCAGGGCATGAGAGCAAGGTGTGCAAGTTAACTAAATCCCTATATGGGTTGAAACAGGCTCCCAAGCAATGGCATGATAAATTCGATCAATGTGTTCTAGCTAGTAGTTTTAAAGCAAATGAAAGTGACAAATGCATCTACTATAAATCTGAAAATAGTGAGCATGTTATCATTTGCTTGTATGTGGATGATCTTTTAATTTTCGGCATTAGCATGAAAATTATTGAATTCACCAAATCTTTGTTAAAAAAGAATTTTGAAATGAAAGATTTGGGTGAAGCTGATGTGATTCTAGGTATGAAAATTACTAGAACTCGTGATGGCATATTTCTTGATCAAGCTCATTATGTTGAGAAAATTTTGAGGAAATACAAATATTTTGATTGCAAAACTGCATGCACTCGTTTTGATCCTCAAAATCATTTATATCCTACTAAGCTTGATGTTGATGTTATGAATCAAAAAGAATATGCAAGTATAATTGGCAGTCTTAGATATGCTACTGATTGCACAAGGCCTGATATTGCATACGTTGTTGGTGTTCTTAGTAGATTTACAAGTAAACCTAGTCTTGAACATTGGAATGCCATGTATCGTGTTATGGGTTATCTCAAAAGAACTATTAACCATGGGTTGATGTATCAAAGGCAACCAGCTGTTCTTGAAGGTTTTAGTGATGCAGATTGGAATTCTCAATCTGGAGATTCCATGTCAACAACAGGCTATGTGTTTACATTAGGTGGTGGAGCTGTCTGTTGGAGATCCAAGAAGCAGCAGATAATTGCCAAATCCACCATGGAAGCTGAACTAATTGCCTTGGCTTCGGCAAGTGAAGAAGCAGGTTGGCTACGAGATCTATTGTTCGAGATGCCTATGTGGGAAAAACCAGTGCCACCTGTCTTGATTCACTGTGATAGCACTGCAGCCATTGGCAGAGTGCAAAGTAAGTATTATAATGGAAAATCCAGATCAGTTAGAAGAAAACACAGTACTGTGAGATCATACCTTGGCAAAGGTGCGATCAATATTGATTATGTGAGATCAGGCGATAATCTCGCTGATCCACTTACAAAAGCTCTAGCTAGATAAAAGATCTGGTATACATCGAGGGGGATGGGACTTAAGCCTAAGAATGTATAAGTCACCTATAAGGATACAACCTCCTAGGGACTGGAGATCCCAAGAACTAGGTAAGGAGACCAACAAATTATAGAGTGACTGGTGTTGTACATGTACTAATTTTGTCTTATGACAATGTCCCTCCCTATGGTGTAAGTACATGTTTCTCGTAACGATATTGGAGGTTGAGATTCATGGTAATCTCTTAATGAGTTCTATAGCCCATACGGGTGGGATGTAATAGTTATGAGAGCATCCTTGATAGACTCACCTATATGAGTGTGGAAGTGAGGCCGCTTCCTATGAGAATTGGGCTAATTCTCTAGAGCACTCATGAAAACTGGGATAAAGCACATGGCCATAACGTGCTGGCTTATGAAGCTTGGTATAGGATACCTTGAGTTTCATGTGTGTGACGTATTCTACGTATTCTTAAGTAGCCATCGTTTCAAGGCTGAGTCCACTTTGACTCTAATACGGGAAGACTGAAACACTAAATGAAGGTTTCAAGGCAGAGCCACTTTTACAATGCATGAGACTCTCACCTTTTGCCCACTGTCTAAGTTGTGAATTTTTTATTAAAATAAGTGGGGGATTGTTGGAGTATTTTAACAAAAAAATTCTCTTTGTTTTCAAGATTGAAAAAGCATTGAAGTTTTGAGTAAAATTATAAAGTACTTTAGTCCCACATTGCTTGAAAATGGAAAGAGAAAATTTTCTTACATACTTAAACTTTTGGAAAGTTTTTGTCCCACATTGGCCATTGTAAAGAACTTTAAGGAGTATATAAAGTGACATTCCTTGGCCTTTAAGTAAGATGCGCTTGAGTTTAAGACTCGCACGCGCAAGGGGGGAAGGACAAGTGGAGGAGATACGAGTTTCTGAAATTTACGGATGCTCTGTGGCAGCATTCCGGCCTCTCCCCGAAGCTCGTATGGGACTATAGCATGTCTATTTATACTGCAAAATATAGCTGTTGGGCAACAGTCATATTCTTCATTACTTCCCAACAGTCACATTTTCTTTTATTACACAACAGTCATATTTTTTATTGCAGCACTTTATTTCTGAAATAAATTTTGGATTTATTTTTTGTAACAGATTTCCAACAGCTATTTTTCTTCACTTATAAAAGGAGACCTCTTCCTCACTTTTCAATACACAACTCAAACAAAAACTCTCTTTTCTGATTTCTAAACACTTAGACTTGTGGGCATTTTGGTAAGGTATCGAGTAAAGCTTCTGCTTCATTCGTTTATGCAGAATTACGAGTGAAGCAACAGTAAAAGCTGGGCAGTTGTATCCCGGCGGAGGTGACACGTCAATAACCTTGCTGCACCGGTGGTAATTCTCCGAAGGGGTGCAAATCGTCTTAAGAGAGCGACCTAGTCCGCGCCTCAGCCAGCTGCTTTATATTATATTTTTGGAGTTGTTCTTGTCTGTTTCTTGCAACAATTCCAACAGTGTGTGTATGTGTGAAAGGCTGTGAGAAGGGGGAACTTTGTCGTGGGTTGGATGTATGTGTTTTGTGTGTGTGTGTGTGTGGGAGAGGAAGGGTACTGTGGTGAAATGGGTTTAGAGGTGTTGTCAAGGTGTGGGGGTCAGTGAAGCTAATGAAAACGAGTAGGATGAGTGGGGCTTGGAAATGGAAATGGGTATTCTTATGTGTGTATATAGTGTGAGTTTTGGGTGTGTTCTTAAGTGTAACAAGAAAGTGAAAAGGGCTGCATGGCTGCCTAGTGTGTGAGTGTGCGAGAGGGGAGATTAATAGCAGCCATGATGGGTGAGTTTGAGCAGTCGTGGCTGTGTGGTAGCGTGCGTTTGAGTGTGCTGTGAATGTGTGTAGCTGAGTACAAGAGGAGAATGGGCGTAGCCATGAAAGAAATGGGGTGAAGGGGTGTTGTTGTGTGTATGGGTGTGATGTGTATGTGTTGTGTGTGTATGTAAATGTGTAAGCATCAAGAAGGAGGGGCTGCCATGGCTGGGTGCATGTGGTGTGTGTGCTTTGAGAAAGACAAAGGCGGTGGCTGTGCTGTAACTAAGAGTTTTCTTGTGAATAAGATGCCTTGGAGGTGTAGAGTATATATGTGGGTTAGGGTGATAGTTGTGTATGAAAGATGTGTTCATGGGCGGATGCAAAGCATGACCGGGGCATGGCACCCCCCCCCCCCCCAAAAAAAAAAACAAAATTGGAAATTTGTGTTTAACTGTTTTAAGTAATGGTTAATTAACTTTAAATTATTTAAGAAACTTGTCATTATATTGTAACATTAATGTATTATTTTATTTTGTTGTATCTTTGACTTCTTGTCTCACCGGCTGTCATATTTTTTATTTTTCTTGTTCACTTGTTCATCTTCATTCTTTCAAATTTTAAATCTCCAGTTATAAAGAAAATATCAAAGTTCGTTATTTTAAATTCTTGCAGTATTTTAACTTATGCGTGATTTTTTTTCTCGTACAATTAATAGTAATACATAATAGATCGACAATAAGAGGTAAATTTTCTATGAAAGATTAGTAATTGTTGACTAACCTTACCAATTTAAATAAATCAGTATGAATAGTGAACTTGTATGATTAGTAGTCAAATTAAATAATCTATTTTGCATTTAATGCATCAAATAGTCATGCGAATTTTTTTACGGTAGTCATTAATTTTTCTTATAGTTTTTTGGCACCCCTGATTAGACTTTCTGGCTCCGCCCCTGGGTATGTTGTTTAACATGTTGTGCATGTATAAAATGTGTGAGATTGTGAGTGAAATGTGAGTGAACATGTGTATTATGTATGTAGAAGAAGAAGAAGACCCACTGCCATGAGGCGGTGGGTGTGGGATTATATGTTTGTTTGCAAGTGGTTTGAGTGTGTGTAGAGTGCATGAATGTATAGACTAATTTAGTGTTTACATATAGGTTAATAAATTGAATTGTACTATGCTAGGAGTTGAAAATGAAGCTGCGTGAACAGTAACTTCTGGGTTTGGACTGTGGCTGAGAGAAAGGAAGAGAAGTGGGTACACTGTAATGGGTTTGTGCATTAAGGTTGTACAATGTGCTTGCACAGTTGTAACATGAAGCTGATGGGCAATGTACCATTGTCAAAAAATGCTAATACTTTATAGGATTATTCTTAGGGCAATATTAGAATTACTGTAAAATTTTTGTATTTTTCTGATATCATTTGGTATTTTTAATATTTTCTATAATTTTAGTTATTTTAAAAACATTAGAGCCTTTAAATTCATATTAAATTATGGAAAAATTTCAATAATGTTGTTGTATCACAAAGACAACTCAGTTTTAGTTTCATAAATTTAGAGTTGATTTGCTATTATTATCCATATCACATTTGATTTAACTAAACCAGTGATTTTTAATTTATTTCAACACTTTTTAATTCTTTTTAATTTCTGCTTTATCCCTGTATATTGTGAAGCTATCATGAAAGTTATGGGTCTCTGATCTGAGCTAGAGGTATTAATTGCTATTTTTGGCTTTTCTGGTATTTAAGAAAATTATTTTTTATTCAAAAAATTCATATTCTTATTTATTATGCTGTTTTAAGCTATAAAGTATTTTTTAAACATTTATTATGAAGTTTGGTATGTCTTAATGTTTTACGGGGGTGAGGAGTTATCAGTTAAGTTGGCCGACGGAGGGATCCGTTTCGTTTTGGGTATAGATTGAGAGTGTTGGAGCGAGTAAAATTTAAGAAAGTAGTACTGAGTTCACAGTAAATGAGACTAAATTGTATTAAGATAATTAAACTGTCAATTTAGGTTAACTCGAGGATTTTGAACAAGTGAATAGCAGTGCATAGCTTGAACTGAGGTAAGGGATTTTTATCCGAAACTCAACTCATCAAATTGTCTTCGTATATGTTTTTCTGAATTGCTATCAATTTTTTTTGGCATTTGTTATAACTGTTATGAGTACGCATTGTTTGCCTCTCAAATACCCTATTTTGAACCTTACAGATTCATTAGAAATCCATTTCGATGTTATGTATTTTGTTCTCGTTGTGCATCGATTGTTGTCATTCTATTAATTGGCATGATATTTTGCATTGGTGTGTTTGGCGGGAGTTGATGTATATTGAAAGATTTGGTGTGGGCTAGTACCTTGATGGACTAGTAGGTATATTGGTGTGGGCTAGTACCTTGATGGACTAGCCGGTGTATTAGTGTGGGCTAGTACCTGGACGGACTAGTCGGTGTATCTGTGATTGTTTGCATCACATCTAAGAATTTTATTGATATCTGATCGAACTATTTATGATTGTTCTAAAATTCTAGAAATCATCTTCGAATTGTATCTGTGAACAAAATTCGTTTTGCATCCGTAAATTATTTAGTAATTTATTCATTTGAACGACCTTACTGAGCTCTCAAAAGCTCACTTCCCTTTGACTTCCTTTCTGCAGGTAGTAACCAGCGTTAGATTACTTGAAACTGGACTAGAGACAAGCGACTGAGTGAATTTAAGTTTAGTATTTATCGTTAGAACCCCTGCGTGGGCAACTAATATTATTTAAATTTTCTTAGATTTAGATTTGGTATTTCAATTATAACAGTTGATTGAGAGTATGGTTTGATTGATGGATAGTTGCTCCAACAACTTATGGCATTATTGTGATCGAGCGAGTGTATAACGTTTCGAAAAATTTCGGGATGTTACAAACTTACAGTAGTTAAATAGGGCCTGTCTATTGTATAAATTATTTTTTTGGGGTGGGGGGGGGGGGGTGGAATGGAATGATTATAATGATGAATTACTTAGTGCCCAAAAATTTATTTCTTAAGCAGTGAAATATGGAAGCTGCAACTTGTAGGCAACTTGACTAGCCTTTTCTAGGACATGGAAAGGGGCACATAGTTTTGGGGAGAGCTTAAGATTTTTGCTCAAGGTAATTAAGCTCTGCTAGTAAGGCAATGCCAAGCCTTAAGTAAATCCCTACCTTTAAATGTGTCCCTGCCATTTTTTGGTTTTTTGGGGGTTGCATACTGTTGCAGTGTGGACTTGGCAGTGGTAGGTTATCTTTGAGGATATGTAGTAGCAATCTCCTCTGCTTAAGTTAATTATCAATTGGGATCACATGAGTTGTTTGTTGCTACTACTGTTGAAGATGTTTAGTAGCATAGACATTCAAAGGCTTTAAGGGTAGTCGTTTTCATTTTTCTATCAGAATGATATGAGATTTTATACCAAAGCTTAGCTAGAAATTATTATTTAGCCTATTGTTTGGGTTTGTTACTGCCTACATACTTAAGGTAGGTTTTTAAGCATCTTTTTAACCTCTCGATTTGCCCATTACTTTTAGGTAAGGCTTTTGGCTAAGATGGTGTCAAGCAGTTTTAATATATTCTGCAAGAATACTTATAAAAATCTTAATGTCTTAATCTCACTCATGATAGAGATTGGTGTACCATGCATATTGAGTACCCGATCCATAAAATCCCAGAAACAAGTGTTGCTATAAAAGGGATGAGAGAGAGCACAAAAGAGGAAGGAGGGAAAAGAAGAAAATCAATGGAAACTTGGAAGGAGTTATTGACAGAAAGTAAATCCTTCCTTTGTCATTCACATGATCTCTTTTCATATATCATTGATATCTTTTCATATATCTCTGATATATTTGATTTTATTGTAATTGTAATCTCTTGATTTGATTTGATTGTAATTGTCCAAACTCTTGTATAAATAGTTGATCAATGATAAGGGTCAAGTTTGTCCTTTTTCCAATTTGTTCTAAGTCTCTTTATGGTATCAGTGCCTCACGCTCAAACGGGACAATTGATCCTAGTAGCCACCATGACCACCCTTGAGTCAGGCGACAACTCTTCCTCAATGCCTTCTCCCTCCGTTCAAAATCCCCTCACCCAGACCAACACTCTCGTCACCATCAACCCCACCTCCCAACTGCCGATCAAATTGACCGGCAGAGCAAATTTCCTCACGTGGCAAGCATAGCTCATTACCCTTTTGTAGGGTATGACTTGCTTTCCTATGTCGACGGCACTTAAACAGCACCCTCCCCTTTCCTACCTGACCCTTTTTGTAGGGTATAACTTTGGGATTAAGGAGTGCACTCCTTGGAATGCTACAGTTGTCTACAAAAGAATATACTTGAAATTGAATGAACTACATCAAGTTAATTTACTGAATGATTGTGCTAGATGTTTTTGCTAAAGCATGATTCAATTGTTGTCATGTATGTCTATTGGTTATGAAAACCACCACTTTTTGTATAACATCTTCAATTTTCATTGGCCTGTGAAGTTACAATAAAATAGTATCACTGTTTAATTGCTAAGACTTTTTAGCAATTTTGTTCAGTGCGAAGCTCTTAATGTTAATAAGAACTTTAGCATATTATGTAATTTCTGGATTCAAGTTTGTAATAAAGCCTTTAATTAAAAGATTAGATTTAATGGTCAATTACATTTTTGTGGCACATTAAAAAAAACCCATATATTATCACATATTGTCAGCAATTGAATAGCAAATAACATGTAGTAGTTGAATATGGTATGTATCTTGTGTAATTTGTCTATTTTTCTTTTTGGCGGGGGGGGGGGGGGGGGAGAAAATTTTAAATTATGAATTGATGTTTTTAGGAGATTTCTTCTGTATTTTGTCGACTATACAGAAGTTTCATACAAGTTCTTTTTTTTTTTCCAACAGATATGAAAAAGTTTCATACAAGTTCAAGTTGAATTGGAGTGTACATCACAGTCCTATTACTGAGGTATACCTAAACTACTCTTTTTAGGAAATCAAATACAAATAGGTTTGATTCTGTTTACTGAATGCTTGTGCTAGATGTTTTTGTTCAAGCATGGTTCAATTGCTTACAAGTGGTGTCATTAGGTATACCAAAGACATCACATTTTTTTTTTTGTATAATCTTCATTTTGTTGTTTTGTGAAGTCACAATGAAACTTTTATCACTATTCAATTGAAATGAAATAAACATAGGATAATGAATCTATTCTAAACATTCGAAAATGAAAAGTGTGATGAGAAAAAAAAAACAAACAAATCCCTTTATTACTCCTTTTCTAATTTGGTCGAAATATGTCACGCGCTTTATGGGTCAGCAAGCAATTAACGTATTGAAAACTAAAAAACAAAAAACAAAACAAATAAACTGAAATATGCTCGAATAAATACATATATAAGAGCTTCTACAATAACTCAAATTCTCAACTAATTATGCTTAAATGCAAAGACTAAATTAACATGCTCAATTAGGTAAGAGTTACACATTGATATCCTTGCCCGGGCTTATGTAAACAAAATAATGGCTAGATTACATGGCCTAGAACTTCTAGAGAGAATAAATCTGAAAGAAAGATTGAATTAAAAGTGTGTGGAAAAAAACCTTAAAAATCCGCACTAAACTGGGCGGTCGAACTGGCTGGTTTTGTCATTTAAATTGGTCAAGGTGATTGACTAACCGGGCGGTTTTCGACTCTTCAAAGTTTGAAAATCCCAAATTTTTTACTAACCAACCGGTTTTCCAGCTGAGTTTTTAAACATTTTCAAAAACCTGCTAACTAACCAGCCGGTTTTTGACTTACAATTTCAAAATTTTATATCTCTTGTCAGTTCTGACTAGCCAGGCGATTTTCAAAGCTTCTTTTAAGAAAATAAAAATAAAATTTGCATGTGTACTTGTATGCTTCTAAGAATTGCATCTTCACTACCATTTTTCGTGTTTGCCTGCTTGTGCATTGTCGCATGATAGATGCTCATTTGATCAAGGGTGTTATTATCCGGCATTCGTACATTTGCATGCCTCCCTGTGCGTGTCTGACATCTTATCCTTGGGTTGGTTCATGACCCAGCTTTTTCCAAAACTTCTGCTCTATCTAGAAATTCTTGTACGATGTAAGACCAATATAAGACTTCGTGCTTGTTGTCAATCCCAACAGCATATTCCCTTCAAGTTTGATTTTCTCCATTCAAAGTCCAACAGCTTTAGAGCATTGTTGGCTCTAGATATTATTCAGACTTTCACTTTATTCGTCGACCCTTTTGAATCAATTCGGGGGCTCCGACAAGGTTCAAAGTTATTTTTATTTTGTTTGTCAACCCTTTCAAATTGATTTGAGGGCTCCGGTAACGGTCAAAATCCTTTTCATATTATATATCGACCCTTTCAAATTGATTTGGTGGCTCCGGCTACATACAAGACTTCTTTACACATCTAGGCGACCTTGGCAAATCGATTTGGGGGCTTCAATATCTAGATGTGTGCTTGTCTGTCGACCATCTAAATCGATTTAGTGGCTCCAGTAATAGACAAAATGTCTTTCTTCAATATATTGTCTGTCGACCCTTTCAATTTGATTTGGGGGCTCTTCTCACAGACTGGTAGGATATTCTTTTATATGTCTAGACGACCTTTTCAAATCAATTTGGGGGCTCTAGTATCTAGACATAAATTTTGCCTGTCGATCATTCAAATCTATTTGGTGGCTTTGGTAACAGGCAGAATTTTTTTTCTTTCTATATTGTTCAACGACCAATCGTTGTTACCGTTGGTTCTCGCTTTGAGCAATATCTATTATTCCATCTAACTAAGTAAATCTGATTAAGAAACCTGCGAAGGTCCGAACTCATATCTGTATGAGTCCTTAAGTCTCTTTTTGAGTCATGTGGTCTTTTCTCATGTTTTCACTACAAAAATGCATTGTTTTTCTTTCTTAGTGATGTTCCCCTGCCAGTGCGCTCTATCCCCGAGAGGCTCTGCAAACACCTCATTTTTGTAGCCATTTTTAATTAATTAAATAATAATCTTTAGTATTTATTAAAAGGTATTGATGCTAAGGAACGTGGTGGGTTCGTACCTAAGTGGTGGTGTCACAAAGGGTGCAGTCCGAGTCAGCTTCCAGATGTACAAAGTGAGAGACAGTGAGGGTAGAGTAAGGGCAGAGAGTAAGACTTCCCAAATGGGCAGGAGCTATAGTATTGTGGAGACAAGGCTGAGACGAACAGAGCCGACAGTTGATAGTCCAAGTAAGGGTCCAATGCTACGGTCCACTTTTGTTATGTTCAAAATTATGTCCAGTTGTGTTTCTCTCTCTAGAATCCAAGAGCTCTTAAGTTCTAGAGTGAGAAAGTAATTTTGTGAGAATGAGAAAAAGTCCCCTAAATCAAGTCCAAAGTCCACTTTTTAAAGCAAAGGTATACTTGTGTCATCAAATGCCACATGTCGTCCCTTGGGAGTGACACGTTCCCAGGGGGTCCAAAAATACCGGTTCTCCATTAGACTATCGGTTCCTAAATTTGCATTGCCTGCCCCACACAATGTCGTTCTATTTATATGAGAAGACTGACCACACAACGTCGCCATGATCAGCGTAAGCCTGTTACCCTAGCCACTGGTCCAAGCCCTTACTGAATCCCACAAGGGTGCGTCAAGAGATGCGGAGAGAACCTGACAGTGGTGAGGGAAGGTCCTTGTGACCAACTGCTGGTGGACTAGGCGCGATGCCCTCCAAAGACTTGCCCCCATCTCGGAGTAACCCGAGGGTCACCGTTCTGGGGGCACCGATGATCGTCGATAATGTGGAAACATGGTTGTAGCTCAGACGTGCCTAGTGTCATACAGGTCAAGCTAGGCACATGACAGCTTCTATGGTAGTGAGCCTATCCCACTATGAAGGGTCTCGTGCTGAAGCATTATGAGCGGAGCCCCTTGAAATGCTGCACACTCCGGAGAGTGGGTCGAAACATGTTCCACGTCCATGGTAGGGGTGCATGGTGTGGTGAATGAGTATGGTGTTCGGAGGCATGTAACATGATTATGGCGGACAGGCACGGTGCAACAACACGAGACATGATTGTGGTGCACTGGCGCGGTGCCAACGACACGAGACATGAGCACAGGCGCGATGCCAAAGACATGAGAAAATGATTGTGGTGCACGGGCACGATGCCAATGGCATGAGACATGAGTGTTGTGCATGGGCACGATGTGAACGGCATGAGACATTGAGTGTGGCATATGGGCGCGATGCCAACAGCATGAGACATGAGTATGGCGCATGGGTGCTGCGACCCTTATCGAGAGATAATACATGGTGTTGTGGCACATGGGCTCGGCTACCCCTATCGTGAGACAATACCTGGTACCGGGGAAAAATGTCATGGAAGTGGCGCATAGGTGCGGCAGCAACTGTCTTAGAGACGATGCATGTCCGGTGTCCTAGAGGCGGGGCATGAGCCAAGTGTGCATGTTGTACTAGAATGACGGATGCGATCTCCGGTAATGAAAAAGTTAAAAGTTAGGGTACGAGGCCGCCGACGTAGGGTCCCTCGGGGGTGGCGAGCGACCACAGGCAACGGACATCGGGGAGGTGGCGCACTGCCGTAGGTGACAAACATTGTGAATATGGCATGTATGCGATGGTGGGCACCACAGAGACACAATGCCATATGAAAAGAAGTGAAAGTGTGAAAGGGTAACCCCTAGGGGTAGGCCTAGGGGTTGGCCGAGGCCGACCCCCTTGGTTGAGTACTAAGGCACACTGGCGGTCATAGTTTTGAGTAGAAAGGAGTTTGGCACGTGACCATGGGCGACGGACATCGCGAAGATGATGGTGGGCATTGCAGGGACATGCAGCTCCTTGAAAAGGAGTGAGCATGGTTTTGGGAAGGCCCAAGGTCAACCCCTTAGGGGAAGGCCAAGGCCAACCCCTGAAGGAAGGCCAAGCCCAACCCCTAGGGGAAGGCTGGCTGACCTCGAGGGAGGCCAAGGCCAATCCCTTTGGATAAGTCCAGGGGTATGCCGATGGTCAATATTTTTTAAGAGAAAGGAATTTGGTGGCCGAGGCACGATGAGCGCTCTTCCGTGAATCGCACCGAAGTAAAAAAATTGGCGCCAAAATTGCGACTTGGGTTTGCGCATTTTTGACCGGTTCAACGCATTAAAAAATTGACCATTGACCGTGTCAATGTGTAGCGCAAAACGGGACCCCTAGTGGGCCTTTGGGTGTGACCAAAATGGGTTGGGAACATATATTATTGAGTTCGGGCTTAGTAATGTGATTTATTTAATTAATTCAGTCCAACTTTATTTAATTTATTCAGTCCATTGTGTAGTCTAATCCAGCCCATTGCATGTCCAGTCCAGGCTGTTATCTAGTCCACTGTATTATTCCAGTCCTAGAGATCTAGTCTGGTCCATGGTCTAGATTATTCTAATTGATGTAATTTGCCTAAATGACTTTGAGAAATAATCCATGATTTATCTTTGATATAAAGATCAAATAAGTCTATTTTTTTTATTAAGGAGTAACGTATCTCGAATCTAGTACATCCCATTTGTGATCTCAGAGATAATTACTAAAAATAGGGTCAGATAATGCCCCAAAAATTGAGAATAATTACTTTTAATTAACGGGGTGAACCGACCGGTTTTCAACTAACCACCCGGTAGTTAAATTTTGTCGATCTGCGATTTTATCACTTATTCTGACTTATCTCCAGTCATGCATATTGGCATAGCTAATCTTATTAGATTTAGTGACCCTGAGCATCATAAAAAAGGGTCCTAACCTTTATTTCAAGGGGTAGGGAGGGATTTCTGATAAGTCGAGAAGTTTGTTCTCTTTAGAACTTACATGCCATTTCCTTTGTGAAGTGACATCCAGCCTGTCTCGAGAATCTTAACCATGAAATCACTCTGAAAATGTTTTCTTGGTTCTTTGCATTGTGGATCCCACAAAGAACATCCCCGAGTCATCAAGGTAAGCTACAGTGCGATGTAACTTTTACTAGCTTTCTTAGGGTAGAAATCATATAGATTCTCTCATTTCCCGTAGCCACATTTCATTTCAAAAATCACAATAAAGAATCTTTTTCCAGTTATTTTCTTTGTATAAGTTTAGGTTCAAATTGTAGGCTACTTCCCTTATGACTAGTGTCGATCTACTGTGGTTTTGATTCTAATTAGTCTGATTGGATACGTAGGCCACTTGACCCCTGCTGTTGAGTTCAAGCAAAAACAATAAAAGTTAACTTAGGGTGAGTCTTGTTATATTTTGCATGCTACTTGTTTATTCTCTAGGCCAAAAAACATTAAATATGATGCAGAGACTGAAAGGGCGTGACAGGTGCCTAACACCTTCTCGTTGCGTAACTTAGTCCCCGGAAAGCTCTCCCAATTTCGATAGATTAGTCATTCTTTTGGATACTTTGGAGTCATTTTCAAATTTTTCCCTTCTCGCGGATTTTTTCTAGAGGTGGTGCACCACAGTGAGCTTTTGAGAGCTTTGTAAGGTCATTCAAGGACCAAGTTAAGTGATTACAAAATAGTTTACTAATTCAATTAGATGACAGCTTTTCAAAGAGTTTTAAATTGATCACGAGTAATTCGATAACGATACCGAAAAGAGCTTCAACTCAATCCCTTCAATCAGATGTCAATACAATTCAGATGATTTAAACATGAGCAATTGCAAAGCCACCAAGGCAATGCGAAGTAACACTTAAGAAAGCCACACATGCAGTGCTCAATATCACTTAGTAAAGCCATACAGACAGTGCTCAACAATGCTGGCGATCACATATACATATGTACGATAACTAGTCAATCAAGGTATTAGCCTACATCGTACCTAGTAAACAGACCATTTATAATGCTCCCAGACCATCCTTACAATACACTACTCATGTCATTATACAGAAGAATATTTATTGTTAAATCAACATATAATTCAATGACCGAGATACAAGAAGAGATAGGCATCAACACGAATTTCAACAATCGATTAAGGCTCGAGAATAGGGTTGCAAATGGTAATAAATACTTAAATCATTCCATAACTAAGAGTTCAATCATAGCCATGAATTAATGGAAAGAATAGCTTCACATACAATGATAAACTTAGGTTTAGATAGAAATCCTTACCCTAGTCCAAAGATAATCTAAGCTAAGCAACCTCAACCAGAACTCCTCTGAATTAACCTAAACTGGGAATTCAATTATAAGAATACAAACTATACTACGATACTATACGCCCAATATGAATTGCCTAAACATTGCTCACTCCTACTCTTGTAATAATCTAAATCAAAATGGGTCCTACGTGCGGCTGAGCTCATTGAGAACTCTTACACAATCCTCGAGGCTTAACAATAACACATAATTCACAACAAATTCTCATAAGACGCTTTTATGGCTTAAGAAAGCATAAAAGTAAAATATCAAATTCTGAATTTTTAATTTAAAAATAATTTCTTTAAATGCAATAAAAGCTCATAAATAGCCTAACCATATATGTTTCTAACTCCAATCAAAGTTACATAATTTTTATAAGACCTTTATCATATATAAAAAATGTAATCCTATCTAGCTTTTTTATTTCGTTAATTTACATGCATTATGGGTAAAAATACCAAATCACCTCTGAAACTATTCAATCTCAAACTGGGACTTCTTTGTACCATAACAACAGTACCATCATTTTTCAAATGATTTTTAAGACCCAAAATGAATTTTAAAAATATTAAACTTGTGGAAAGTAAAAAAAATACTAAACGATTTCAAAAAAAAATTGAAACTTAGCTAAAAGTTCTAAAATGGCCTAAAATACTATTTCGCAAAATCAGACAAGCCAAGGACCACCGCGCATCATCCTACACATGCACTGAACACGTATGCAAGCACATGGTACATCTGCACAAGCACAGGGTACCACACAACCGCACACACCCTTTAATTGCCTTCTTCTGCTTTTCCCCACATACACACACACACACACACACACACACACACACACACGCTAGCACACAGACACGCGCGCGCGCACGTCCATACACACTGCACACAACTCTGTTATTACACAAAACTAAACTTCAATCCCCCCCCCCTCATACACACACAGAGCATCGAATTAAATCGAGTAATGAGGGTAGAAATTTTTCGGAATCGAACTCCTCTTTATTGGATTCCTATCATCAATTTCAGTCCTCCTCTTTAGCCGGTACTCTTTTTCTAACCCCTCTTAGAACGACCTTGATTGTCTATCAAAATACACGTAACATCCCCCCCCCCCCGTGGCCCCCTTCCTAAATCACTCCACACAATTCACCAATTTAGCCCCTCGTCCCCCCCTTTTCCCCAGAATTTATCCTCCCTTCTCTCTCATTCTTAGTTACCCATTTATCTCCCTACTTGCCTCTATTTTCTTCTGACTTTCTAAAGTCAGATGATTCAAATTGTAGATATTTAACCCTATATATTAGTTGTTATTTTCAAAAATCACCCATTAGTTATACTTATTACTCTATCGCCCTAACATTAATAAATTATAATTTGACCACTTACTTGTAGTAGTAGCTGATTAGAAATAAAACCATATGAACGAACCATAATAATAATGATAATCATTCGATTAAAGGTGAGATATCACATTCTCCCCACCTTAAAAAATTTCATCCTCAAAACTTAATGTACATGCGATACCAAACAGACGAGGATCGACATTCCGCATGTTGGCTCCCAAGTAGCCTCCTTTAAGGTGTGGTCCTCCATGAAACTTTCACCGATGGCATCACTTTGGTCTGAAGAATTTGATCATGCCTATTTAATATATCCACTGACACCTTTTCATAACTCAAGTCTATCTGAATATCATCAAGACGATGCAGTGATACATGAGTCGGGTCATGAACTTACTTCCTCAAAATTGACATATAGAACACATTGTGGATATGAGAAAAAATCTGGAGACAATGCCAGGTGATAAGCTACAAGTCCAATCGTCTTAAGAATCTCATAAGGATCGACATATCTAATGCTGAGCTTGCCCTTCTTCCTAAAATGCATCATTTCATTCTAGGGAGAAACCCTTAGAAAAATTTGATACCTACTGTAAACTCCAAATCTCACGTATGCTTAGAGGCATAGGCATGCTACCTGTCTTGTGTTTCTCTCATGCGTGATCAAATTAGATCAACCTTCTCATAGGTGACATAAACTAACTCTGTGCCAATGAGGCAATGCTCACCACCTTATCCTAGCATAATAGAATCCTCTAGCTCTTACCATATAAGGCCTCAAAAGACGCCATCTGGACACTGGCCTGATAATTATTATTGTATGCAAACTCAACCAACAACATATGGATATTCCAGCTATCTTGACAATCCACAGCACAACCACTCGACATGTCCTTCAAAGTCTGAATAGTCTTCTCTGACTGGCCATCCGTCTGGGATCAAAAGGTTAGTACTAAATCTCAAGTCAATCCTCACAGCATTCTAGAAACTCTCCCATAACCTTGAAGTAATACGTGAATCTCTATCAGACATAATATTGTGAAAGCCTCATGATCGAATCCATATACAACTAGGCCAACTGCTCTGGAATTCTAGAGAGAGAAACATAGTTGGAGCTCCGCTGACTGTGACTGTCGCCATATATTCAACCTGTGCCGCCGCCCTCGCAGCACTGCCACCCTCAGGCTTTGTCTGGAAAGCCCTTGGTCTTTGTCCTTACTCCACCTTTGCTGTGTCCCACATCAGCACACTTGGGATCTGACTCGGATTGCATTCCTTGTGGCACCTCCACGTCGATTGCGAACCCACCTTCCTCGGCATCAGACTTTAATAAACATAAGTCTTTGGGGTCTCTTCCTTCATCATTAATTGATATTGGGGGAAATGAAAAATGACTCCCTCCATTTCTAGTTTGCGGGTTAATTATAATTTTGACCATTGACCTCCTCATCTATGAATTTAAGGCAACTCGGATAAATGTGGACGTGAAACTCCAAAAATACCCTTAACTTTTACTAAAATGCCGAAGTTTCTCTCTCCCCCTATCCTTACACACACACACACACACACACACACACACCAGCCACCACCTCAGTCGACCTATATCTCCAGCTCCTCTAGCGCCGTACTCGTCGCTTACCTTCCCCCTCCCTGCCATAGCCATCATTAACCGAGATCCCCCTTTCTCCCCCTTACCCTGGCCCATCCAAACCCTCATCTACAAACATTAAAAATCTATAAATAGAACTCGACTCCTTTGTCGACTGTGATGGGCGATGGCTTAGTGGTAATGAGGTGGTTCAGCGATTGTTTGGGGTGGGCTCGCTAGCCGGGGTGGTGGTTACTGGGTAGGCTCGATTGACTGCTGCTATGGTAGTTGTTAGGGTGGCAGGTGGACAGATTGTTTTAGGGTGTGTTATGTTGATGGTGATGGGCGACACTTTGGTGGTGCTACAAAAGTTAGCTTGGCGGTGGGTTGGGGGGGGGGGGGTTCTATAGGTATATGGATGTTATGTAGGTGGTTCTTGGGGTAGGCAGTGGTAGTGCTTGAATTATGGGTAGCTGTGGGTGTGGTGGTGGTGTGTGAGTGTGGTGGTGCTTGAGTTGTTGATGACAGAATAAGGAAGAGGAAGATAAAGTATGAGATACAAGAAGGGATTTTATGTCTTGTTACGGGCCAATTTTGTCCAAAGTTAGCCAATTGTCATTAATTACACCAAATCGATGTGTCAATCATCAAAACTAAATCTTTGAAGGCGTCAATCCGCAAACCGAAAATATACAAGGGGTCATTCACTCATTTATCATTTCTCCTTGATTTTTAGTTTGTTGGTTTTACATGATACTTGAGATGGTTGATCCAGGCTCGATAGAAAATTTAAAAGTAAATATGCCGCCACATAGTGTAATAAATTCACATGTTTGGCCCATTTAAAAAATAAGTTTGACTACAGGTAAATTATTTTTTAAGATATAATTTCATACTGAAAAAATAATTACGAGGTCTTAAATCTACAAGTCTTGTTCATATTGTCAATTAATTTTGAGTTAAATGTTTTCACAACATCTAAAATTTCTGCAATAGTTATTGTTTAATTCGACTTTCCCTTGATTTACTAGTTGATCTTCCAAACGAAAGTTTTCTTTTTTGGTGGCATTATACCCAAAAGTTATGTGGCAGTAAGCTTCTTTGCTGGACATGGTCACGGCACCACCTCAAATAGTAGCATTTCTGTTCAAATTAACACCCAATTCTAGGCAAAAAAGTTCCCATTTTCATTCCCTACCTTTCAGTTCAAGTTCGTATCTGATGTGTTGGTTGCGCCTGAAATGATGCGAAGTCATGCTAGTAGTGACAAATCATTCACGCTATTGACAGTATTTTCCCATCACAATTTGTCTTTCAATGATGTGGTTTTCTCATGGCCACTGGATGTACGAGGGCGGCTCGGATTACAACTACAATACCAGCAGCATCCGAATCTCAATCACCAAATGCCTTGTAGACAATCACATGGTTTCTTATTGCGGTTGATTCCCAGCTTTCTATTCAGTCGAGGTACTTGGTTACACATACTTCACTCAACCTGAATCTTTTAATAACAGAAAATTGTCAGTAAAAAGACTTTATTTTTGTTGCTTCTGTTTAAAGATTATAGCGAACATCTTGCATCGTTTAAAGTACACTAAGCGATAATTTTTTTGTAACATCAGAGATGCTCTACAGTAGAAGATCGTAATCTTACTAATGAACACAAAACGAAATACATGTACAATATTTCCGTCCATTGCTAATGACCCCTAACAGTATATAAATGCTACAACTGATATGCTCTTACGGCGTCATTCTAGACATGCTAATAACATATTTAAACTGTGTGACACTCAAATGTTATGTGAAATTCATACAATTATGCTGTTCATACTGCTGCAGAAAACTGTTTGTTTAGAATTATTGTCGACTCTTAGACTTTACATTGCTTTTCTTATGCATGGTAGCAACAAGAAACTACAACCTTCTCATTAGTACAACATAGAGAAGGATGTGCCTAGGCATGTGCAAGGTAGTACATTAAAACTCTATGATTCAATATTGTGCGTGAGCGAAAAGTTTGTGCTGGCAAATGCTTGCTCATGTGCTTGTGTCCATATATAGTGCTGGAATATACGTCTACCAAAAGAGACAAATCCTGCTAGTTTGTTTTTGGATACACTCATAAACTTGCTAGCTAATGACCTCCATTATACGTCTGTTCCACCGCTTGCATTGTCTTTCTAGTTAAAACTCATAATTAATGAACATGGAAACATCTCTCTACTCTTCTCTATGCAACACACTTTAAGCTCGTTTTACTAGCCTGCAGAATAACCTCAAACAGGTAAACAAAAAGCCTCACCCCTGGTATTTGTGAGAGGCTATACTCCCATTTAGAACCGGTGACCCGACGATAACCTTGTTAAGCTGCCTGAAGAGCTTAACCTCCTACTTTCTTTTGCCGATCCAGGACCTTTTTTTCTCCTTCTCAGCACTTCGAACAGAGATGATATCTCCCTTATCAGTGAACACATGCTCCTCCTCCTTTTCCTTCCTTCCTTGATCATATCTGTTCTTCGTCACCTGGGCTTTCTTGTGTGGGAACTGCTTCCCATTACCGTCACCCTTGAAAGGAGCTATTGTATGACTCGGGCCAGAAGAAGCATCGGAAGCCATGGAATCATCACTATCGTCATCATGATTAACATCTTTGTGTTCACCATCGTTATCATCACCAGCATCTTTGTGTCCATCATGATCACTATGATCATCATCTTGCATGGGGGAGCCAATATACATCGTCCACCCAGATTCACTGCTGAAACATTCTTCTGCATCTCCAAATACTTTGGAAGACTCCATGACTCAGGAGGCAAGAGGAAAGGAAGATATATGAGAGAAGGTTAACGCACAAGAATAAACTAACGGACAGAACCGCTGTTTTCAATTAGGAACCAGCTGGATGTCTGTCTGACCAAAATTCAGCGCTCTCTTTCAATGGGGAACAGATATCCCAATCTTTATGCTCTTTAAAGCTACATATAATTAACCCACGAATTTATTTGACGATTGTGACCCTTTGGTATAATATTTTTCCATGGTTTAAGTGTTGCTAAAAGCTTTAAGCGTTGCTAAAGGTGAGACTTTGTCACTTATAGACCTCTGACAACATACAGATTGTGAAAGATTCAATTGAGAGTGCAGAAAAAACTCTTTTGTTGGTCTTAAATTACGGATACAATGGAGTTAATGAATGCTGCCATAACGATTTTTTCCTCTAGTTGATGCCATACAATAATTGATGCATCCTGCATAATTCTATACAACTTTTGTTTCAATAAGATTATTTCTATTGCTTATCTAATTTTCTTTAATAGTAGGATTAAAATACACCGTCGGGCTAATCTGAAAAGTGATTACTACTCTGACTTCAATTACAACACAACAGACGGCTGAGGAAGCTCCAGTCAGAAGAGAGAAAACCGTGTTACAAAAGGCATACTTTTAAGCCCAAGTTCCTTGAATTTGAAAGGACAGGGTTGCTCACTTGGTCATTGGGCGAAGCTCCATTCATCTTTACTTCGCCTGCAAATGCATTAATAAAAAGGCCGCTTTAAATGCAGATACAGTGAAATCTGTGCATGCTCTTACACTAGTACTAGGCAACTAGCTAGTAAGAATATGTGACCCTTGTTCTTAAATGGGATGAAAAACGACCTCTTCACTACGCTCATTTATCTTTCCCAATTTTTTTCTGTCTTGTAAAAAAAAGCCAAGAGTTAATACAATAGCAGCTTTTTAATTTTTTCTTCAGTGAACTTGCAGAGAAGCCAACTGGAGTTGAATATCTAGATCATGATGCTTGAGAGGGTTCTGTTTTTCTGTCCTTCCCCTATTTGCTCCATCATGTCATGCGTCTCATTAAGCATATTGATGCAACTTGCCTTAATGGGAGAATAACATGCTCTATGGTTCAGGCTTTCCTTCAAATTTTAGGTTTCAAACTTGCAGACCGAGTGAAGCTCAGCAGTTTTAGAAAATCCATCCCTAACCGTATGAATTTCATGCATGGTGCGTTGCACTGAACTTTTAAACATATTAGCCACTTCTATCTTTACAAGGGACAGTAAATCTCACTTAAGGCGGGACAGGGCTTCAAATATGAAGTGTTCGTAAAACTCTTCTTTGTTACTTATCAAACAGTTGTACCTACAAATGTTAACTGCTGTGATGAAATATACCCTCGCGGGTACATTTCTCCCAACGCAACAAAGTATACGCCGTAAGTTCATACTTTCAAGTTGGCCCTTAAACAACATGGCATTCTAAACTCATGAGCACACCTTGAAGTTTAGAACATACGTGTCCAAGAGAACAGAGCACAGGCCAAAATTTCATTGTACGATAGTGTTATGAAGATGTTTGCTCAAGATTTTGTTGTTATCTAAGGTGGGGAAGAAGCAGTTTTGGCTCATCTGAGGGTCCCAACGTGGTTATAAGTGAAGGGACAAATGGGACTACAGAGTTGAGAACCAGCTGGGTTGGGGCATACCCTGGCCCGGACCATTTTCAAGCATGATTAGTTGTTCCCCACACTTCTATAACTACCAATGACTTATTATATGGCAATACCAGACAAGTGAGGCCCCATGCATCATTCTTGTTTCTTGTCCTCCTTGGGAATCACAGCTTGAGAAGCTCTTGTCTCGGGCTCCATGTGAACAAGGCAGATGTGCCTCTATATGCATCTCCGCTAATGGGACAGACCACCCAATTAGCTGAAAAGATCCGATTCACCATGTTTTACCTTTATGGGTCTTGCATGATAAAAATCTCTAAATATGCTTACAAGATAATTTAGGAAATGAAGACATCACGGTGAATATTCAGGTCAAACAAAATAATATTAATATATCATACTGATACATAATAATGGTGTTCGGCAAGGGTTTCAGGTATGATAAAAATAAACTTATCCCGCGTCTGGCTATGCATACCAAAGATGGATATGCTATCCGCAGGGACTAGTTTTGTCCGACTTCAGTGTGATAATTTTGTACCATGAGCAGATATTGGGGGTAGGAAACTAGACAAGACTACGTCACAACAGGTCTTGCAACAATCGATGGAGGTGCAACACCTACCGCACCACACTGCAACAGTGCAAGAAGGACCACAACGCTGCACCATCGTACGAACCATCACCCTTTTTCACTGACGCACGTTGCAGGAATCACCGCTGCTACCACACCCATGAATACATCGAGGAGTGAGGGCTAGCTTTGACGTTTGTTTCTCCCTCAGATCTTCCTACCACCATCAACCGTCGCTTACCAGATCCACTAACCACCATTTCCTACTGCCAATTCCGCCACCCTTTTATGCATCGTCGCGCCTTAGATTAAAGCATTTCTCGGTGGAGTTGATGCGATATGATTTGAGGTGGAATCTATTTTTTGGTGGTTATGGGTTGCAATGGGTGGTGGTTGTGGGCTACTTAATTAGTGGTGTTGTGGGTTGCAATGGGTGGTATTGTGGTGGTTATGGGTTGTGAATGGGTGGTGGTTTTTGGCTGCTGAGTAGGGACTTGGTTGTTGTGGATTGCAATGAGTGGTGTTGTGGTAGTTGAGGTGGTGATTTGGTTGAATAGTATATCTATCTGGCTTGTAATTTGATGTGCATCCCAACCGCATTGTAGAATTAAAACCTTATGCTCGACTAGAAAATAAATACTCCCTTATCCTATCCCTTTGGTCTATCCTATTCGTTGAGCCAAACTCAACCAATAGGTTTGAAAGCCTTTATTTGGCGCATTAGTCTTGAATCTTTACCTACAACCTTAAAGCGATATGTTTACCTTTTGACACGTCAACTACAGTTAAGTAAATGAAGGAGAAATGGTAATCAATGCTACAAGAAACACCCAAAACCTACCCCGCACATTTTAGCCTATCGTTTAGGGTTCATCCTCAATCCCTAAAAGGATACCCAATCGTCGACTCAGAGAAATTGTTGCTTAGTTCGCCCTCTCTAAACTAAAAAGGTTAGAGTGAAACTGGTCTGGCGATTAGATCCTGGCAACTCTGATTCATGCTGATTAAGGTTTGTGGGTTGATCGTATGTCTGCTACTTATGCCGATCAGTGGAGGCGGCAAGGTATTTTTGAACTCATCCACATATCTAAAACTCCTCCCAAAGTAGATCGATGGCTTTTGTCTAGCTATTTTTGTTTTTGGTCAACTACTACCAACGCCCTTATGTTAAGAACTAAGATGATGGCTCCTACTATACTCGATGTCTGTGCCTTAACTAGTCTTCTGCCAATTGGTAGTCATGCTAATGCTTTGACCAATCATAACCCTACCAATTGGTCTCTAGATGTCTCATCTTCTAAGTATTCTGAGACCTTTGAAAGATATTTTCTCAGGTCAAAGAATGTTAATTCTTCGCCTGATCTAAAAGAGCTACCATTTTCCTTTGGATGTGGCTTTCTCGTCATGTTTTCTGTGTCTCTAGTGTTTTGTTGACCAAGGAGTATATGAACTTAGCCATCAGCTTAGCTCATGGTAAGGAGTATGCTCTTGCACCCTTAGTATTGGGTAGTTTGTACAGGTTGATGTTTACCATGGTGGAGAAGAAAATTCATTGGAGCACTCGTGGTCCTCTTTGGTTGATGCAACTGTGGTTGCGTACTTATTTTCTAGAATTTGGTCCCACTATCCCTGATCAACCTGATCCTTTCTTCTTGACTTATGGTCATTGCTTGTCATTGGGTAACATCAGGCTCCATTCTTTTGTATCTTGTTTTCGTTTCTTTTTTTATTTCAATTTTTACACGTGTGGACACCCTTTTCTTGCTCAATCAATCGGTCCTCACTAGTTTAAAAACCTCCCTACTTACATAAATGATACTATGCCCATGGAGTTCCAGGATAGGGTTTGAAGGATATGGGCTATTTTTCTCTGTGGGTGATTTCTTCATACAGGTGGTCAGATTATTACCATTCCTTCAGGATCCTGTGGGTATGAATGGTATACTCCCTCTCAATTTGGCCAGCAATTTGGGTTGGTACAAGAGATCCCAGCCCCTTTCTTTATAGACAACGGCTTCTTGGAGGCTAAAGAAAGGATTAAACAAATCATAGTGAACCATATTAGGAAAATTGATAAATTCCTTGACGAATCAATGGACAGTTTTGTCATGTCCAATTTCAAGATTCGTACTGCTAGATCAGTTACCTCTTTCAACCCCTGGTATGAAGAAAATGTCTCGGGATTATATGATGGCATCACTTATGCTTCTTGCATGGTCCGTTTGGCCGTGGACAACCCACACCGACCAGGTATCCTCTTTTTCTTTTGATGCCATTCATAGTCAATCTTATTCTGTTCACTACATCTTAGTGTATCAATGCAGGAAATATCAATTAGCCTGCTGCCTCTAAGGAAAAGGGATTGTTCCCCTTCTGCAAGACCCTCTCAACCAGTATCGAGTAGGAAAAGGAAAAAACTTGGTGATATTCCTTCTATCCATCCATTAAACGAACCAATATTGGATGTTCCTCTAAATGTTGCTCTCCCTTCTCAGACTGCTTCAACTTTTGTTACTTTCCAGCCAGGTTTGAATATTTCTGCTAATTGTGTCGTTCTCTGATACACATTAAGAGCTTATTTCAACCTTTACTTTATCTTCATGCAGTTGATCAGATGTTAGATCACTCGAGAAACCTTATACTGAAATGGGGACTTCTGTAGATGTTATTTTCAAACAAGCACAAGAATCTTCTCCTGCCCTGGTCGATCAACCAAGAGCTCCTTCAAATTCTCCGCCCAAATCAAAATCTACTAGCAGGAAAAGTATTGCTTGCAAAACTCGTTTTAGCGCAAGAACCATGTCTTTGAAGGTAAAAAAATCCTTTTTGTTAGCTCTTGTATTTATTTGCTAAATTTCATCATTTACCCCTTATTAGGATTTGGGTGGTATTACCATCGATTTGACTCAGGAGAGTGCCAGCAAAGATGACAATCCCGACGATACTTCTTTCGATGCTCCTGCCGGCGATGAGATTGATACGAAGATCATTAGTGGTAGGCTGTCTCCAGCTCTTGCTCCTTATTGATCAGCATCTTCCCCTCAAAAGGTTTGTAAGTTTCTGACCACTGTAACTTATCATTATACTATTGACTCATACTTTATTGTTGTCTATTTTGTAGATTGATGAGCCTTGTGATATTCTAGATAAAGAACATTCTGATGATCTTTCTATCAGTCACCATTCTGAACAAACAGGCGATATTGCTTTGCCCAACTTTCCATCTATTGAAACCTGCCCCCCAACTGAAGGTTACCTCCCTACTGATGCAGATCTGGTTCAAAGCCCTAAACTCATGCCTGTAACATCTAGTCACGTTGCGGCTGTCCCTTCAATGTCTGAGTCATCAACGCATCTAGTTGTTTCTAGTTCTCCTTCAATCACCCAGATGATAGCAGAGGCTACAGGTATCTTAGCTGCTCGACAATCATCTGTTCCTATTCCAGCTGTTGATGACATTAACCGTAAGTTCTTGCAACTTCAGTCAGCCATTAGAGCCCTTTCATGCCCTTCGAGCACTACATCGGCTTATCCTTTTAGTGTTGATGCGGTTGCTATTCTTAACGTTTTTAAGAGTTTGCTTAGTCATTGTCTTCCTGACATTTTGGCTAATGAGGATGCCGTGCTGAAGATGAACAGTCTAATCGATACCCTTGCTAATAATACATCAGCTTTGAATGCTGTTCAATCAGGATTAATTCTACTTTAAATTTTCAAATCTCTCTGATATCGGCTTCTTGGAAACAATGTATGGGCATTACATCTAATGTCCAGGTAGTAGATTGAGATATCGATGCTCTAAACATCCAAGTCCAAAAGAAGCATTAGATTAGTTTGTAGATTTTTAGAGAGATCGATGAGATCAAAGCCGAGAAGAAAGACTTGGAAATGAAGATGAATGCACTAAATCAGAAGGAGCAAAATCTGCTGGAGCAGCAAAATAGTGGTTATCAAGAAGCTGTTGATTTAGCCGCAGCTATGGAGGAGCCTTTAAAGAAACGAGCTAAGACACAATCCCAGCTTACTTTTGTTGACCAAATTATGACTAGGGCCAAAAGTCTGTGGATAGAAATTCAATCTGCTTTTGATGTTTGATGTAAGCAGTTACTTTCGTTGGCCAACTTTTGTTTTTGGAATATTATTAGTAATGAAAATACTTTCTTTAGATTTTACTTGTAGTTTTCTTTTATTATTTTTCTTTTCTTAATATTTATCAGGGTAGTGCAAACTGTCCCAATCGATTGGCTCTATTCCTTCCCACATGGAAGGGACATACTTTTTATGTATCGGCCATTTATCGGCTTAGCATGCACTTGTTCTTCTAGTGATTTTAGCCAGTATGCTCTGCCTCTTAAAACTTTATTAACTACAAATGGTCCTTCCCAATTTGGCGACCACTTACCAAATTTTGGGTCTTTTGACCCTATGGGCGGTATGGTTTTCCATACTAAACTTCTTTCTTGAAATGTTTTGGGTATGACTCTTCGATTATAAGATCTACTTACCCTTAGCTTTTGTGCATGTAATCTATCCAATGTATCCAATCTTGGTCGTCCAAATCCTCCAATTCAATTGCCATGGCCTCGTTATATTCTGGCACTGGCAAACTATTTTGCATAGCCACATGAAAAGACCTTACGGTTATCTCCATAGGTAGTACAAGATCATGCCCATATGTTAAAGCATATGGAGTTATTCCAGTACTGGACCTACGGGAAGTCTGGAATGCCCAAAGAACCTCCGATAACAAAAGGTGCCAGTCATTCGGGGTATCTTCAATGGCTCTCTCCATAATGTGCTTAATCGATTTATTTGTTGCCTCAGCTTGGCCATTCGCCTGCGCATAATAGGGGGTAGAGTTTATTATCTCGAACTTGTATTCTTTGGCGAACTCACGTATTTGCCCCCCAGTAAAAACGGTACCTCTATCGGCTGTGATTGTTTGAGGTAATCCGAATTGATGGATTATGTTCTCTTTGATAAAAGTGATTACACTCTCTTGTGCAACCGTTTTCATAGGCTTAGCTTTCGTGCATTTTGTAAAGTAATCAGTCGCCACAATTATAAATCCATGCCTTTTAGATGAAGAAGGATGTATTTATCCTATTAAATCCATGGCCCATTCTCTAAATGGTCATGGCTTCACTATCGATTGTAATTCAACACATGGCGCACGGTGGATGGCTTTGTGTTTTTGGCAAGCCTGACACCTTTTTGCATATCGGATGCAATCCTCCATTATGGAAGGCCAGTAATCGCCATGTCGTCTGATCAACCATCTCATTTTGATTCCTACTTGATGGGCGCCACATATTCCTTTGTGTACTTCAGCCAACACCTGCATTGCCTCTTGCCGTCCCAAACACCTAAGCGCCAACCCTTCCGGCGTCCATTTAAATAAATCGTTGTCTAACAGGAAATATTTGGTTACCTGCAATTTTACTTTCACATCTACTCTTGACTCTGGGTTCTGTAAATACTGGATGATTGGCGTTCTCCAATCATTTTGAATCGTATCGATTGAGTCAATTATCTCTAAATCTTTATACCTGTGATTGATCATTGGTAGACACCTTGATACCTTTACCCATTATCCATCGACTCCTTCAGGAACCTTCAAACCTAAAGCTAATTGATCCATTACGTTGGCACTGCTATTATTTATTCGGGAAACATGGGTTATAGTTACATCATCAAATCTTGCCAACAGGTATGTTGCGATGCTAAAGTACATCTATAACCCAGGGGCACTACATTTAAACCATATGTTCAACTGTTTTATCACCAGTTGAGAATCTCCAGATATTTGTACTGTGGTGATGCGCATGTCCAATAGTATTTCCAAACCAATGATTAAGACTTCATATTTCACCTGATTGTTAGAGCAATCTTTTTCAATCTGGAAAGCAAACTGATGTATGTTGCCATCAGGAGAAATTAACACTATACCAGCACCAGCTCCTTGACTAGTTTTTGACCCATCAAACGTCATTTTCCAAGGAGCAATACCCACATAAATTACCCCATTTTCTGGGTTACTACTTTGATGATTTGCTAAGAAATCAGCCAATGCCTGTCCTTTCATAGCTTTCTGAGGAATATATGTTAAGTTGTATTCTATCAGTGCTAGGACCCATTTGCCCATTTTTCCCTTCAATACTGGTCTAGACAACATATATTTTATCAAGTCAGTTTGTACTATAACTAGTACATCGAACGACAACATATAATGTCGAATTTTAACTGCAGTAGAATATAGAGTCAAACACAGTTTTTCAACAACTGTATATTTTTGTTCAGTTACATTTAAACCTCAACTGAAATAGTAAATAGCCTATTCAAATCCCTGGTCATTTTCTTGGGCTAATAGACTTCCAAGCGATGACTCTGCTGCCAATACATATAACTTCAAAGGCCTCCTAATCTTCGGTGGCATCAGCACAGGGGGTTTGGTTAGATACTCTTTGATCGATTGAAAAGCCAATTGATGCTCTGCTTCCCATCGATACTCTGTATCTCCTTTCATCCCTAATAATGTTGAAAATGCTTTTGTCTTTCATGCTAGATTAGCAATGAATCGACCCAAGAAATTGACTTGCCCCAAAAATGTTGAAGTTCTTTCTTATTTGAAGGAGGTTTAGCATTTATAATGGCTTTTGCCATATTCTTATCGATTTCGATCCCTTTTTGATGGACCAAAAATCCTAAGAAATTACCTGCAGAAACTCCAAATGCGCAATTTAATGGGTTTATTTTTGGGCCATGTCTTCTCATTCGTATAAAAGCGTTCTCTAGGTGTTTAACGTGCTGTTGATAATCGTCCGATTTAACAACTACATCATCAATGTCTACCTCTAAAAACTTGCCAATCATATCATGAAAAATTAAATTCACTGCCCTTTGATATGTTGCACCAGCATTTTTTAGACCAAAAGGCATAACTACCCACTCAAATGTGCCTATCGCACAAGAACATCTAAATGCTGTTTTATGAATATCTTCATCTTAAAGGAAAATTTGGTTGTATCTAGCTTTCCCATCCATGAATGACATAACGGCATGTTTAGATGCAGAATCTACTAACATATCTACAATAGTCATGGCATAATGATCTTTAGGAGTAGCATAATTCAAATTTCTAAAATCGATACATACTCTTAGCTTATCGTTTTTCTTTAACACAAAAACTATGTTTGACATCCATTCGACATACCTAGTTGGTCTGATGAACATGGCCTTGAGAAGCCGCTCGATTTCTTCCTTCACCAGTAGTGTTACTTCATTTGACATTTTTTTGGGGGATTGCATAAACGGCTTGAATTCTTGCTTGATGGGTATTCTGTGTTCCACCAGCTTCCTGTCTAAACCTGTCATTTCTTCACAACTCCATGCAAAGTAGTCTCTATACTCTTTGACTAAGTCAATGATTTTTCTCTTAATTTCGAACGATAGTTGGGCGCTGATGTAGATTGGTCGTGGGTCAGCTTCTGTCCCCAGATTTACCTCGATCAGTGGATCTTGTGTCTTTATTCTTAAATCATCCAACTTAGCTGGTGCCAATCTAAGGTCTTGTAACTGAATTCCATCTAATCGGTCTTTCTCGTCATCTTCGACGCACCTCGCCCAGTCGATAGGCGATAATCTTGCCAATATTTTCTCTATGGCTTGGATCATTAACTTCCTTAAAGTCTGCATGATCCTCCTGTCCTCTTTTAAGCTCGCTCATCTCTTCAGCCGCTAACGACTGGTCTTCAGAATCATTA
Source organism: Escallonia herrerae (assembly GCA_033070095.1). Lineage (NCBI taxonomy): Eukaryota > Viridiplantae > Streptophyta > Magnoliopsida > Escalloniales > Escalloniaceae > Escallonia > Escallonia herrerae. The sequence goes on along the minus strand of JAVXUP010000512.1, from coordinate 380,815 downwards.
TCATTTCCTTCTATTTCCAGACCTTTTGCAATTGAGGCACCCTCTGTTAATCAAATTGTAAATGTACTCCACCACCCGATGTGCATCATCTTTATCAACTTTTTTCACATATGACATTATGTATGCCAAAGCGCACACCTCATCCTTCTTTAGGTGTAGGTGCTCAACCGTATTCTTATGTCGGATGACATCGTGAGGCATCGACCTTCCCCGTGTGCGCAAGATCTTGATCCTTTTTATTAGCCCTCTCACTCCTACTCTTCACCTCCTTAAAATGGATCAGTGACCCACCTATCAGCTATCCGCACCAATACAGATGGTGTGATCTATTGAGAGGGATACCCCTTCCACTCCTCTACCGGGGCACCTTCCGTCAGCAGCTTCCTTGCCCGCTCCTGTGCATTGTGTGACCATCGCTAGTAATTTTTGGCGATGTAGGCAAAAAAGGCCATCTTCCTCAATTCCTACTGGATAGGGTTCTTATGTCTTAATAAGTTAGTTTTCATATTACTAAGTCTTATATAATTGAAAAACTAATTCTAAATATTCTAAAATACCAATTGATTGATGAACTAACTTATTATGACTATTGCATCCTTAAAAACACTCTCTAATATAAATGACAAAATTCATATATTTTGAAAATGAAAATAACACATTAGATTTAAAAGAGAAAAAAAAATGATGCTAAAATTGAGATTGAAACAATAAAAATAATGTAATAATTGTTTATTTTTTTAAAAAAATTATTAAAATAATGTAATAATTTGTTAACACCGTATAGTATAGTAGCTTTTAGAATCCTTTGGATTAAAATAAAAAATTGACACACAAAAAACAAATGATTGTGCATGTATAGAAAAAAGTTATAATTAAATAAAAAAAATCTTAATTATTATATTTGAGAACATTTAAAATCTTTAAAATATAAAAATAGCGTAATTCTACAAAACAAACAATTAACCAATTCGTGTTTGCATAGGGCCTTATGATCAATGAAAAGACTTTTTTTATTTATACTTAATTAAGTTTTTCATGAAAAAAAAAACTATCAGTGCACTTAGTAGATATAAAAACTATAACTTGGTAAAAAGTCGATGAAGATGTAGAAAATAATTCCAACACTTTAAAATAAGGACACATCATCTTTATCAATTTAATTCTATCATTACTAGCATCTTACAAGAAACACACACACACACACACACACACATTATTAAAATATTAGATATTATTTGGTCAGTCTTTCAAATTTATTTTTTAATATACTCGAGTAGTGAATTTGTTTTAAGTAATTTTACAAAACTTATTGTAATCGAATATACACTGACAGTTTTTTTTCTAATAGGACTCAATATGAAATATATTATTTTTATAGTTGATTAAATTAGATGAATATCAAGACGAATTAATGAATATTAGACTGATTTTGAGCTTTGAAACTTAGTTTTGATTATAATAGAGTCGATTATAACTATGAGTGATAATTGATGTGAGCGTTAAATAACAATTATATGAACAATTTAATCCCCACCCTGTAACCGTTAATTTAACATAAGTATTTTTGTTGAATTTTACAAGCTTAATATAGTTAACAAGAATAACCCGATAAAAGTTGGTATACAAAATGTACATTATATTCTGATTAAATAAGTATCAATAGAAAAATACTATTAAAAGCATTTATTAGATATAAGAACTATAATTTTATGACAAATTGTAGACTTATAATATGTGGAAAGCAAAATCAATTTTATCAATGTACTTACCGATCAGATATTATTTTAGACTATTAATACCTCAAAAGGACACATTTTTGCCGGTTGAATGTCCTCGCATATGCGTTTCACAAAAATTAAAAAAGATATATATAAAAATTATTCGAAAACATGTAACACCTCAAAAACTTTGTTAAAGAATTATACTCATATGTAATATCTATAATTCAAAGAGGTACGTCATATTCTCACAACTTTTTAATTTCAACCACAATCATGTTCGTTGTTTAGTTCTGTATAGCATTAATATGACTATTTTATTACTATATGTGCTAGGCAAGTATCTAGCGATTTCACTATAAAAGTATTTATTTTTTTAACCAAATAAGATTTTTTTAATAATGTTATTATTTTTTTTGTCTCACGATATGTGGTACATATTAATACACTCTTTAAGACTTTATGATATACTGTATTTTATAAACCGGCCCGAGCTTGGCTCGGGTTACTGGCTAGTTAGGGTTTTAATTGAACAAGACTTTTAACGATGGACAAAGCCCTTTGTTAAAAGTCCGACGCAAAAAGTCTTGTTTTCAAAATTTAAATTGACTTTTAGCCCGGAGTTTTGACGACAGTCACGTTTCGCGCTAAATGTAATTAAAAAAATTGGAAGTGTTACGTTAGCGACGCTTCATTATCCATCGCTAAATACTTTTCCAAAATAATCAAAAGTTCAAAATTAAAAAAAATGCTTTTAGCGACGGGTATTCTGTCGCTATGGTCGCATCGATAAAGATCCGTTGGTAAAGGTTTTTACTGACTAAAAATTATGTCATTAAAATCTTCATCGACGGATCTTTAGCGATGGGTTAATCCATTGGTAAATATGACTTTTAACTACAGATTTTGATTTATCGCTAAAAGTCCGTTGATAAATAGCTCTTTTCTTATAATGCGCTATTGCAGACGTTGAGATGAAGATGTAGAAGGTTGTAGAAAGGAGGGCCAGTTCTTCTTCCACTAATGCCTCAAAGTGTTATTATTGTCGATTTTATGGGTAACTTTGCACATTCTTCCTCGGCTGAGACTTGAGATGTAAGGGTCTCTTTCTTTGCACATTATTCCAGAACATACCTTTGCACATTCTTCCATGGCTGTGCCAGGGATGCAGGGTCTCTTTCTTTGGGACTTGGGAAGGTTTGTATGTGCATCTAAATGACATATTCGTTTTAAATTTGATAAAGGCTACGTACAACTAAACCCGTTTTATCGAGGTAAGGAACAGGTCTTAGCTCTTTGGTTTGTGACTTTTAAGGGTTGCGATCTTATAGTGCAAGATATCTTTTCTCGCTAATTGTGCCACCCAGAGAGACATCGATTTTTTAAAATAACTTTGAGGGTCCTTTCAGAAGGTGGTAAATATGCCATGTGTAATCCTGTGCACGGCTCGACTCACGACACACAATGATGCACGGCTTCGGAGAGATGAGCCACGAAGGTGAAAACCATTGAACCAAATCCAAGCTTAGTTGATAAGAAAGCAGAATTGTGTAAGAATAGTGTGACTTGTGAAATTAATCGACCTTTGGCTAGAGATGTCAATGGGCAGGCCCAGCGGGCCTCAGAGGAAAACAGGCCGGGGCCGGGCCAGAGGGGAGGAAAACGGGCCGGGCCGGGCCAAATTTCTGGGATATACAAGCCCAGTCCAAGCCTAGGCCCTAGGCCTAATATTTAGGGTCGGGCTTGGGCCGGGCCCGTGCCCAATTTTTTTTGCTCTCTTTCCTGACTTCTTGTTATTCAAATTAGAGATTTGAATTGCGGTAATTTCTTATTATATGTAAGCAAATTGTGTTTATGCGAGCAAGTAAATGTTGTAATATGTGTACATGTAGTAAAAATCATTTAGAATACATGCATACTAAACATGTGGCTAGTAAATGGTTGAAGTATGGAATGGTATGGACCTGCATAAGTTAAAGTTTGGATTGAAATTGACAAGATGGTATTTGCTTGCTTCCCTTTAAATTTGGAACTGGAAATGGCAGGATATCGCTTATCTAACTAGAATTTACTATCTTACACATCTTGCTTTGTGCACCATCAAAGTGCACTTGAACTTTGAATTTAAAATCTGTTTATATGCTATTTCTTACTAGGATTCACGGTTATACGCATATGAATTTTCGTCACTAAAGTATTAGCGACAAAAAAACTACATCTTTGGCGACAGATGGAGATATTGCTAGATTCTCCCAAATTTATTTCACTTCATTCGTTGTGTTATCTCTACGTTTATTTATTAGTACCGACTTTAAACCCATTGTAATGTACCAACAACTACGTTTCTCAAATCATAGTACTTTATTAAACTTTTTTCATTGAAGTCCTGATTTTGAGGCAAGTAGAAAAAATTGAAGATTAATAAAAAAGCTAAGACTTGATGGATAAAACAATAAAGAATTCTTAGGCAGACAAAAATTTACATAGACCTGAGTCATTAATATCCAAAATCATATCAAAGAAAACATAGATATTAAAGAAAACAATAAAGAATATGGCTGTTGGGGGAAAAAGGGGAGGAAAAATAATTTTTGAAACGAAATGGGCCAACCCATTGTAGGGCCAAAGAAGGGCCAAATTCGGGCTCAGAAAAGGGCCAAAATTCGAGGCAAAGAAGGGCCTAAAATCGGCTGAATTTGGGCTTTTTTTTTCGGACCCGGCCAAAATCGGGATAATTTCAGGCCAGGCCGGGCTGTTTTGGGTGAAACCTCGGCCTGGTCCAACCCCAAGCCCAAAGCCCAACTGTTTAGGGCCGTTACTGTTCACCAAGAAGGTCGGGCCAGCCCGGGCCAGAAACGGGCCGAGTTGGGCTCCCGGCCCTTTTGACAACTCTCAGCTTTGGCTACTGTCCAAAAATTTTCAGGTTTTTTTTTTAATTTTGCTTAGGGAATGAAATTTTATATATGGTAAAAGCTCTTGTGAGAAGCCACATGGCCGACAGTAATCAATGGCTGTGACTTGTTAGGTGAGGTCTGGTACCTCAAATTTATCGTAATCAATTAATGGGGACGATGGAGGTACACTTCTCATCTCTTGCTTTCTTGCTTTTTCTCGACCCTAAAAAATACAAACAACATGTTTTCACTTTGTTTGGCTACCCTTTTTCTTGTTCTCATTTTCACATTTTTGAAAAAGTGGGAAAGATTCTTAAGAGCAAGAAAACAAACTTTGACTTGTTTGTTTGACTAAACGTGAATTACAATATAAGAAAACACCTATATGTATTTTAAATTACAATCACATTCTTGAAAAAGTGGGAAAGATTCTTAAGAACAAGAAAACAAATTTTGACTTGTTTTGTTTGACTGCATCTGAATTAAAATATACGAAAACGCTTATATGTTGTTTAAATTACACTTTTCAATACATGGATGTGTCAAAATGAGTGGTGTGAGCTCCAATTACATATTCGCACTAAGATGGTAACTAGTTTATCATTTGTTAATTTACAAAGACAAAGTGAATATGGTAATAGAACAGTAAAAACTGAATTGGAAAAAACAAAACCGAATATAATGGTTGCCAAACGTACGTCCGTCGGGAAGAAAATGGAACTCTCCTTATCTTCCTTTTCTTTTCCTCTGCTTTTAAAACTAAAAGTAAAGGAGAATTCATCTAAATATGTGCTTAGTTAACCTTTACCATGTAAAGCCTCTCATGCCTACTCATCTTACAAAAAACAAGAAAAAATGCCTACTTATTTTCTTTACAATCATGTTCCATTACAACTTCAAGGGATGTCTTCTGGACTTTTTGCCTAATATTCTCTTTGTCAGCATTATAGCAACTTTTGCTTAATGCAGTAAAGAGTCGATACTCAATGGATAAACTGGTAACTCGCAAGAGCTTATAACTATGGATTTGATTCTACATTCATTGAGAACCTAGAAGGAGATCTAGACTTGGTATATGATCGTGATGCACGTTTGCATACCTCAAGGACATTAGCCATAAGTTTGCAAATTGGAAGAGAAAAATGGCAAGGAAACGTAGCAATGGTTAGCCTCCTTCATCAATTTCACGAGGGTAAGGTGTATGTCCATCCTCTGATGTACTCGTACAGCCGGTACGTAATGCCTTTCCCATCCCTCATAAATCGCGTGATCTAACAAAACAATTTCCTTGGGATTCTTGTGAAAATGTCATACTTGTTCAAAATGCTGAGTTGAAGGGGCTGGGGTTGCAAGGTAGGTCGGGTTTTGTCTCCAGCCATGATTACAACAATATTTGGCTCAGCGTCAACCCGAATAATCACATGCTGTTGGGGCTTTTCAATGTTGTCGCTTGATAAACTTCCTGCAGCCTTGCGTTTGCAGCTGGAAATGATCAGCAGCAACAACGTAACTAGGCCGAAGAACAACAAAAGACCACAAAAAATGTAGGTAGTCGTGGATTCCGGCAGAAACGTAGAGCCAGTAGGGGCAGCAGCAGTCATTGAGCCAGGTATGTTTCTCTGGATGCCGGAATTCATAGAATGTGCACTAGTGTCTATGTATAGGAGTACTTTGGTTCATATGCCTAGGCTCATTGGACATTCCAAAATTTGTCACAAACTACATAACGAAAATATATAACAATTACAAGCTGCACTGAAGAGAGACAAAATAGTGGCACCCATCCTTGCTTTCCCTCAGAAAGCACACCAAAATGATGGTATCCTTTGACCTTCATGTGCTGCTCTTTCTTATTCTCGTTGTTGTCCTCGCAAAAAGACTTGACAAAAGGTATGCTAGAACTTTTATTTTAGATGTATACTTCAATCTTTTTCATATTTCTTACTTTTAATCTTATTTCATCACTATACCATTAGCGACACTTTTTAAGTATTAATTTTTTTTATTCCGGTTCCCGAATGTTATTTTTGGTTCATGCAATTGAAACCAGTTCATCCGAATATTGTACGTATTTGATTCATGGTTGTAGCAGATCTAGATAAGAGAAAAAGATGAAAAAAAAATCCTAGAAAAGAACACACTCACGCACGAAGAATGAAGAAAGATTGTCTCGAGATTGAGCAGCCTTATTACCATAGCACACATGACTCCTATCAAAGCAAAACATGCTTTTAGGTGTTTGCCTATGTACCATGACACTTAGTTCCGGAATAGTAAGTGTATAACTTTGGCGAAAGCCATGTGTGCATTGAAACACTGACCTAAAGATTAATTTATGTGCTCTTTCATTTTGATGGTCTAACGGAATCAACCGAGATTTCTTCTTGGTATTATCTCATACACAGGGAACTAGATTCATGAAACCTATTTGTACTTCAACTTTAAATTAAAGGAGGTTTTGGAAAGCAGGCTTAGCTCCAATATTACGAAAGGAAAAGAAAGAAGAAAAAGCACCAGTTAAGGCAAGATGGCGTGTTTGCATTGAGATAGTGTCGGAGCCAAAACACTACAAGAAAAAATAGTTTTTTTTGACGGACTTTTAGCGACAGAACAAAATCCGTTACTAAAAGTCACTTTTATTGATGGATTGTTATCGACAAAAAATTCGTTGCTAAATGTATTTGTAATGCCCTATAGTTTTAGGTACTTGTATAAATAGTTATTAAAAAAAGTATTCTGATTTTGAATTAAGTAATGGACCTTAGAGAATTTTCCTCGAGTCCTTTCAGTGACGAAATTAATATTTAATAGTATTAGTGGCTAATGTGATTAGCTTAGATATAAAAAATAAAAAATAAAGATTTTGACTTGAATTAGGATTTTAATTCATATTGTGATTATATTAGTAATAAGAACTTTAAGTTGTATTATGATTACACTAAGAATTAAGATGTTGATTTATATTAGAACTAGATTAGCAAACTATATAAGGAGGAGGAAGACATAAGTCTTTAGACAAAAGAGAGAAGAGAGAAAGAGAAAAGAGCTAGTGCATTCTTTTAGGTGTTCAAGTAAAATGCTTGTGGTATAAGACAAGAGACCCTCTTTCACCCTTTATTTTTAAACTGTGTACTGAAGTGTTATCTCAATCCTTAATCAAAGTAGAAGAGTATACTGGCATCCACGGCATCAAACTCACTCCACATTCCCCTAGTATAACCCATCTTCTATTCGCAGATGACTCCCTTCTTTTCTTCCAATTGACCCCCCTCAGTTGCGAACTACTTCAAATCCTTCTCTTCAATTATCTTCTTGACTCGGGTCAACAAATCAACCTCTCAAAATCTAGTTTGATCCTCAATTCGAATTGCTCCGAACCACTTCGTATATATTGCTCATCGACTTTGGGGGTTCCTCTTTCCCCGAAATTCGAACTTTATCTTGGTATAACTTTGGATAGCATTACCCACAGCAAAGAATTCTTCAACACCCTTGTCGATAAAGTTCAGAATAGGTGTGCTGGTTGGAAAGGTCTTCTCCTAAATAAAGCTGGGAGAGCTACGCTCATCAAATCTGTGTTATCCTCTCTCCTCACATATCACATGCAAGTTACAGTATTTCCCTCGCATGTGTGTCAGAAAATTGATAGTATTTTGAGCAACTTCTGGTGGCGTGGGGAATAGTTAGAATAAGGTATCCACTGGGTTAATTGGCTCTCACTTTGCGGACCTAAGTCCCAAGGCAAACTTGGTTTTCGTTCTTTTTATATTTTTTAACCTAGCACTCTTAGCTAAAACAAGTTGGAGGATCCTTACCCAACCCAATGTACTACTGTCAACCTTTTTTCGCTCTAAATACTTCAGAACACAATCCTTTTTAGAAGTAGGACTTAGTTCATCAACCTCGTAGGGATGGCGCAGTAAATTAGCGGGCCAAAAAACACTTATGCTGGGTATTCATTGCCAAATTAGAGACGGAAGTGAGACTCGGATATGGACTGATTACTGGATACCGAGATTTCCTCCTCAACAAATCTCTTCCTTCAGATTATCACCACCTTAATTGGATCGTGTAATTGATCTCACCAGTTTTGGAGATTGGAATCACACTCTGATCACTACTATCTTTCCCTCCCATATTGTATCGATCATCCAAGGCATTTATATATCTTCCAGAGGCTTTCGTGATCAATCAGTATCTATGGGGCCCTACCTCTAGCAAAAAATTCTCTGTCAAATCAGCATATTTCTTATGGCACAACATGGAAATGAAGAGAATGTTACTACGAAATCCGACCTTTAATCCTGGCAACCATCCACCGAGCTCTCTTTGGAACTCATTGAGGAAAATCAAAGTTCCGGCAAAAGTTCATTTCTTCTTGTGGCAACTGCTGATTAACCGTTTACCTCTTTGTGAGAACCTATACTCCAAAGACATTATTACTAATTCGTTTTGTCCTTTTTGCCAACATCTTAGCGAGACCAACTCACATCTCTTTTTCCTTTGTCCTGCTATACAAAGTGTTTGGTTAAGTTGTCCCCTTGGAATTCTCTCTACAGCACCAATATTATCATTCAAAGAATGGTTAATTGCCTGGTTGCAACAAACCTCTCCTTCCACTAACAATCGTAATACTTCCCAAACTATCTTTATCACTATTCTTTGGTGTATTTGACTACTTAAAAATGAGTGTATATTCCGGCAAGTTACTTTCAATTCTTCCACCATAATAAATCAAGCTCGGGTTCTTAGTATCCTGTTTCTCCGAGCTTCTTACCCTACTAGTGATTTGCGTCATCTTCTTCATTTACTGCAATTCACCATCTCTTTCGCACATGACTCCCTACACACGGTACTATCCAACTCAAAGTACAGACGGCACTTTGGCCCTCTTCCTCTTCTTATGCATTCCATCTATATATTACTACAAACTGGAATGGTCACTCACATGTCCTTGGTCTTCATCTTACCTTAACAGGCTCCGATCATTCAATATGGGAAATTGGACCACTGCCTTTCGTGCATCAGGGCCTAAGGAAGCACATATGCTTTCAATAGTATACACTCATATAGCTTGGGCAGTTCTTCCTCATCTCAAACACCTCATTATGTATACTGACTCATCTTATATTCTTTCACAGATGGTGGATACTGATGCGCAAGACACTGTGGTGAGACCTATGATATATATATATATATATATATATATATATATATATATACATACATATATATATAGGGAGCTGATCCATTGATAGCGCTAGCAAAATAGGATAAGTGGCTAGCGCGATCTGGTCGTCCACGGGTGATCTGTGAACGGTCCAGATCTTTTTTTTTTGTATTTTTTAAGTCCGTCCGCTACATTATGTAGCGGACAATTTCTGGATAAAAATACCCTCCAGCTCCGTCCGCTACATTGTGTAGCGGACGAGTTGGCATTACTTTTTCTCTCATTCTCTCTCCTTTTAGTCATTATTTTTCTGACATGTTTGTCTCTCTCTCTCTCCCATCAATTTTTTGACTCCTCTCTCTTTCTCTCTCCCCCTTTCTCTTCCTCTCTCCTTTCTCTCACTTTCATCTCTCTCTATTTATCCTCTTTGCCGGCGATCTTGTCTGTCGTAAGGAGAATCGAATCGGAGACCCGCAAGATATGATCCGGAGCGGAGTTTGAATCGGAGGAACATGTATTGAAAAGCATTTTTTGATTTACTAGCTTTTTTAAGTGATTGCTTTTCGCCAGAGTGGCGCGGTGGATCTATCTACTCATTTTAACATTTACGGCTAGAGTGGCGCGATGGTTCTTCGGCGATGATGGCAGTTGTGGGTTTGTTGATGGCAAAAGACATTGTTTTAGATCTGCATATTGCAAAGATAAAAGACATTGCGTGATTGAAAATATAGAGTAGCCAGAACATCTAACCCATCTAACACAGAACCCAGTTAATTTGGTTGTGGCAATTCGTCCGCTACATAATGTAGCGGACATAATGAGCATTGATGACAGAGAGAGAAATGAGAGAGAAGGACACGAGCATTGATGACAGAAAGGAGAGAGAGAGAGAGAAAATGACATTATTTTTCTGAAAGAGAGAGAGAGAGAGAGACAAACATGTCAGAAAAATAATGTCTCTCTCTCTCTCTCTCTCTCTCTCTCCTTTCTATCATCAATGCACGTGTCCTTCTCTCTCATTTCTCTTTCTGTCATCAATGCTCATTGTGTCCGCTACATTATGTAGCGGACGAATTGTCACAACCAAATTAACTGGGTTCTGTGTTAGATGTGTTAGATGTTCTGGGTTCTCTATATTTTCAGTCACGCAACGTCTTTTATCTTTGCAATATGCATGTCTAAAACAATGTCTTTTGCCATCGACAAACCCACAACTGCCATCATCGCCGAAGAACCACCGCGCCACTCTAGCCGTAAATGTTGAAATGTTGCAATATTTTATGGAACAGCTTTGGGAGCTTCCTTTTCATTGCAAATTTATAGAAGACATTACAGATTTGGGAGCTTCCTTGATTTGGAGTAAACGTGGTGAGGAGGATGAGAGAGAGAGAGAAGAAAAAGTGGTGAGAGAAAGAAATAAGTCAGAAAGAAGAGAAATGACATAAAGAGAGGAAAAAAGAGTCAGAGCATTAATGAGAGAAACGAAAGGGAGAAAAAAATATTAGAAAATTAGTCCGCTACATAATGTAGCGGATGAGAGAAAGGAGAGAGAGAAAAAAAATGTCAGAGCATTAATGAGAGAAAGGTGAGAGAAAGAGAAAAAAATGTCAGAAAAGTCCGTCCGCTACATAATGTAGTGGACGAGCTGTTTTTAAGTCTGGGGGTATTTTTGTCAAAAAATTGTCCGCTACATTATGTGGCGGACAGACTTAAAAAAAACTCAAAAAAAAAGATCTGGACCGTCCACAGATCGCCCGTGAACGGCCAGCTAGCGCTATCAATGGATCAGCTCTCATATATATATATATATATATATATATATATATATATATATATATATATATATGTTCCTCTTTTGATGTGTGTAGTATCACCTATTGAGACCCAGTCACATTCATTGAAGCTAGAAAATGTGCTCGGATTGCAAGTAGGGCACATCCTCCCCCCCCCCCCCCAAATAGGGACTAGCTTCAGATTGCTACGAAGAAAAATTATTGGGGCTTCTTGTAGAGGGACTTGCTGATGTAGCACCTATAGAAGGAACATGCTTTTGGACTTTGTTTCACCAACTTTTGTACCTCCTTCAAACATTATCTATGTCTGTAACTTTTATGTTATTCATGTAAACTCTTATATTTTAATGCAAATCTGTTGTCTATAAAAAAAAAGTAAAATGCTTGTGATTGATTTAAAATAAAGAGGAGATTTTTGGTGTTATATTCGCTATTTTGAGGTATTGGCTTATATGCATTCATATTTTATTGACACGCATGAGATTCATTTGTTTTATTCTGAACTCATTAATCGATCAAATTTTTATTGGATTTAGTATCACTTTTCTGCTTGATCGTGGCTTTACTGTTTGACTATATTGTGGAAAAAAAGTTGTTTATGAAAGTACACATGCCCTTTTCACTCTTAATCAATGTGTACTATTGTTCTTTGTAATTTTGGTCTCCAACAGCGTCTTGAAAAGTGAACTCATACGCCACATGTCACCTTTTGCATAATCTTTTTCCTCTGATTATTACATCATTTTTCGTGCCATTAAGTTCTCACCCAAAAACTTCTTTAGACGATATATTATTCATCCGATCTTCGATTGAGTTGATTTTTGTTTCGTTGACGTTCTCTTCAGTTTGAGTCTACAAATGACTATTTTAGACTTCGCATGAATATTCACCATATTTTCATCATTTTAGACTTTGCATGAATATTTACCATATTTATCAAATTACTTTGTGGGCAATATTTGTATTTGTAAGTCACTTTATATGATTGTAACTTATATGTCACGCTGACGATATTCGACATGGTATAACTATGATTTGTGATGTTTAATATTAAGCAATTTTGTATGTGTCATCCACAAGATTTGGTAAATGTATTTTGATATCCGACATATTGGTTACGTAACCCCATTTTCGGTTGATTTGTTATTCGTATGTCAACTGATATTCATTTAATTGGTTATTGAGCCCCATTTTCGGTGACATTTGTTATTGGTCTATGAAATTTGGTTGAGTTATCTAAACTTCTATTTGTTGCCTTTTTTTCGATAACTCAAATTTGGTATTCGTTTTTGGCCCTCAGTGTGTAAAATCTCTTACGGGGCAATTCGTGCTCACACATTTTGTTTTTTTTCCCTTCTCCTTCCGGCCCAAGAGTAGCGCGAAGGGTGAGAGTTTTGTAGAGTTGTGGACTCGCTTTGGTGTTTATAATTTGGATGGTACATTTTACGAATTTACGCTAGACGAACTACTAATTAGTTTATTCATTTTTGGATTCAGATAGCTAATCTGAAAGGGTACTTATGTTTTGGATTATTTTGGAATTAAGTAGTTGAGATATAAATAATTATGTTTTTGGTATATTAGATGCTCTGCTCTACCTTTATAATAGCTATGGACGTGATTGAATTTTGGTTTAAGGACGTTTACAGACTCTTGGGTTCGGGGCGGTTCAAAATGGTACCAAAGCTAGGTTTGAGATTCTGTAGACTCCTAAGCCTAAGATAATATGTGATGGAGATTAGACCTTAAAAGGGTGGATTAAGTTATGGCCATTTAATTCATGTTTCAGCATAAGATTGATATTTAGGATCGAGTATGCAATAGTAGACCGTATATTACTTGCTTTTAGAATTCAAAGATTTCAAGTTTAACCAAAGGATGATTGAGGGATACGATTATGATCTTTTGGTGTCTATGGATAGCTCATTCCAATAGTAGTCATATACGGAATAAGTTATGTTTTTAAGATACAAGTGATACGGTGACAAATATTTATTAGTGACTTTCAAATAAGGCATTGGCAAATTAGATCCTGATGCCACTTTATTCATTTGTTTTGATATCCTTTTGTAAGCATCTAAGTGTCAAACCTAGAAACTTGTAGCCATAGCTATATATAAATACTCCTACGGAAAACCGGAACATCCTGAAATTCCTGGAATGTTAGACACTCACTTGATCATTCATTCTGAGACAATAATACCCTTAATCTCGACCAAATAAACCACAAACTATCAGAGCAAGTGAAACATTAACTGATATATTACTCTTAGTGTACAATTATAATCGATAAACTAAATTTAAATCTAAATAATGAGCTAAAAAATTCACCCACGCAGGTGTTCTAACGATCAATACTAAAACTTAAACTCTTTCGCTAGGCTCTAATTTATACTCAGGCAACTTAACGCTGATTATTACTAATAGAAAGGAAGTCAAGCGAGAGTAAGCTTTTGAGAGCCAAGTAAGGTCGACTAAAGATTTAAAACAAAAACGATTCGAATGATTTTATATTTAAGTCAAATAATAACTTTTATAAAATGATTTTTAAATGAAACCACAGTGATGCGATATAGACATAAGGATGAGTACCAACTCAGTCCTTCAAATCAATAGTCATTTCAAAACATTTCAGGTACAATAAAACAAAAAACGATAACATTGAACATGAACATTACTATAGCAAAGCCACCCTGATAGTGCTCGATACACTTTACATATGTATTTGTACACTAACTAGTCCATTTAGGTACTAGTTCAATCCAAACCAACAAACCATCCTATTAAGGCCAACAATACACACCATCTTTATAACTCCTCAGATTTACTAAGTCATGTCAATATTTGAAGAATGGCTAATTACACCTATGTCTCTGAGGTTAGGGTGTAATTATAGTCAAGAACACAAAATTTCAAAATGTAACATTCCGTGACAAAAGTGTTTCAAATGTATCACCCGTATCTATCCGTTAGGGTTCCATCCAAAAGTATACTGTTCATCATTACGTATTTTAAAATGGCAATACTGCCCTTGTACAGTATATCCTAAATAATTTTTATAATTTTTAAATTAAACCTTAATTTTTTAAAATTAGGGTTTGCAACTAATTTGTAAATTAAGCTTTTGAAATTCTAGAATTATGAGGATTTGAAACCCTGATTTAAAAATTAGGGTTCTAAAACCTTAAAATTAGGGTTTCTCTTCTCCAGATCTATTCTCGCCGCCGGCAACCCAAGCCTCCTCCCTTTCCCCACGCCACCGGCAGCCTCTGTCGGCCCACCATCCGGCAGACTCGCCCCAGCCCACCACGCTGGCAAGCCTTTTGGCAAACCCACACCGCCGATACGCCGCCAGCAAGCCCCTTGGCAAACCCACGCCGTTGAGACACCGCCGGCAGCTCTTTGTCACCTGCCAATGTTCCATTAAGCATTAAGCATTAACTTATTTCTTGGGTGTTTTGATCATGCCGTGGTAAGGGGAAGCGATCTGGACTTGATGACGGGGTCTTTGAGCGATGATCGACATCTGACTCGAGGAGAGAAAGCTGTGCGGCGACGGGGGAGGGGGAGGGTGGGTGCGGTGGCCGGGGAAGGGGGAGGGTGTTGCTGTGACGGGGAATGGGTCAGTGATTGTAGTGAGGACGAAGGGCGAAGCCAGACGGGGTGGGTGGGGGGTGACTGGGGGAGGGAGGGTTGGGGGGCCGGGAAGGGCGGGGGTGTGGGTGGCGGCGAAGTGGGTGGGGAAAGGGTGGGGGAAGAGAGAGAGTAAAAAAAATTTAGGGTTTTTCTTTTTTGATTTTCTTTTATAAAAAGAGACAATGGCATTTAAAAAAATAAATTTCTAACATACGGGAAATAAAGTCATTTTGTTAAAACCATTAGGATTTTTAGGGTTCCGTTTGGTCAATGGACACACGTGTAATTTGTCCAAACTATTGTCCCTGCTTGTATTTACCCCCAAACCTCAGGGACATAGGTGTAATTAGCCCTTTCAAGAAATAAACACAATTCAAAACATTTTATGATGGTCAAATCAATAAAACAAATGATGACAAAGAATTCAAACTATCGCTTTAATGTTCAAGTTAGGATTTCACGGGCATTTGAAAACATTTTTGTAACAATAAAAATATCGTAGTTCAATGAAATTCGATAACAACTCAGAATAAGATGGATGATGTCAATATGATGAAATAAGGTTCCGAATAGATGATATTCAAGCTATGCTAGTCTTAACCAGCTACTCTTCGATGTTGAGCTAAACGGAACAATCATATTATCATAATACAATTTATTCTATGATATTCTAAACTTAGCACCAATCACTCCTACTCTTAGAACGACCCGATCGTCAGTTATGCATAATATAAAAAATTATCCAAAACACCCCTCTCGTCTCTAATCACAAAAACATCTTCTTATAAATAGGATCCTTAAAATACTCTTACAGAAGGTAAAATGACTAAAAACCCCCTTCTTGGGTGGCAAACTATCAAAACACCCCCCGATTCCCCTTACTCCGAATAATTCTTGAAAGTACTTTAAGGTAATCTTTTAAGTATTCCGAAGTCATTTTGTAGAAATATTTTTGCTCAAAAATCCTTAACTGCTAATTGGATCGAGAGTATTCGGAGGCCTACTATGGTAAGACTATCTATCGACCTTGAAATGATACAAAATTTTATACAGTGAACCATTTCAGTAATATAAAGTTTTCTTAAAAATTTTAAACAAAAATAATCTGATTTGATACCCTAATTAAATCAGAAATTCCTCATTATTGATAAATTATTTAATGCCATTTGGGGACACAGAAAAATCCCAAAAGTTTTGGCAAGTTAGATCTCCTAAAAAAATATGGGTTTTTCTTTGCACTTTGCCTAAATTAGTTTGTAAATGGCTTTTAAAAATCAAAATAAGAACAGCCCGCTAAAAAGTTACTCTACATCATCTTCCTCCTCGAGCAACCCTAACCCTAACTCTAATTGCTACTCTCTCTCTTCTTCCTCATCAAACACAGCCACCACTTAGTCATGGCACACACACAACAAAAATAAACTCACACACGATATCACACTTAAAACACCCAACAAGGCTGAATTCGAGAGAAAAGGGTAAGGATTATACATGAAAGAAAATCCATCCGAGTAGAAAATTGATATCTTGGGCCTAAATACAATCTCAAAAGAACTCAACTCCTTCTACAAAATTATAGATCTCAAAAAGATACATGATTTAAGCATTTGAATTTCCTAAATCAGATATCGAATGAGAAATTTAGGCCTAGTAAAAAACAAAAATAGAAAATTCGTCCGATTTTGGAAAAAACGTTATTTTGGTCCGAAGAAGATCTCTAATGGATTTGACTTCTTCTACCAAGTTATAGCTCTTGAAGAAATACGCGATTTAGGCTTTTGAATTTTCTAAATCCAATATCGAAGCAGATTACAGTTTGTCAAAGTCTGGGTGTATGCTCAATACGGGAAATCGAGATCTCTTTGATATATAACCACCTTTCTCCTAGGGATTTTACGTAAGAAAGAGAAGAACACACATGAGATGGTTGATCTATAAGTCACATTATATATAATTGCCCTAAAAGAAAATTTAGTAAACCCCCCCCCCCCCCCAAACTTTAGTTAGCTTTTCCTAGTTCACTCAACACTCTTTAATATTACGAAAAAAACCCTAAAACTAATTAGGTCAAGTTTAAAACAAAATTTTCAGATAAAATAAAAAATTTTGGGGTTTTACATTCTCCCTACCTTTAAAGAATTTCATCCTTGAATTTTTCTTTTTTATGCTCTTAACTATGTCCAATCACAACACTCCATCGACGTACACTTTACATTTCAACATTCTTGTATCACTAAGCTTGAATCTATAGAATCATCAATTACACTCTGTCGGTACCAGAACTTCAAGAGACCACATTACCCTTTCAAAAATGCCCAAAGTCTCAAAACTCTCTATGTACCGATCACAGGCTTCCAAAAGTTTTATCTAACTATCATGCTACATGCTGTCGAGAACCTTGGTTAGGTTTTTTGCCAACTACAATTACAGTTCTCCTTATCATCCTAAACCAGCTCCACCAATACATTAAAAGTCCTCATAATATGATACGAGTTGCCGTGCACACACGATGCGTGTGCGATAATGTCATTGTTTAACCTGTCACTCTTTACGCGATATTTACGCATCATGTGTGCTGCCAAATGCGTAAATATTTGTGTAACACAAAAAAAAAAAGTGAGCACTCATTCCCTCTCGGTCCCATGATAAACTCGTAATTCATTGCATATTTTCTTATTATTTTTATCATTCAGATTAACATATATTTTCTAGAACTGCACATGCATCATGTGTGCTGATTATGTGAGATGTTTTAAAAAAAACCTTTAGATTTCAATCATAAGTGAACGAAAATATCAATATCAGTGATCATGTGATAGTATATGTTATAACCATTAAGTAAAAAGTCGTATCTAAAACTGGAAAATAATATTTATAACGTTAGAGATTAATTTTTACCAATAATAATGAAAACGAACTTATTCAAGCTATCACATAACTTTGAATCTATTTCTTCTTTTGTCACGATAGCAGTATAACTACATTTCTCAATATCTACCCCTTCTCTCATTTATGACAAACAAAATCACAATTATATGGATAATGCACTTTACGATAATAAATAAAGAAAGATAAATAAATAGATATGTGAATTAGGAATCCGACAATGTAACAATAAATTCATAAATATCCTGAACTTCGATCATTTTTTAAATTAAAAAAAAAGAATCCCTAAATTTCATTATTCCGTTGCCCATCTTCCCACCATCTTCATCATCACACCCACACCCATTACACACACGTCAGAGTGAAATACATAGGCACCAAGTTATACCAGACTACCACCATGCGACTAATCCTAAACAATTGTTATGAAGGCATTTAGTTCCTGTCTTTCTCCTATCACTGCAAGACTTCTCAATTAAGGTGCCTCCATGGCCTGGGAAAGTCTGGGCAGAGTTCACTAGAGTCATACCTTTCACAGCCATCAATGCAAGTCGCCGAACTTTATCTTCTGGGCAGAGACGTCGGCGGTTCCGAGAAGATCGGCGCCGACAGTGGCGCCGTAGGCGCAGACGGTGACATATGGGTGGTTGGTGATGATCTTACCATGGGGCCAGGCCTGGGAGTCTCTGCCTCCTACGCAAGGCCTTTAGTAGGCAACGAAGAAGTGGCGGAGGTGCTCCTAGATCAGGTCGCATCGAGCGGTGAGCAGAGGCATGGAAATGCATATTAAAGAGATCAAGGAGAATAGAGGACAAAAAATTGGTAGTACAGATTACCTCGAGTTTAATGAAAAAATACAAGAAAAAAATATAGAGAATTCGAGGCAAGCTTACGTTGAGTTTGAATTTATGGAAGAATTGATGGTTGTCTGTGGCAGATTGGATTTTGAGGGAGAAGGGGAAATACATAATAAAATTGGTAGTTACGTAAAGTGCAAAGAGTGGATGTTTGTAACTGATTGATTGTGGGTGGGTCTTTGTAATGGATGGCTTGTGGAGAGTAAACGGTAGTATTTTATAATTTTGTCCTCGTAATGGACACGTGTTAATGCCAGAATCACTCTCACTGTAACACCAAATGGGCATTACACCAAAAAGGACTTCTCATTATAAGTACCAAAACGTAGGGTAACGATGCAAGTCTCAATCTCAAGAAATTTAAAATGTCTCTCCATCACCATAGTACAAACTTCAGATTATAACTTTGGATTCCATAACCCAAATCGACACGATCATTATCTAAAATCCATCATATAGGAAGGTATTGTCACGCCCCAAAAAATGGAAGCCGTGATTATAATCAAAGTTCTTGAAATACTGCTATAATTCTGGTGACACCGGTCTAACCGTATAAATAGAGCAACTAAATAAAATATCTCAATACAATAACAACCTAATACAATCCATTCTCTTAATAATCTCTTACAAAAAAATCTATTGAACGCAACGGCTAAAATAAATTACACCAAGTCAATTCAATCAAATTACCCACATCCGGGTAAAGTTCTCAAAGTAAAACTACAAAGTTCAACTAACTGAAACAAAAGTCCCAAAACTCCAACGCTGTTACAAGGATCTTTAGTCACTACTTTAACCTGTAGCAAGGGGCAATTGTAGAGGAAAAGGGTGAACTCAAATAGCCTAGTAAGGTACCAAAATGAGTTAATCTCAAAGCAAAACTAGCAAAATCAAATAACAAATACTCGATGGAAATGAGAAAACCATATCTTATTATCAAACTTCGAAGCAAACATAAGTAAGCATTTAACCCTGAACATATGTTCATAATATGCCGGGAACTAAACAACAACAATACACGATGGTTATGTTGGTCATTAGACCCAATTGTTGAATTGAACGTACAAACATCAAACACGTGCTATCGGTAGTATGCTAGGCGTCCATTGATTGCCAGCATAATCAAACATGTATCCGAAGGCCCCTCTTGAGAGTTATTCAAACATAGTCGAAGCACAGAAATGTGATGAGAGTGATGGGCATCATTACAATAAATGTTGAACATGGTAAACTGCAAGTGAGCTTAAGATTGACCGAGGAGAAGTGAAGAACAAAATTGAACATACTAGTATACGACATTAATGGACATGGTATCAAATGGATGGACGAGGTAATGACCTTGAGAACTTGTATAGAAAAATACGAGACTTAATAAATGGTGTACCTAAACGGATTTTTCCTTACATGGCTTAATAAAAGGAAATAATTTAGACAAATATGGCATTTTGCAGACAAAAGAGAGCATGAAACTCAAAGTGCTCGAAAGCATTAGAGTGTAGTATCTCACTATAAGGGAATATGGCAAGACCATGCATTGAATGAAGGTTTTATGAATGCTAGTTACCAAGCAAATTACTAACCCACTCTTGGCATTTAATTCGACACTAGAATAAACAAATGATTCACTACCATTTCAATAACTTTCATTTTTGGTTCATTGGATACTGCTTTAACAGTGAAGAGGAAGTTACTGTCATGTGAGGGTATGAGCCAGATTTCTGTCCTTGAAGGCATGAACCAGGAATCCAAACCAAGAGTCACTTAAAACACAATTTAGTGACTATACGAATGCAAGATAGCACTGACCAACATTGTAAAGAAGGATGCAAGAATATAGTGTACCCAAAACAGCAAGCAGGGGTGAAAATAAGGCCAAATGAACAGAAAGAAAAACATTGATGATACCACCATACTCTTAATGGCTTAGAATAAAAATTGGGAACTGAATTCAAGTTGAAAGAAATTCCTACGAACAAATAATCGCACACGATTGATCAATTCCTATGAAAGTTCAACACGAATTAATTCCCTTACCACAGCAAGAAAGTTAATCCCCTTACCTTATACGAGCAAATTGGCGAAAGCTCAACCCCCCTGTGCTACGCCACTCAAATTTCACCAAAATTTCTAATAGAAACCAAGTCTTGGGGCTGAAATTGAAGAATAAAATGGAATGGGGCAGCAACCGTGGCTGGAACAAGAAGAAAACTATTTATATCAAAGCCCTACTTGGCAAATTACGTAAACCCCCTGAACTTTATCTATTTATTCAAAATACACCAAAACTTTTCTAATGTTACGAAAAAGCCACAAAATTATTTATCTAGTTATTTACGTATTTATTTATTTATTTTAAAGTGATAGCAAATATTTGAAATAATGGGGTATTACAGGTATTACCTAAAAAGGACCCAAATATGATTTTTGTACATACATGAATCACACATCCACCTAGGTACAGGTTCTAAGTCATAGCACTCTTATTACTGGCAATCACAATATTTATCGTTGATCTCTATTCATTCGATAGAGGTACTCAAGAACATTTACATATCATAGTCTTATCATTCAGCCATTTCCTTTGATTGACACTTATAATTCTTGAACCTAGATAGTGCTAAAGCATTTGACTACTACTGTTGGGTTTGATAACCATTATCTCAACCTCTATTAGCTCAAGGTGCTTGACAAGGTTGCTTTAAGTTCTTAACCTTCTCAATAGTGCAAACGCCAACATCGATATGTTTCTATCTAGTTATTATACTAAAATGCTTCAGAACAAAGTATTAGAATCCCCTTCGTGTGTCACATTCACCTAAATAAGGAATTCCACGCATGAAGATATGCAGTCTTATAGATTAAGGGAAAAACTTATTTCTCAATCTCTAATTCCCAATGAAGTACGCACATCATTTCATTATCCCCAACTCTTGTACTGTAAAAGATTAAAACTTATGTTTCTAGTCCATAAGTCAACCTTGTTGAATTAAAGCCCAACTATAGCCTTTACCCAAGGAGACATTCATAAGCAATTGCCCAGAAGGTCGCTTCCAATGTTTTTAGGTACAACTCTCATTATCAGTTTGGAGTTATAATTAACCTTGTTTACCGTAAAAGATAAGAGTACGCTATCTCATTTTCAAATGATCTATGGTCGCACAAGCTTAAATTTATTGAAACCAACACATATTCATGCCTATGTCACTTTACTTTTAGATCTTAAAATTTCGTTTTTCCAAATGTACCTTTCCATCAGAAGTAATCTTGACCAACCTAACCTTGTTCCATAAACTTAAAAACTACGCATCCTCGCTATGTTAATAAAATGTTCACTTCGCGTTTTATAACGCTAATGCTACACAACTAAGAACAACCCTTCTACAATCAAAGTTAAGATCGAAAACCTTCAAAAAGATATTAAAGTGGGTGTTTGATAACCCAGTTATTTTTCGAAAACCTTTTACAAATGGGTGTTTGATAACCCAGTTATTTTTTTTGAGTTTTTTTTGGTGGTTTACGATGGCGGTGGCCAACGATGGCTAGTGGCTGCTGGCGGTGGGAGGGTGGTGCTGGTGGTCTAAAAAAAAAGAGCAACACTGAAAAAAAAAACCAGTTTTTGGAGTTTTAAAAAATAGCCTTGATTTAAAAATTATTTTTTTAAACTGAAGGGGGGGGGGGGGGAAGGGTTACCAAACGAGCTTATTTTTTCCAATTTCCAAAATTGAAAAAAAATGAGTGTCAAACGGGGCCTTAGTGTACAATCATAATTGATAAACTAAATTTAAATATAAATCATGAATTAAAGAAGTTTACCCACGTAGGGGTTCTTTCGATCAATACTTAAAACTTCAACTCTCTTGCTTGACTCTAATCCATACTCAGGCAACCTAATGTTGGTTATCATCTACAGAAAGAAAGTAAAATGATAGGGAGCTTTTGAGAGCCTAGTAAGGCCGATCAAGAATTTAAAAACAAAAACGATTTGAACAATTTTACATTCAAGTCAAATAATAACTTTTTTGAAAGGGTCTTTAAATGAAATCACATCATTGCCATATAAACATAGAGAGGAGTATCAACTCAATCCCTCAAATGAATAGTCATTTCAAAACATTTCAGGTACAATAAAATAAAAACAGATAATATTGAATATGAGGAGTGCACTATAGTAAAGCCACCTCGACAGTGCTAGATACACTTTACATATGCATATGTACACTAGCTAGTCCATTTAAGTACTAGTTCAACCAAACCAACCGACCATCCTTGTAACGCCAACAATATGCACCATCTTTATAACTCCCAGATTTACTAACTCATGTCAATATTTGAAGAAATAAACACAATTCAAAACGTTTTACGATGATGATAACAAAAAATTTCAAACGATCACTTTAAGGTTTCACGGGCATTTGAAAATATTTTTATAACAATAAAAATGTCAGAGTTCAATGAAATTCGATAACACTAAGAATCAGATATACAATGTCAATTATGATGAAATGAAATTTAAGATAGAATCCTTTACTTCGATCCAAGCTATGCTAGTCTTAACCAAATACTCCTCAGTGTCGACATTAGCAGAATAATCATATTATCAGAATACGATTTATTTTACAATATTGTAAACCTAGCACTAACTCACTCCTCCGCTTAGAACGACCCGCTCGTCGGTTATGCAAAATTTTAAAAATACCCCTTGCATGAAAAATTATCCAGAACACCCCTCTTATCTCTAAATCACAAAAAAAAATCTTCTCATAAATAAGATCCTAAAAATACTCTTATTGTAGGTGAATGTTATCAAAACAGCCATCCAGTAGGTAAAATCAAAAAAAAAAGAAAAAAAGAGAGAAACCTTCTCGAGTGGCAAACTACCAAAACACTCCCCGGTCGCCCTCGCTTCGAACAATTCCCAAAAGTACTTTAAAATGATCTTTTGAGTATCCCGAAGTTATTTTTGGACTAAAAACTATTTAAAAAATATTTTTGCTCAAAAATCAGTAACCGCTAACCGAATCGAGCGTTCGGAGGCTGGCTATGGTAAAAATATCTATTGGCCTTGAAACACTGCCTTAAAACTTTTATACTCTAAACCATTCCTGTAGTATAACGCTGCCTTAAAAATTATGGATAAAAATAATCTTATTTGATACCCTAATTAAATTGGGAACTCTTTATTATTGATTAATTATTCAAACATAAGTTGGCGACCGCGATTGTCTTCTATAGTGCCGCCACCGTGGCAATTAGGCTTGATTGCACAATCTTGTGCATAGAGTGTATTATTATGGTATCCAATCCATAGCGCGTCTTTCCGGTCATTGCCTTATTCTGAATTTGTGTGAGGGTCTTAAATCGTTAGGCAGATTGTATCAGATTTTGGGTATTTAGGTACTTGCTATTGTGTGTGGAAAGGTCGTGATTGTAGAGTGACTATTATTAACCTTATCGAATCTTATTGACTTTTAAGTTGTTGCTTCGGTATTGAGAACTGTTCTTTTGGGGATTGTAAAGTGACTATTATTAACATCAATATACTGAAATTACTTTAATATGTTTATAAAGGTGGACAATGCCCCAGTCCCTCTCTCTTTCTCTCTTGTGACATTGCTTCTTAACTGACCACCCTTGGGAGTTACTCCTCCACGATCAAACAAATAAGCCCATGGCTTTATTTTTTCAAAAAACCCCCAAAAATGGGGGTAGTGATCAAACGCCACTTGATATTCTTTTCTTAGATAAAACGACCTCAATTTTCCTTAACAAAGTTCATCTAGCATAGATAAATAATGACCAGAGTCAAATGACTAGTGTTTGACAATTCCTTGTAGGGAACTCTTTGTTGCTGTTTGCACCAACAAATAATTTTTTTTACAATGACACGTCTTTAATTAAATGTCACTAAATGACATTAATTTTTATTTGTGAAAAAGAGATGATAATGAATTCAAATCAGGAAGTTACTTTCTAACTTCTGAAAATATGTTCCAATTTATAAGGGATAAGTTTAGCTGGTTACTTATTAGTGGGTAGTTATTATGTAAGTGGTATGAGTTATTTTGTAAGTGGGTAGTTTGTCTTGTAGTGGTAGTTATTTTCTACAAAGTTTGTCGTATAAATGGTGGGTTAAGAAGGAGTAGAAATGATCAATCATCAATCAACCAGACATATCAAGGCTTTTTCAAGTCTTTTTCTTTACTTTCCTGTTTAGATGTTTTGACTACCCATCTAGGAAGTTTAGTTTCCAGACATGGGACATTGTTATGTAAATATTCACAATCAATCGAATCTTTCTTTGTCATTATGGGCGTACAGTCTTTTACATGCAATTTTCATTTGTTCGTCAAAGTTTCTCACTTTCAGGGAAGTCCTCAGGCCCTTGGGCAAAAAAGATCCCACGCTTATAATTGATTGTGCCGTAGGTGTACAAATCGATTGTGAGTTTGCTGAGCAGCCAAGCAATTGCCTTTAAGAGTATTTAAAAAAAAACATTGTAAATGTGGCTTATAATTGCAGAGAGAACATAGTAGCTGATGCTAATACAATGTAGCTGAGAAAAAAGGAAGTGAAGCTGGCTGCTGTAGTGGGAAGGCAAGTACTTTACCTTGTGTCCTAATTGCGTCGCTTGCTTGTGATTTTTCTTGCATCAATTGTTAGAATTTTTCTTCTTAATTATAGTTGGAACGGATGAGTTGCTGTCTAGTGTTTAATTCACAAGGATAACACCCCTCTTTTTACTTTATAATGTGATAGTTATAACTTCAAGTTTCTGGATGGAAGTTGCTCATGATGCTTCGAGGTATGTTCAGAATTTCATTTACCAGACCATTTGCATTTTCTTTCTAACTTCTTAAAGCTAATACATTGTACATATGCATTTTATTTTGGCACTTTCAAGCTCAAGTTAGTTAGTACGCGATTGGATTTACAAGCCCTATCTTGGAAGCTATGACTTGCATTGGATGTTGTACGGTCTCTGAATAAGGTTCATGGATTTGTTTTAGTTGAGAAATTTGTAATTTAGGTTAGGAATTTGAATGATGTAAACCACAATTCTAATTTATTGAATATCATGTATCAGTTGCAATTAATGTACATGACTTGGTTCTTATTTATACTACTTTAAATATCTCTTTTTTCACATGTGATAAGAAACCTATCTAGGTATTAATACTATTTTTTTTTTCTAAAAAAGAGAAGCTACTGCGGCGGTCAGCCTAATGCTGCCTTAAGCCTATGGAAGTAGTCATTAGCCGCTGTTACAATTCGTGGCCTCTACGAAATGGGACATAAGTTATTGGTGGAGGAAGATACACAAGCTGAAGGATCGCTACTAAAACTCCATTGACCGCTGCCATATGTCTATAGTAGCGAGACTTACAGAAGCGGTAGGTGATCGCTGCGACAGCTTATGGCAGCGGTCCTTTGGGCTACAACAGTGTTTCTTGACCGCTGGCATAGGCTATTTTTCTTGTAATGATCATCTTCCTCCTCAAGAAATCCTAACCTTAACCCTAAAACAAAATTTACTAACCCCCCCCCCCCCAAACTTTAGTTATTTTTTCCTAGTTCACTCAAACCTCTTTACTATTACGAAAAGACCCTAAAACCAATTAGGTCAAGATTAAAACAACATTCCCGAGAATTTTTTTTGAGGTTTTACAAAAACCCTGTGGTGGCCCTTATGAGTTATAATTCTTGCCCCATCAGAGTTGATGATAGAGATTTGAGAGTTGACTTAATTTTTTTTGGATATAAAACACTTCAATGTAATTTTGGGTGTGGGCTGATTTTCTTTCAAATCATGCCAAGATAGATTACTTTAAGAAAGAGGATAATTAAAGGATAAGAATGTGATCTTTTGGTGATTAGCTCTAACAACTGGTAGCTACAGGCTGTGAAGGTTGTGATTGAGAGATATAAGTGATGTGGTAGCTTAGAGACTTGAACTTTGGTGAATGACGATATATATATATATATATATATATATATATATATATATATATATATATATATATATATTGTGTGTGTGTAATTAGATTTTGGGCAATAGTTTGAACTGGTTTGTTTTGAGGTATCAGAGTGTGCAGCGGAAGAATAGCGGTTATAGTTTTCAGTATTTGATGTGATGTATAAGTGCTTATGGAAATTATTTACCTATATTGGCTAAGTCAAAGTGGTATACTTCGAAGGTTGTTCGATGGATTTGGTTTTGGTCTTGGTCTCAGACTAATAAACATAGAGGATGAAATATATTCATCATTAGGTGATCTCATGGTTTTGTTTAGTGAACTTCATAGACATTAAGTCATTGTAATTTTAGTTAAGTCTTAGATATTGAGTTTGTGGCCTTCTGTAGTTGATAAATAAGGGCAGAAAGTCTGAGTTTGATGCTGTCTTGAGTAATCATGTGTTTGAAGCACTAAGATATTTGTGTGTATACGACTCTAGAATTTGAGATTGGCAATTTGAGCAAGTATTGTTATGTTTGTAAGGTTTATAAGATGGTTAATGCATTAGGCTGAAAGCGTATCAACAATTTGGCAGCTGTAGTTACTACTTTACCTCAGTTGTCAGCGAAGTTTCATTAAGAGAGTATTGAAATGACTCAATTTGTTCAATACTCAATTTGTGACTTTGTACATAGATTTTGATTACCTAAATGCTAGTACAAGGTTAGGGTGGTGATGAGAAAGGAAGATAGATGGCAAGGTTCAAATCTTATAGCGTACAAGTCATATGAGATGAGAAATTACTTAGTACTTAGTACACCGTAGGCTTGAGTTAAGCATGTTAATATTAGGTTGACTATGTAAAGGTTATGGTTTGGTGTATTATCTGAGTAGCGCAGTGAAAGCGTGATAGATTGGAGATTGATTTCACTTTTTTCATATGCATTGAATTTGAGTAAAGTACTTTAGTTTACTACGTTTCTTGTGCTAGATAAGTCATAATTACTTTGAGATTGAAATTTCGTTCAAAGTAGGAGGGATTAATGACCCATGTTAGAAGACAAGAGCTACTTTTGATGATTAAAGAACATTCAATTTCGAGGAGGGAATTACTTTAAGGAGGAAGAATGTAATACCCGGATTTTTACTACTTATGTAAATAATAAATAAAAAAAACTTTTCTGATTTTGAATTAAGTAATGGACCTTAGAAAATTTTCTTTGAGTCCTTTAAGTGACGAAATTAATATTTAATAGTATTAGTAGCAATGTGATTGGATAAGATATTAAAAAAAGATTTGGAGGTGAATTCGGATTTTAAGTCATATTGTGATTATATTACTAATAAGAACTTTAAGTTGTATTATGATTACACTAACAATTAGGACTTTAATTTATATTAGAACTAGATTAGCAAACTAAAGAGGAGGAAGACATAAAAGTCTTCATATTTTTTAGAGACAAAGGAGATAAAAGATAAAATAGGTAGTGCATTGTTTTGGTATTCAAGTAAAAAGGTTGTGATCAGACGAAGGAGATAAAAGAGAAAATAGTTACTGCATTGTTTTGGTATTCAAGTAAAAAGGTTGTGTTGATCGAAGATAAAGAGAAAATTTTTGGTATTATATTCGCAACTTTGAGGTAATGACGTTTATACATTCATATTTTATTGATACACATGAAATTCATTTTCTTTGAGTTTAGCATCACTGTTCTGCTTCGTGTCATCTCTTTACCATTCGACTATATTGTGAAAAAAAATATTTCAGGAAGTACACATGTCCTTTCACTTGTAATCAATGAGTACTTATATTCTTTGTACTTCCGGTCTCCATTAGTAGAGTTGTCAAACGGGCCGGGCGGCCCGCGGGCTGGCCCGACCCGGCCCGGCCCCGTCCATGAACAGTAGCGGCCCCAGCACAGCGGGCTTGGGGCCTGGGCCTGGACCAGGCCTTCATTTGCTCCGAAAAAGCCCGGCCCGGCCCGGAAACGGGTTTGGCCCGGCCCAAAGTCGGCCCGGGTCTGGCCCGGTCTGCGGCCCGGGTATGGCCCGGATCTGGCCCGGTATGCGGCCCGGATCTGGCCCGGTCTGCGGCCCGGGTCTGGCCCGGTCTGCGGCCCCACTTGTTTGAATTTTTTTGTTTTCCCCCCTTTCTTCCACCCCTTTTCCAAAATTCCACTTTTACCCCCCCAACAGCAATATAACGGCTAGTTTGGGGGGTATTTTAGTCAACCTATATTTTTCAACTCCTTTACACTCTTACCCTCCCCAACAACTATAAACGGATAGTTTGTAGGGGTATTTTGGTCTTTTGTGAAGTTTCTAAAATCTATAAATTCACACCATTTCTCTCTAATTTTTCACACCAATCTTCTTACTCTCTCTTACCTAAACATTCTATATTTCTACAAGCTTTGCTACTATTTTCCTCTCCAATTACTACTCTTGCTAATTACTACTAGTATTTACTAATTAGTACTCTTGTTTATTAATTACTAGTCTTGCTAAATTCTTTTTAATTACTAACTCTCTAATATTTGTTACTCGTTCATTCTTTTAATTGTTATTTCTTATTACTACTCTTATACTTGTGTATTTAGTTACTCTTACAAAGTTTAGCTCGAAATATGGCTGGATTATTGAAGAAAATGAGGCGTGCATCGTCATCACGAAAAACATCATCATCATCGCAAGCACCACCACCAGCACAAGCGCCAGCGCCACGGCCATCACAAACACCAATCCAAGCACCAACACAACCATTCGTTCCTGGACGAATGAGTACAGGCTGTATGATAGATACCCAAGCCAATTGGGAGTTCAATCAAAACATTCCAGATTTTGAATACACGCCTGATGAAGACCCCCCGCATTATAGTCAAGGACGCAGCTCGGTTGGCGAAGCTACTACTCCGTGGCATAATCTCAACCCTATGCCTGGTCATGATGAAGAAGGGCCGAGCAATGCCTCCGGTAATGAGCCAGAAGTCCAAAAGGGGAAAAAAAAGAAAGCCGAGTGTTGGAATCATTTCGATGTAGTTATGGTGGACGGCATCCGAAAAGCTCGATGTAAGTACTGCGCTAAATTATTTTCGTCTGGTAGTGGTAATGGACATCTTAACAGGCATTACCCTCTGTGTGCACCTCGACAAGGCCACGTCGAACCTACCCAAACGCAGTTATCTTTTGACGGTAAGTTATTTGTTTATAATCAGCGAGAGCAAAGAGACGGTCTCGCTGAATTTGTTATTCATGATGAACAAGCCTTTTCTTTTGCCGATAATCCTAAGCACTCTAGATATATGAACACATACGTTCAACCTTTGTACAAAAAGGTTCATAGAAACACAACTAGATCCGATGCACTCCGACAGTACAATGCTGCTAAAGCACGCCTTATCGATTATTTCGATAAATTTGAAGGTAAAGTTAGTCTTACTTCTGATATTTGGCAATCTCCTTATACTTTTGTTAGTTATTCTTGTGTGACCGCTCATTGGATTGATGTAGATTGGGTTATGCACAAGAGAATCATCGCTTTCGAGCACTTCCCTTATCCGCACGATGGAATGAACATTGCTATTCTTATATTAAAAGCATGCACCACATTTAAAATTAAGGATAAGATTATGAGTGTTAGTTTTGATAATGCTTCTAATAATAAAGTTGCTGTTGCAGCTTTAAAGGAGACGCTTCAACCTGTACTTAATGGTGAATTATTTCATGTTCGCTGTGTTTGTCACATTATTAATTTAATTGTTCAAGATGGTTTAGCTGCTGCAGGAGATATTCTTCTCAAAATGAGGGGTATGACAGCGTATGTTAATAGCTCGAGTCCGAGAACACAACAATTTAAAACGTTGTGTGTTCAATATAATATGCCTCGCAGGAGAGCAGTTACAGATGTGGTCCACAGGTGGAACTCTACATACCACATGCTTTTACACATTCTGGCATACCGAGAAGTCTATACGCATTTTCTACTAACCCAGTTCCCAGCCGGCTTGCCAACTCAAGAGGAATGGCAGATGGCCACATACCTAGCTGAATTTTTGGAGGTATTCTACACGTCTACCAATTTATTGTCTGGTACGTACTATCCCACCTCTCCTCTCGCTGTAATAGAAATTCTGAAGATGGCTACAATGTTAACAAAATGGAGATATATAGGACCCTTTAAGGAAATAGTAAAAGTGATGGATCAAAAATTTAATAAATATTGGAGTAAACTGCCTGCTATTTTTACTGTGGCTACTTGTTTAGATCCTAGGTTAAAGTTGCATGGCGTGAACGCCTCGATACAAGAGATATCGAAATTAATGTGCTACACAGCAGAGGAGACAACCGCATTCACAGCAAAAGTGAGCAAGAGGTTTGAGGACTTGTTCAACGTCTATCGTAATTCTGCTGACGTGCGCGGGCGAGCTACATCATCATCCACTGTTGAGAGGTATTATGCGCCATACCTTCAGGGCTTTGAACATCTAGTAGCAAGACAACTACCAGGTGAAGGTACTTCTAATTCGGCAGGTTCGTATACTTTTTCCTCTTTTAATGAGATTGGTGTATATGCAAATACTGATCATTATTCTGATTTATCAAGGCAAGAACAGGTTAATTTTAATTTGTTAAATTTTTGAAAACAAAATCAAAACATGTATAAAACTTTATCCCAAATTGCACGGGATGTACTGCCAGTGCAAGCCTCCACGGTTGCTTCAGAGTCGGCATTTTCAGCCAGCGGGAGGGTTTTGGATGACAGGAGGAGTCGTCTTAACCCCGAGTCGCTCGAGCTATGTGTATGTTGGAAGGATTATCTTGATGCGAAATACCGCGAGCAAGATAAACCGATTGATGATAGGAAGAGCAGTGACTCGGATATTGAAGTACTTCTGGATGATTAGGTAATTTGTTTTTATTTTCCTCTTTTGATCCTTTTGGTTGACGTTGCAGATTTCTTGATCTTTGATTGCTGATATTTTGGATAGACATGCATTATTATTTTGATTGTTAGAATTTTAAGAATAAATTTTTTCACAAAATATACTTTTTTTCCATATATATAAAATAAATTTTTACAAGCAAGATATATATTTTTTCGTATATATAAAAAAATAGGTAACTTCGCCTGTTTGTTTACAAGCAGCCGGTCCCAAGCCCGGATAAAAGGAGGAGGGCCTATGAATACATTTATTATTTTTCTATATAAATTGTTATGTGTTAAGATTTTATTAATAAAGCTCACCAAGAAGAGTATGAAAATGTTTAACATATAATAAAAAATATAATGGCTAACAAATAAATATGTATATACATACATACATATATATGTATATTACTTATAATGAAATAAAAGGATAAAGATTAGGTTCGTTAAATTGTGAATATTGCCTAGAGATGAAATTTAAAATTGAATAACAAGAAGAAAAAAAAAATAAAAATAAAAATGGCCCGGGCCCGGCCCAAGCCCGGCCCTAGCTATTGGGCCTAGGGCCAGGGCCTGGACTGGGCCTAGGTTTGCCTTCGGCAGGCCTGGCCCGGCCTGGCCCGGTTGGCAGCCCCACTGGCCCGGCCCCGGCCCGGCCCCACAACAGGCCCGATGGGCTTGGGCTGGGCCGGCCCAAGCCCGGCCCTTTGACAACACTAGCCACCAACCATTCCTCGGCCTCTCCTTTTCCCTGGCCGTTTCCATCCCACCCACCCCGCTACTGCTGCCTCCCGATCAACGCACAGACTGCCCTGCCACCTCCACCCAACCCACTGAAACTCATATCTCTTTCTCGTTTCCCCTCACCACAGATCTACCGCCTCCTCTTCTCCCCCCTTCCCTACCACCCCAGCCACTGTATGTAGCATGTTGCCTCCCTCTCTTCCCATCACCTTCTCTGTTGTTGCTGCCAAGAACACAACACTGTCAAGCCCAAGGATCCACGAAGCCTAGATCGCTTTTCTTCCCACCTCATGTAAGTCCTTCGCGAGATGTTAAATATTTTTGCAATATCATTTCGTTCAATTTTTTTTCATTTTCCTACTTATAAATAGGGAGCCGATGGATATCTTTTACCTGCTTTTATAAAATAATGGACCCTAAATTTTACGTTTCCTTTTCTATTAAGCTCAAAATGTGATTGATATCTTATCCAATTTGGTTTGAGGGAACCAAGAAGGTGAGTGACTGTATTGAAAAAATGTGATAATGGTGAGGGGGAAATGGTAAAGATGCTTAGAATGATTTGGCAGATTGTTGTAGGAGCTATTAGTGTTGTAAATAGTCTAAATAATGTGACATTCACTTGATATTTGGACAAGAAATTTGCATTCATAGACATCTAATACTGGTGTATGATCTTAAGAGAAAAAAAATTAATACTATGATTCACATTAACAGTGATTTAGTGCTTCTTAAAACATTTGAGAAAAATCTTTGAAATGGAAGTTGGGTTTTAACATTGTTGTTAAGTAGATGTTAAGGTGTCAATAGGTCAGGCTTGGGCAGTGGGGAACCGGAGAGCCCTGGGCCTGGCGACATGGAGGATATCAGGGCCTGGTCCAGGTCCAAGTCCAAGCCCTAGGCCCAAAATTTAAGGTTGAGCTTAAACCAGGCCTAGGCAAAAATATTTTTTTTAATTCTTCTTATTCATTTTTTATTTTACTATAAAATTAAATTTAAGATAAATTTGTTCATAGACTATTCTCCTTTTATCCAGACTTTGGAACGACTTCTTGCAAACAAGCAGACAAAGTATATATATATATATTATATATATAATCAGTATATTATATATATATATATATAAGATTAATTCATTTAAAATCAAATTTTATTTTCTAAAAAAAGTGAGAAAAAATATATGTTTTGCTTGTAAATAGCCACATTGTCACGTTTATTGTTTACTTTAAATAATTTAATTTTTTGAAAATAATCCACAGCTAAAATGTAAATTATATCTTGAGAAATAATTAATTGTAGATACCTGAGAGAAGGAAAAGAAAAGGAAATTATCTAATCATCTGAAAGATCTTAAATGCTCGAACTGTTGCTTTACCTATCATCAACTTGTTTATCTTACTCCCGTTATTTT
Organism: Escallonia herrerae; assembly: GCA_033070095.1. NCBI lineage: Eukaryota > Viridiplantae > Streptophyta > Magnoliopsida > Escalloniales > Escalloniaceae > Escallonia > Escallonia herrerae. Next base: position 346,824 of record JAVXUP010000512.1, on the reverse strand, counting down.
GCATCAAGATAATCCTTTCAACATATACATAACTTGAGTGACTCTGGGTTAAGACAGCTCCTTCTGTCATTCAACGCCTTCCTTCTCACTGAAAATGACGACTCTGAAGCAACCATGGAAGTTTGCACCGGTTGTGCATCCCGGATAATTTGGGATAAAGTTTTATAATTTAACATATTAAAATTTATTTGCTCATCCACTGTTAATGAAGAATAATAACCAATATTTGCATATAAGTGAGTTTCATTAAAAGAGGAAAAATAAGATGAACATGTAGAACTAGAACTACCTTCCATTGTTGTTTGTCTTGCCACGAGATGTTCAACGCCTTTATTATATGACCCATAATATATTTCACCACTCGATGATGTAGCTTGCCTACGAACGTCAGTGGAATTTCAATATAAGTTATAAAGATCTTCAATTGACTTACTCACTTTCTCTGTAAGCTTGATTATGGCGGCTTCTGCATGGCACATTTGTTTAGATATTTCTATTATTGCGATATCCGCGCCATGCAACTTTAATCTATGATCCAAATAAGAGGCGACAACAAAAACAAGAGGCAATTCGGCCCAATATTTATTAAACTTAATGTCCATTTGTTCTACTATACCCTAAAAAGGTCCTATATATATTCATTTTGCTAAAATGTTAGCAATTTTTAGAATTTCTACTATAGCGATAGTGGATATGAGATAATACGTACCAGACAACAAAATGGTAGATGTGTAAAATACCTTCCAAAATTCAACTAGGTGTGCAGTCATATGCCATTCCTCATGAGTTGGCAAGCCTTGTACGAACATGGTAAGTAGGCAGTAAATATATACTTCTTTGTTTACCATAACATATAAAAATATTTGATATGTAGAGTTCCACCTATGCACACATCTGTAAGTGGTCTCCTACTAGCCAAACTATATTGAATACACAAAGATTTAAGCTGTTGTATTATCAAACCCGAGCAATTAATATACGCCACCATACCCCACATTTCGTGAAGAATATCTCTTGTAACAGCTAAACCATTTTGAATACTTAAATTAGTTATATGGAAAACACATGGAACATGAGATAATTTACCATCAAGTGTAGGTCTAAGTTCCGTCTTTAAGACTTCAACAGTAGTTGTATTGTTAGAAGCATTATCAAAACTGATTCTCATAATCTTGTCATTTATTTTAAACATGTTATATACTTGGACTATAATATTAGCAATGTTAATAGCATCATGTGAATAGGGAAATGTTAAAAAGCGATGATTCTTTTGTTCATAACCCACTCAAAATCAATTCAATAGGCCGTCACACAAGCATAATTAGCTAGAGTGAAAGGAGATTTTCAAACATCCGAAGTAAGACTTACTCTACCATCAAATTTATCAAAATAATTAATCAAACGTCCTTTAGCACCATTATACTGTCTAAGTGCATCAGACCTAGATGTGTTTCTATGAACCTTTTATACATAGGTTGCAGGTAAGTTTTTATATATCTAGAGTACTTATCATCATCAGTAAAAGTAAAAGCTTGTTCATCATGAATAATAAATTTAGCAAGGCTGCTTCTTTGATCTTGCTGATTATAAATAAATAACTTACCATTAAAAGGTAACTGTTTCTGGGTAGAATCGACATAGTCTTGATTAGGTGCACTTGTTGCGTAACGCCTATTAAGATGTCTATTACCACTACCAAACATAAATAATTTTTCCCAATACTTACATTGAGCTTTTCGAATGCCATAAACTATTATGCCCAACCTCTCTTGGTCGGACCCAAAGGCCCGCTAAGGGTCCCACTTTGCGTGAACACGTCGACACATTCAACGGTCTTTGTCTTCAACGCATCAAACCGGTGAGAGCCCGTGAGCCCAAGACACATGTTTTTCTCGCTTCGCACACTTTGTACGTGACTTAGGCAAAATTTATTTTGTGTTAGCGTGACTCACAAGAGCGCGATTGTCACGCCGAGACCACCCGAACACCTTTTCACCAAAAACTTCGATCGACGGCGCAACCGGAGCAACGGGGTCAAGGGGCAAAGGCCTTGGTCAAACCCATTGGGTCTGCCGCGGCCTCCCCCCCCCCCCGTTCTTCACTTTTCGCGCAAAGTCCTTTTCGCACTTTTTTCACTTCGTACGCTTCGTATGTGACTTTGACACCTTGTTCGTCACGTGGGTACGATTCACGTTGACACGCTCATCATAATACAACTTTTGGATTTATCATTGCCCATCAAAACACCTACCGTCGGCGTGCCCAAAGTTCACTAAAAGGGGGAGTGGCCTTGGCCTCCCTTCATAGGAGTTGGCCATTGGCCTCCCTTCATAGGAGTTGGCCATTGGCCTCCCTTCATAGGAGTTGGCCATTGGCCACCCCTAGGGTCGGCCTCAGCCTCCCCAAGGGGTGGTGGCCATGGCCTTCCCCCAATTTTTGGCCTATGGCCTCCCTTCCCGCGCGCACTTGTTTTCTCGAGTGTTTGCACCTCCGCGATGTTTATGGAAATTCGTACATCAACCTCGCGATGTACGTCGTGCATCGACCTCGCGACGTTCGTCGTGCATCCATCGTCCGTGACCTTATACCGCTCCCGCGATGCCCATCGCCCAAAGTCGCGCACTACCACCAAATGACCAGTCGCTGACGACCCCATACCATCACTCCCGACTTTGTCATTACTACATGTTGCATTCATTATTTTGTTATAACAGGCACACTCAACTCATATCCCATCATCAGGACACCCGACGCGTGCCTGTGCGCCGTCTCTACGCCCATGCGCCATTCTCATGACATGTGCCCTGGTACCAAGTATTGTCTCCATGACGTTCGTTGCTGCGCCTATACGCCACTTCCATAACATGTGCCTCGGCACCAAGTATATTTCCGCGACGTTCGTCGCCGCGCCTGTACGCCACTTCCATAACATGTGCCCCGACACCAAGTATATCCCAGCGACATTCGTTGCCTGCGCCTGTGCGCCATCGTTATGATACGTGCCCCGGCACCAAGTATTGATCCCCGCGACATTCGTCGCTATGCCATTGCGCCATTCTCATGATACGTGCCCCGGTACCAAGTATTGATTCCCGCGACGTTTGTCGCCGCGCCCGTGCGCCATTGTCATGATACGTGCCCCGGCACCAAGTATTGTTTCGCTACGTTTATCGCTGTGCCCTTGCGTCATTCTCATGATGCGTGCCCCCAGCACCAAGTATTGCTCCGCAATGTTCATCGCCGCGCCCATGCGCCACTTCCATGACATGTACCCCGGCACCAAGTATATCCCCGCGACGTTCGTTGCCTGCGCCCGTGCACCATTGTCTTGATACGTGCCCCCGGCACCAAGTATTGTTCCGCGACGTTCGTCGCTGCACCCTTGCACCATTCTCATGATGTGTGCCCCCAGCACCAAGTATTGCTCCGCGACGTTCGTCGTCGCCCCCGTGCTCCACTTCCATGACATGTGCCCCTAGCACCAGGTATGGTCTCGTGATAGTCGTCACCGAGCCCATGTGCCACAATCAATGTCTCGTGCTGTATGCACCGTGCCCACACGCCACAATCATGTTACATGCTTTCAGGGGGTTCCCTTTGTAGTGCTCCGGCACGAGGACCCTCGCAGCGGGATGAACTCACAACCTTATAGTCATCGCCACCACGGGATGGGCTCACAATCTTAAAGCCATTGCCGTCATAATCACGGGGGGTTCCGGCACGAGGACCCCTCGTAGCGGGATGGACTCACAACCTTATAGTCATCGCTGCCAAGGGATGGCTCACAACCTCAAAACCATCGTCGTCTACATTACGGGGGGCTCCGCTCATAGTGCTTTGGCAGGAGGACCCCTCGTAGCAGGATAGGCTCGTTACCATAAAGTTATCATCGTCTTCATTCTGGGGGCTCTGTTCGTAGTGCTTCGGCACGAGGACCCTTCGCAGAAGCGGGATAGGCGACTCCTTTGGGACACTATCTCCATCAGGGTGTCTTCGTGACTGGCCTACATGCTCTAGCACTGGGGGCTCGCTTTGGCACCCCTAGGGGCTATGACCCCCGGGTCACTCCGAGACGGGAACAAGTCTTTGGAGGGCATCATGCCTAGTCCACCTGGCAGCTGGGCGTCGGGTCTTCCCCACCACTGCCAGGCCTATGGGACTCTACAAGGGCTTGGATTGGTGGCTAGATCAAGAGGGTTCTTTGGCCACACCGACGCTGTGGGAGCCAGTCTTTCCAGACAGACAGAGTGATGCTGTGCGGGGCAGGCCAGGTGAATATACGATTCCGACAGTCCTTGGAGCACCGGCAGCTGTGGACCCCTCGGTGACGTCACTCCCAGGGAGCGCCACGTGTTACGTGATGACATCATCATCTCAACCTCTATAAATAGAGGTCTTGATAATTCATTTGGGAGGTGGACATTTTCAGAACACTTTCACTTTCTCACTCTAGAATCCTGGAGAGAGAAACATACAGGACCCTAACTCTAGACCTAAGTATGGGACTGTGACTATCGTCGTGTATTCACATCATCACACTTGGCATCTGACTCAGACTGCATTCCTTGTGGCACCTCCATATCGACTGCGAACCCACTTTCCTTGGCATCAACTAGAGGCAGGATTGTTTGGTCATTCATCATGATGACCACTCATCGGAATAAAATTCTGTCCTGGAGTAATAGTGTTCCCAATAGAGCTGCATCCTTGACTAAAATGCTGGGTATCTCGTGAAGGTGTATATTCAAAATCTTAAACGTTTTGGTTAAACTAAAAGTTATTTTGCGTATCTATACCCATTATTGGTGGATCTTGAAATTCTTGTGCTTGTGGTGGTGCTGGACATTTTTGGTTACATGATCTAAATAACCTTGACATACTTGACGCTAAAATTATTTGACAAGAATAAAAAATAAAATGGTAAGAACAATTAAATGGAAAAGAATAAAAGTACTAAATAATTAAATAATACTTTTAATTGAATATTGGAGAAGGTTAGTACTTAGTAACAAATCAGAAATGGTAGAAAAGTTTGTAGAATTTAGATAAGAATGTAGCATCCCGAAATTCCTCAATCTCTACCAATATAGTACCATAAGTCCGTCAGAGCAACTAAAACATCGAATAAGACAATACTCTAAATGTACTGTCATAATTGAAACATCAATTTTGAATCAAAAATTTTAAACATCAATAGTAACCCACAGGGGTTCTAATGATCAAGACCAAAATTGAAATTCTATTTTCCTCACTAAGATCTAATCCATACTCAATGCAATCTATTGTTGGTTATTACCTGTAGAGGGGAAATAAAAAATGGGGTGAGATTTTGAGAGCTCATTAAGGTCGCTCAAAATTCAAAGGGAATGAGAATACAATAATTATTAGATTCACTTCAAACAATAGGGAAGAGATTTAACTCAATCTCTTGAACCAAACCAGATACAATTAACAACAATTTTAGTTGCACTGAAATGATGCAGATGATATTGAACATGAGTAAATTTACAAAGCCATACAGGCAGTGTAGGGAAACACTTAGTAAAGCCACACAGGCAGTGCAGGATAATCACTTAGCAAAGTCACAAAGGCGATGCTCAATAACACTGTGGTTACATATGCATATGAACACTAGCTAGACCCTTAAGGTACTAGCATCTCCCGACAATAACAGACTATCCTTATATCACTCCCGATACAGACCATCCTTATAACTCCTCAATACACTAACTCATGTCAATATGCAGAATACAATAATCGATAATGCATTGATTAAATCGATGCACAATGAGAAATAAGTACAGAGCATCAAACAGAATTTTCAACAAACGTGCCAGGCTCAAAACAGGGTATCAATGGCAATCAATAAAATTTCATAACAATTATAATTAAGTCCAATGAAACTTCAATAAAAATTTGGAAAGATATTTACGATGTCAAATAGATGAAATAGGGTTTTGGAAGAAATCTTTTACCTCGGTCCAAAGCTACGTTAAGCTAATCAACCTCAAACACAAATCCTTTGAATAACCTAAATAGGGCAAATCATTTATCAGGATATGATCTACACAAAGATGTTATAACTCGGTATTAACTTCCTAAACAGTTCTTATTCCTACTTTCGAAATAACCTAACTATAAGCAGTTCATTTATGACTACTAAACAGATAACATAAACTTGTATATACATTAGAGGGATCGGAAAGGTCACTTACATAATGCTATGCATTTTCTCGATACCAGAATCATGTGCGATGATTTCTTGCTACACTTGACCAAAAGAACTGCCCAACTCATTCCAAGTTCTTCTTGAACTGGCCAATAGTATATGCGCCCGTCTCCATTTCTTCAAAACTCACGTAGAGTAAATCCTGCCATTTTTCTGAATTTCTTTCATTCTCCTTCTATCCGTTTGCATCCGACTCCATCCGGCTTTTCTAACACTCTTACGAACTCTCTTGAACTCTACAAGACAATGACTAACACACCCCATTGTCTCAACAATCCGTTCTAATACACCCTCCATTTCTTTGCTCATATCTCTTTCTCTTACAAACATGTACACAAACCCACAACACAACACAAACATGCACCCATAATGCTCACACGATAATCCTAAAAATACACAAACTACATGCGTAGTGCATACCTATACAAGCATAGGACACTCATGAGCATGATACAACTACATCCGCCACCGATAATGAAATTTTCCAAAATACTCCCCTAATGGCCAATATGACAAGAAATAATTGTACGATACTTAAAAACTCATCTATATATGTACGAGGCTGAAATCAGGCAAAAAAGTCCTTTGAAACTATTATTTTATTCCACAAACTCCCTCCGACTCTTAACGGCACACAAGGTGACCAAAGTCGCTACACATGATAATCGATACTGAAAATTCTTGAAACTTTAGATACTAAAATATTTCAATGGTAAAAAGTCACTTTGAAATTTTCAGACAAAAATAATCTAATTTGCTATTTTTAATAAATCAAGAATAATATTTTTAGATAAAATCATTTTATGCTTTTCGAGGACACTGAAAAATCCATGAAAATTACGGATCATAGATATTGCAAAAATAACTAGGGTTACAGTTTCGTACTAGCCAAAATCAAAGCAGAAACAGCTAGTAAAAAAATAGGAATATGGACAGTAAGAAAATGATGACCCTTTAGCGACACTTTTCATCTTCTACCTCAAGAATTCTCATCCGCAAACCACTTGTACATACATTTATAACCATTTCCCTAAAACTAGAGTTGTCAAACGGGCCGGGCGGCCCGTGGGCTGGCCCGGCCCGGCCCGCCCGATTCTGGCCCGGGCTGGCCCGGCCCCGTCCATGAACAGTAGCGGCCCAGCACAAGCGGGCTTGGGGCCTGGGCCTGGACCAGGCCTTCAGATTCTGCGAAAAAGCCCGGCCCGGCCCGGAAACGGCCCGGGTTTGGCCCGGCCCGAAGTCGGCCCGGTTCTGGCTTGGTCTGCGGCCCGGGTCTGGCCCGGTTTTGGCCCCACCACTTGTTTGAATTTTTTGCTTTTCCCCCCTTTCTTCCACCCCTTTTCCAAAATTCCACTTTTACCCCCCCAACAGCAATATAACGGCTAGTTTGGGGGGTATTTTAGTCTAACCTATATTTTTCAACTCCTTTACACTCTTACCCTCCCCAACAACTATAAACGGATAGTTTGTAGGGGTATTTTGGTCTTTTGTGAAGTTTCTAAAATCTATAAATTCACACCATTTCTCTCTAATTTTTCACACCAATCTTCTTACTCTCTCTTACCTAAACATTCTATATTTTTACAAGCTTTGCTACTATTTTCCTCTCCAATTACTACTCTTGCTAATTACTACTAGTATTTACTAATTAGTACTCTTGTTTATTAATTACTAGTCTTGCTAAATTCTTTTTAATTACTAACTCTCTAATATTTGTTACTCGTTCATTCTTTTAATTGTTATGTGTTAAGATTTTATTAATAAAGCTCACCAAGAAGAGTATAAAAATGTTTAACATATAATAAAAAATATAATGGCTAACAAATAAATATGTATATACATACATACATATATATGTATATTACTTATAATGAAATAAAAGGATAAAGATTAGGTTCGTTAAATTGTGAATATTGCCTAGAGATGAAATTTAAAATTGAATAACAAGAAGAAAAAAAAAAAGGGCCCGGGCCCGGCCCAAGCCCGGCCCTAGATATTGGGCCTAGGGCCAAGGCCTGGACTGGGCCTAGGTTTGCCTTCGGCAGGCCCGGCCCGGTTGGCAGCCCCACTGGCCCGGCCCCGGCCCGGCCCCACAGCAGGCCCGATGGGCTTGGGCTGGGCCGGCCCAAGCCCCGCCCTTTGACAACTCTACCTAAAACAACCACACACATGCCACTCCACTCAGTCAACCCACTACACTGACACACACCCACACTTTCCACATACGCATGCATACACTGATTACACATACAAACTAATCCATACATAGACACTAAGATAGTCACACACAGTTCACCGGAGCAAGACCCACTAACTACACTCTTTATACCAGCACCACAGACTGCACACCGCACAAACTCACTTATATAAACATGTTCTGAGACTGCACACCACACAGACTCACCCATATAAACATGTGCACCCCCACACTACTCGCACCCGTCCAACCACAAACACCCAACACATGCAAAACCTATATGTCAAGACATACATAACTGCACTCGTCATTCAATATACAGTCACCCCATAGTACCCTACATACACACCCTATTATACACAGTCAATCGACAATAACCAAATCTGCATACATGCCAAAATGCACATCGTACACGGGCATATATACGAACAACCCACTTAATTCGTTTCATTACATTCACCGCCAACACATCCGCTAAATCACCACCCTGCACAGCCACCAAAATTACAACAACACCATAACCCACTTCACAATCAATATCACAAAACCAATTCTAAACCAAAATCATGGGATCCCTAGCAACAACGACAAATTGGACGGCGGTTGTGGTTGGTCTGGGGACTTACAGTGGTCCCTTGTTTGAACCACATCTTTACGGCTCACCGTTAGACCGATAACTATTTTCTGCAATAGTGATCGTGCTTGGCAGTAGGTAGGGATCCACGGTAGTGCAGTCTCTGGCCCTGCAGATTCCAGCGGTCGGCGATCGGAGGTACAACAAAAACTATGGTGGTGATCAATGGGCAACCATGGCTGTGCCGTTGATTTGGCAACTGGCTGAGGTCGCGATGGCTCCGGTGGCTATCAGTGGTCCACGACTGGTTGTGGATCTGGCCGATGGGCAGTAATAGCATGGATGGATGGCGGTGACAAAGGCTTATGAAAAGGGATGGTGGCAGGGCTACGCCGATTGTAATGGTAGGTGTTGCGTGCAGTGTTCGGTGTCGTTGGTGGTGCACGGAGGCGATCCATGGCTGGTAGTGGCCGTTAGGTAACGGTCGTTGACCAGTGGCATCCATTGCCGGCGTTTGACCGGTGGCGTCTTTTGGCTGGGATTTTGGTTGGCCAGATTTGAGTATCATCTGATGGTGGCCATGGTGGATTGGTTGTGGCACGGCGAGTGTGGAGGCATTAGGCGATGGTGTTCGGTGAAGGCACACAGCCAGAGTTGTCGTCGGCGGTTGCACGAGTGGCCGGAAGAAGGGTTGCCCAGATCTGGCATAGGCGCCGCCCGATCTAGGGCCGGCTGCCTTCACTGTTTGCCTCTCTACCATGTCTTCTTTTGCTCAACATGCATATTTTTTGTTTTTTTTTTTATTATTAATGACGTCTCTCACACTAATCGTCGCGAAGGACCATATGAAATAAATTGTTGCTAAAGGTTCTAAATGATATTGCTCATAATAGTTGTCGCTAAAGATTCTAAAATAATCACTTAGAAAAACTACCACTAAAGTAGAAAGTTAATTAATGGGAACAAAATTAGCCCTGGGTTTGGGGTGTTACAAAGAGAGAGTGAGAAGATTGTCGTGAAAAATGTGAAAAAGAGGGGGTGAATTTATAAAATTTTAAAATTCACAAAAGACCAAAATAAACTTGAAAACTAGTCGTTTATAGTTGTTGGGAAGGGTAAAAATATAAAAGTACATAACAGAGTTGTTGAAACTTTGTTGGATGAAAATACTCCCCAAAATAGTCGTTATATAGCTGTTGGGGAGGGGGGATAAAAGTGGAATTTTTGGAACTTCTAGCAGTTGGAGGGAATTTGACCATTTTTTTTAAATTTTGAACTGGCCTGGGCCAGACCTGGACTTTTTAGGGTCAGGCCATTTTTTGGGAGTGGATCTGGCCTAATCCAGGCTTTTTTGGGCCGGGCTGTGCTTTTTTCCAGAATAATTCAGCCTGGCTCTAGGCCCCATGGACTAAAAATGGTCCATGGGGCCAAGAGCTAGGCCATGTTAGGCTGGGTCGGCTGGCTCACGGGCACCATGCCCTTTTTGACATCTCTAAGCAGATTGTTGTTGATTGTTTGTAGAGATGTCAATGGGCCCGGCTTGGGCCGGCCCAGTCGGGGCCCAGCGGGGTAGAAGAGGGCAAGGTCCAAACCGGGCTTCGGGCCTTGCAAATCGGGCCGGGCCCAATGTGAGGATATCCTGGCCCGGTCCAAGCCCAAGCCCTGGGCCCTAACTTTAGGGCTGGGCTTGGGCCAGGCCCGGGCCTAAATAAAAATTTATTTTAAAAAAAAAATCTTTTTATCCATGTTTTATGTTATGAAAAAATTAAATTTAAGATAAATTTGTTCATAGGCCCTCCCTCCTTTTATCTCCATAAGCTTTTTATCAACTAATTTTTAAAGGAAATTATTCTATTATTGTTTTTACAAAAGATATTAAACGGGTTTTTGCCCTTTTATATTCACAGGGTCGACAGAACACCGAGGTATTGAATTTGTTTAATTGTAAGTCTCTGCCTCCTTTTCTTTCTAATTTAGATTCTCAAAATAATTTCTTACTGCAGTGAAACATATATATCTTTAGTTTTTGGACAACTTAATGCTGTATAGCTAGCTGAGTAGATATTTTTGTGGACATGGGTGTCACCCCTCTAGTGTTTCTTGTTAATACATATCATTACTTACTAGAAAAAAGGTAGATCAGTTATGCACTTATGAGTTGCATTGTGATTGATTACCCACCTCTATTTTCTTTTTTCATTTTAGTTCGCTATTCAGTCATAACAAAAAAGAAAACACCAAAGGCTAGTACAAGTATGAGTCTAAGATTGCCTACCCTTACTTTTGTTCCTCCATTTACTTATGTTTGGAATCAGGTGTGAAAGAAAAGTGTCAGTGACGTGAGTAGAGTGAAAATGCATTGCATACTTGTCTTAAATTTCTTGCCTATTCGAAATGATTTTCTATTCATTACACTGCTTTTAGCGTTCATCTAATTTAAAATTTCTTGTTAAAGTTCATAGGTAAGATATCCAAGGGAATCGGGCCAGAATCGGGTCAGGCCAAAAATGGGTCATTTTAGGACCGGACCCGGCCCGTTTCTCAAATAATTCGGCCTGGCCCAAGTCTTAAAGGTTAGGGCCAGTCTGGGCCCAAAAAGGGCTGGGCCGGGCAGCTCGCGGGCCGCCATGCCCTTTTGATATCTCTAATTGTTCGGAGGTTCACTTTCATTGCTACAAGAGACCATTTAGTTTTATGAGCTGTGGATGGTAAGTAATAATTAAGTTGAAGGCGACAGTATTGCTCCGTACCTTGGCAGTCAACCCAGCTATTATTTTACCAATGATTACGTTGCAGATAATGCAAATAGAACACTATTTGTTTGATAATAAGAGTGGGGGAAGTAGGCTACTTGGAACATGAAATCTATCACAGCATTCTGTGTAATATCATAACCGATAATCCCTTGTTCAGAAATGTTGTCATTGTTCACCAAGGATCCATATAGCATAGTTGAGACACCTGATATTTGAGACTTGTTTGTTTGGATTTGTCATGAGCTCCTTCGACGGTTTGCAGAATCGATCAATATTCGATGACTCATGTGCTCGACTAAAAGATATGCAAATGATACGGTTTCTTTATGAATAGGTAATGTCATAGAGAACTTGATGATGAGGTCTACTTCTTCATTTCTTACTGTAGGAATAGCAGCACTTCGTTTCATTGAGGATGATGATGATGATGATGATTGGCTCGACGATAATTGGTTGCATGTTAGTCTTTCTCTTCATTTTATCTCTTTTGTTTTTGATTGTTATATGATTATGATAGGCCACATGTATATGGAGCAATAAGTAGTTTAAGGACTACAATTGATGTGAGCTTTTATTCCAAAATGCAATAAGACAATTTGTGACCTTTTTTACTTAAATTCTACATCTAATTAACGGGCACCAACGGATGAGAACATGTTTTCAGTAGGCTGCTGGAAACATGCATTCCTTCGCCAAATGGCGCGGTTGCTTAGCATTAGGGTTAGCCAAGTTATAAAGGTTAATTTTATTATTTCATTTTTTAATATTTTTTTTCTTGTTGTAAGATGTGATAACCTTTCTTTTTTGTTTTCTAGGTCTACGAAATGTGTAAGACTGGTGCCATGACTCATGGTCATGGATTGGAGGCTTGTCTTGAAACAATGATCAATCCGTTTTTTAAGGACTCTCAGAGTGTGTTTGGAGAAGAATTTCAAAGTACCTTGAATTTTAAAATCCATTCATTTTAAAATTCGTTGATTTACAAATTTTTAAAATTACAAATCTAGTATTTGGGCGATTTTGTAGATTGAGTATTTGATATATAAATTTACATTAAAAAATTTGAATCTAGATAAATTTGATAGTGTATAGGTACAAACTAATGAGTGAGAGTTTCTTTTTTTAAAATTTTTTATGGAAGAAGTCATTTAAACTAATGGAAACTCTTTTTGTGGAAGAAATTTGACAAATGACTAGATTAATATCTTTGGAGAGGAATTTAGAGTACTAAATTCTCTTTCCAAATCCCTCCTAAAATTTTGTAAATCCATCTTGTCAGTATCCAAACAAGAAATTTATGCAATGTATTTTAAATTTCTCTATAAAAGTGAAAATTTCAGTTCAATTATTTCATCTAAACACATTCTCAAGTATCTTCCAAGCCTCGTTCAACCATTACTGAATGAGCAAAATATGCAAGATTAGTTTACCTCATCATCTGATGTGCAATCCATTATAGACATGTAAAACATTATAAATTATGGTTTAGTTGTTGCAAATCTGTACTTTGACAACTATTTTTTTTTGTTGACTTAACAAAGTTGTGCAATATCTAAACTGGATTTTGTATCTCTTTTGTCTATTGTCCTCGCTCCTGTCCCTCTCGATATCATAGTACTATTGAACTTTCAGAGATGATAAAAATTAAAAATAGGGCCTTTTAATTTTATCGATGAACTTCTGTTGCTAAACGATTTAAAAAAAATCTGTGATGGTTTTTAGTGACGGAAATACGCCGCTAAAAGTCTTTTACTTTTAATGATGGACTTTTAGCGACAGAGATTCAATTCCTAATAGTTTTAGGTCCCTAGATACACCTAGACATGGGTGAAAAGGTGTTCACACAAATCTAAATAGAAATTTAAAATTTTACTTACACTATAAACGTAATCAAATATTGATACATAAATTTATAATGGTTCGGCCCCACCTGCCTACGTCCAATACCCGAGCACTCTATATAAGGGAGACCTACTCGAACCTTTTACAACTCAGCTAGCTTTTGGCGCTAGCTCAAACCTCAGTACAAATCAAGAATCTCTCCAAGGTTTTCAACAATTATAAGCGAAGAAAAGTTTACAACTGAAATACGTACCAACATAATTTACACTTCTCAGTTAAGCTTTTTTAGGTGGGAAGATCTGAATGCTTGCTTAACAAGATCATTAAAGCAATCTTTCACACAAAGGGATTATGAAGATGTATGTATATGTTGAGAGAGAGTTTTTCAGAGAGAGATTAGAGAGATTTTTGGAGATGTAAGAAAGTGATAAGTAAACTCCCTTAGCATCCCTTTTATATTAGAGAAGATATGGCCGTTGAAGAACATTTAATGGGACATGACAGAAAAATATAAGAAGAATTCATTTGAATCATTTAAATGAATTGGAACTTGGAAAGATTAGATTACTTCTAAAGTAAACATTCGATCGAAAATAAAATGTAATACCCTGATATATTTTTAACGGGTCAATTTAAAAATTTTAGCGGCTAAATTTTTAATTAGCATTAGTGCATTATTAGCGGCTTTTAGCGACGATTAGTGAAGTGGGCTTATGTAACAACCCGTTAAAATTTTCTAGTATATTAATTTATTGTAAATAGTATTTTGGGCCTTTTTGTAATATTAGAAAGTTTGGGTAAACTTTGAAAATTACCTAAAGTCAAGGGGGTTTTGGTAATTTTTCATTTTAGGGTTTATATATATATATATATATATATATATATATATATATAAAACACTATGGAGCGGCCGTCATTCTTTTCTCTTCTTCATCTGGAATAAGATTGAGAGAGACATATACAAAGAGAGAGAAAGGATAGAGTGTAGAGAGAGAGAGTAGAGAGAGAAAGCAGAAGAAAGGGAGAGAAGAAAGAGATTGGATCGAAAGGTAGAGTTGGGGGATCCAAGATTGTGTTCCGGATGAGGATTTCATCAGGTAATTACCCCATAAAACCATTCCATTCAGCGTGTATATATATATATATATATATATATATATATATATATATATATATATATATGTATGTGTGTGTGTGTATACATACATACATACATACATACCTACATACATATATACATACATACATGTGTGTGTGTGTACATGCATAAACATTTTTCTTTGCTTCAAATCCCGTAAATTTGATCATGGATCTTATATTGTTGTTATAGAATATATTAGGGTGTTAGAGGAACGAATTAGAGCAAGAAAAATGGGGAAAAAAAATTGAAGCAACAGTGGAGAAAATCGAAACTAGGTTTTGTTGTGTAGTTGCTATTGAAGACGATGCATAGTACCCATGCGTTGTGCGTGGGGGCGCGTGTGTTTGGGAAAGTTTATATGATTTGTTTATATGATTCTAAGATATTTAAGTTCGAGTTTCAGAATCTTTAAAGGTGATTTGATATGATTTTCGTATCGCATTTGTTTGGGTAAAATGAATTATTTAAAAATAGTATTTAATGAATTTTTTGACCTGATTTTAGTTTAAATATTTTTCTTACATATTTTAAGACTATTATGAAAATTGTGGGATTTTTTTGACCTAGAAATATTAATGGTTATTTTTGGGCTTTTCTGCTATTTAAGAAAATTATTTTTATTCAAAAATTTAGAAAATCTATATTTTAACTTTTTATAATGTTTTATGCTCTGAAAGCACTTTATAAGAATTTATTACGAAGTTAGGGATATCATAATGCTTGAGGGAGTGTGTGGGTTCCTAATTAGGTTTTGACGTACGTGGGACCCATTTCAATTTGGGTTAATTTGACAGTATCAGAGCAAGCAACATTTAAGAAATTAGCATTAGGTTCATAGTGTTTTAAGACTCAAGTTTATTTTGATCAATAATTTGCCAATATAGGTTGATTTAGAAGACTTTGATCGAGGTCGCTTAGTTTGAATTGAAATAAGGGATTTTCATCAGAACCAACTCCTCATAATTGATTTATTATGTTTTTCTAATTTGTTATCGCTATTCTTTTTGATCTGTTATGTTGATAAAGTTGCATTATTTGCCTTAAAACCTTTCATTGAGCCTTAAAATGTCATTGAAACTTTTATCGATGCTCATTATTTATCGCCCATCGAGCATTTAATAACATGTATTATTGAATTGTTGTCATTCTGTTTATTGACATGAGATTCTACATTGGTGTGCTTTGGCGAGAGTTGATGTGTATTGGTGAGCGCTAGTACCTTGATGGACTATCCAATGTATTGGCGTGGACTGGTGCCTTGAGCTGGTGTAAATATACATATGTAGTTATTAGTGTTAGTGAGCATTGCCTTTGTGACTTTGCTAAGTAATTACCCTGCACTGCCTGTGTGACTTTGTAATTGCTCATGTTCAATAATTTCTGTGATTGTTTGCATCGTATTTGATAATCATATTGATAGTTGATCAAACTAGTTATGATCATTTTGAAACTTTTTAAAAACCATCATCGAATTGTATCTATGAATCATTTCTAAATTTCTTAATTTGAGCGACCTTACTGAACTCTCAAAAGTTCACTCTCGTTTGTCTCCCTTTCTGCAAGTAATAACCAACAATAGATCGCATTGAATATGGATTAGAGCCGAGCCAGAGAGAGAATTTAAGTTTTAGTTTTGGTCATTAGAATCCCTGTGTAGGTGAAGTATTTAGAATTTTTGACTTATACTTGATGTTTTAATTATGACAGTACACTAATAGTACTATATTTTTCAATGGTTTATTTGTTTAGACAGGTTGGTGGTACTAAATTGGTTGAGTTGAAGGGTTTCATTACCTTGACGTAAATGATCGAGCGAGTGTTAACGTTTCAAAAATTCTTGGATATAACATAAAATCGTTCGAATGAAAATGAAATATAAAGTAATTTCTTCAAGCGAATAACCAAGTTTAGTACTGAAGGGACCGATCAAATGAATTTGGAAATCATTCAGATTAAATTTTTATTGGACAAAATCAAGTGGTCACTGAAAGAATTATTTGGATGATTTTGAATTGGTTCTGATGGATCAGACTTTCAACGAAAATCATGTAAACCTTTTTTCTACTAGAGAAGTCGTTTGTATGAATTAGGATTCTTTCACATGAAAACGATTTTGAATGAAAAATTAAGTAAAACCATTTTATTGCCGAAGGAAACGTTCGAATGAATCTAAACCATTTTTCTACGAGAGAAATGGTTTGTATGAATTAGGATTCATTCAAATGAAAATGATTTTGGATGAAAAGTCAAGTAAACTATTTTGCAGCTGAAGGAAGCGTTCGAATGAATTGAGATTCATTCAGATGATAACATTCTTAGTAGAACAAAGCTATTCATTTTCAGCTCTTTTCGATTTTCTGATCTTTAAGAATGCTTAGCTTTTGAATAAATACAATCAATAAATAAGAAACTAATCTAAGTCCAAAGTCTTCAGTTAGGGAGACATCCACGCTGTTCGTAATTGATTTTTTTGTTTCTTGAAATCATACTTATTTAGATAAATCATTAAATAACGAATTGGATTCATTGAAATAAAGAATCTAGACTCTAGGGTCAAGAACGCTAAAAGTCTTTATAAATTTTTTCGCAACAAATACAAAAATTAAGAAAAATAGATGTAGTCGCTAAAAATAATTAATTCCGTTGGTAAAAGTCAGATTTTTACCGATGCATCACAAAAATCCGTTGTTAATCTTTCTGTTACGAGATTTTTACCACGGAAATTCCATTAGCATAAGCCTTTAGTGACTGAATTAGGGTCTTTAGCGACTGAAATTCTGTCGCTGAAGATCATTTTTACTGCAGTGAAAATTGTTCTTAAGGTGGACACCAAATATATAAGGACAAAATTGTCAAAAAATCACTGCCAGCCATCAGAAAAGGGAGAGGATAAAAACATGTGAGCCTTAGCTGTAAATAAAAGTGGTATCGTTTTGTGGCTATGTGCACTATGTTGAATGTTGAGTTATTTGTCTGAAATTTCGACCTTATTTTTTCGTGTTTATTTATCTAAGTTTAGAATTTAAAATGACCAAAAAGGCATTTCTTTTAACTATTGGTAGAATATTTAAGTACTTTAACATGTAAAATGACTAATAAGACATCTTCTTCACGTATTTTAAATATTTTTAGATAGACATTTTTGTCATTGTGAGCTAAGAGTATATATAACATATAACTGAAAAAAAAAATTGGAGGCGGCCCCGGCCCACCGGTGCCATCCGCCGGCTCTACCTTTGCATTGAGACGTTGTACATTATGCACTATTTATTTTCAAATTTACATAACCGAAGTTAGTAATGTAACTACAATTATAATTCCAAACGTGTAATCCTGGAAGTGTAGTGAGACAAGAACCATTGGACGACGTCGCTAAAGAAATTTCGTCATACAAAGTTTGGTCAACACAAAAAGTTGCCGCGTTCACTTTCATCGAAGGTCTAGGTGGGACGAAAGATTTCGTGTGAGCTTATTCCAATCCCTCCTGTCCGCCCGCCAAAATTGATTTTCTAGCGCCACCGCTCGTTAGTAGCCAAAGCTTGTTCTTTCACTTATGATCTCTCTCTCTCTCTCTCTCTCTCTCTCTCTCTCTCATAGAATGGGTTACTTGCCGATATCCAGTGCTTCCATGGATTGGAATTCGGAGTCGTATCCTCAGTACCAAGACTTGGTGTTCCTTCCCTTCTTTGTTCTCCTCTTCCCCTCAGTTCACTTCATTCTCGACAGATTCTTGTTCGAGGTACCCTCTACGTCTGCATTAATGTTCTTACAAGAAGCAGTTGTTCGTACTCTTTCTTTGATGAAATTGTTTTTTTCTGCCTTTTATAGATGTCGGGTTCTTCGTTTCCCTTTCGTTCTTGTTCAAGTCGATTATGGTATTGTTAAGCTACCGAGCAGATTTTTATCAATATATTACTTCATGGGTTATATCATATTTGTTCCATAGCTTGTTAGTGGTTGCCTTCGGTAGTTCGGTTATAGTAAGCTTTGAACTAAATTCTGGTGTTATTATCTTCTTCGAAGATGGGCTGAAAAGGTTGCCAGTAGTCACTAGTGCTGGACAGTTTAGTTTTTTGTGACACTAAAAAAATGTTCATTGTGCTGGAAGCTTGTTAATTTAGCACCATAAAGTCACTTTTAGCGATAGAGAAGCATTTTATACAACAAAATGTTCACCTTCAGCTTCTATCAAGCAAATTAAAACATAGTTGATTCAACAGTCTATAACTTGGACAGTTAAATAGAATTGTGTAGGGAAAGTGATTCATTGTGCTTGGTGGGTTGGGATTAGTCCCGAATCTCGACACTTGATGCTTTCTTCTTGTCATTTGCTTCTTATGTGCGGAGCTGGTGTTGGAATTTGAAGAGTGAAGTAAGTTGTTATTCTCAAGAATTATCTGCAACTGCCTGGTTTAGACGAGTCTAGCGTTTTGTATTGTATGAAGTTGTTTGGCAGGCAGTATTCTTGAAAAGTCCAATTTCGAGTCAAAATAGAGTGTCAAGTAGTAAGACTCAAACCTAAGCAACCAAAGATCTCATGTGATAAATTCAAGATATAGGAGGGAGATAAAATTCCTTCAACTAGTCATTTGCAATTTATGCTAATTGCTTACTGCGTTCAAGGTTACATAGCACTAGCATCTACTGATGTTGTGTGGTGGTTATATTGTCATGTGAGTAAATTTTGTCCTCCAACGCATCATTCTGGAGGGAGGTTTTGCTAGAGGGAATTGAAATTGATGGCCGAATTTGCGAGGCTATAAGGCGTAATAATCACCATCTTCATGGATACATCGCTCCACACGGCAACAGGTTGAGATCCTGGACAACTCAAAGCACACAGATCTAGTTTTAGTGAAATCTGTTTTCGACACACTAATGCCATTGAGTATTCTATCATGGGTAATAAGAGTTCCTAGCAGTTGGTTTAGAAACCTAACACTCGCTAGAATGCCTAAGGAGTTCTATATGCTGCCTCATGACAGGATGTAGCAAAATATCTGCTGGCAATTTGAGCCTAAATATTTCCTGAAGGATATATTCAAATCAAAGGACTCAATATACTTTAGTTTGTTATCTGTCTAATTGGCTTGCTGCTGCTCAACTTTTATATTAGCTCAACAAACTTGGTACAAATCCTCTAGTTTGTTGAGAGCGAATCAAGCATTCTAGAGTCCACAAAATGAAACTTCTATATTGGCTTGCTGCTGCTCAACTCTCCCATACTGAAATTACTCAATGCATATAAGCTATAGTCAATTAGAGATGTTCGAAGATCCATTCGGATCTTTCTGGCCACCAAGGAATTTTCCAGTAGGCTCACTAGTTAGTCTACTAATATGAACAGATTGAATTGTCCTCCATGATCCAAATTTTCTGAATATCCTATTCGCTTATATGGACAGATATATGCATGTATATGTAGACTTTGTTTTCTGTTGTATGGCGATTGGTTTTACTTTTGAATCATTCGATACTTTTCAATTCATCTTTGCTTCTTCCACTATCGCTTGAGATTGGAACTCGTGCTTATTGTAGCAATTAGCTAGGCGCTTGATTCTTGGCAAGGGAAAAGCTATACAGAACTATGAGACAAGCATGAAGAGGAAAAAACTCAATAAATTCAAAGAGGCATCTTGGAAATGCATTTTTTCTTTATCCGCAGAAGTTGCGCTTTCTGTCACCTATAATGAACCCTGGTTCACTAACACTAGATTCTTCTGGGAAGGGCCTGCAGATCAGGTATGGCCTGATCAGAAAATGAAGTAAGATTCTTTCGCTGACTATGCAGTACATTGTTAAGATTCAGCTCATCTGTATCCATTAAAAATCGGCAGTTTTCTTTTGTTTAATACTACTCTGTTCTCTGCCAAAATTTCAGCATTCATGTACCTGCTTTTAATCTTTAACCTCAGCTCTCTTCCATATGAACAGATTAAAATTGAAGGGATTGTACCTTTTTAGTGCTGGATTCTACATGTACTCCATATTTACTTTGGTCTTCTGGGAAACAAGGCGTTCAGACTTTAAGGTGTCGATGGGTCATCACATATCAACCATCATTCTTCTCTTATTGTCCTACATATTCAAGTATGCCTACAAGGGCTTATCTTAAAGCCTTGTTTTTCCTCATTCAGTAGCATTTGGGATGTCGGTAAATGAGTGTTATGCTTTTTGCATGCTTGAACTTCTCTTACTTTCTTCCGTAGTTGGTTGACAGTTGAACATAATAATCTGCAACTTCTGGTGTAACTACTGACATTATTACCTAGCCATGTATTTTTGAGTTTAGTCTTCACAAAGAAAGCATCTGTTTCTTCATCTTGCAGGTTCGCTAGAGTTGGTTCAGTTGTTCTAGCCCTACATGAAGGAAGTGATGCGTTTCTACAATTTGGAAAGATTTCAAAGTACTGTGGTTTTGAAAGGATTGCAATCTTTTCTTTTGTCCTCTTTGTAATGTCTTGGCTTATACTTCGTCTGATCTATTATCCATTCTGGATCCTTTGGAGTACAAGGTCAGTTCAATTTGTAGAATCAGATCTTCAGAAGTTTTAAATGTTTGCGAAAATGAATGTTGTCTGAATTGTCATAATAGAGTCATCTCAAGCTACTGACATATAGCAAGGATCGAGTGTCGAAAAGCCAAATAAGAGCATAAAAATGAGCCACTTTTAAAGTCCATGACTGACTAAGACAAGTTTCAGAAATCTGTTACCAGCCTTATGTCAGTGCACGGTCCTTGTTTCTCTGAAGTCAAAGAAACTGGGGAAAGGAAGATAACTAAAGCTTCAGCTTAAATAAAGCCGCATTTCTGGATGCCCTGTCGCAGTCTCATGTATATGCTGCCCAGCTGGAATAATGCTTGAGAAGATGTATTCTACATGAAAATGCAAGTTGATTTAGTTGTCAGTCCTATAACAAAAAGTTAATACCGAAAACTTTAAGGCTTTAAATCGTTTCATTTGAAAACTCTCTCCCCCGCGCGTATGTGTATGCATGTATGTAGTGTGCGCATGCCTCCCCGCCAACCTTTCCTCTCAACCTGTTCACCTAGGTCGAATTAGAGGCAGGATGACCTAGTCAGCTATGTTACACGGACTCGGTACGACTGACCAGGTCTGATTCGTGTCCAAGTGTCGAATTCGTCTAATTTTCAAAAAATAAAACACGGGGACACGGTAAAATGGTCATATCGGTTGTTCCTTTTTGGTTATTTCCAAATTATAATTGTGTTTAATGAAGCACATGGTTTTAATTGAGGACTTGTCTCATCTCAAAGTAATAACGAGTTAAGCAGGACACTATAAGATAGTGATCATAGTGGCATATCTTATGACATGTGTCGGACACATATGCATACCCATGTCCAAGCATCAAGTGTCCGAAATGGGTGCTTCACTCATTTGAAGAGTTCATGTAACATAACTTGTCAGCAAGATCCTTAGTGGCTGCAATGCTTGTCTGAGTTCTAACTCAAGCATGTCGATTTAACTTTCTACTGTAGTGGTATCGATGATATTAGATGATCATAAGTTCTTATTAGTTGGTAGTATTTGCATAAACCCCCGTCCATATTAAGGTACACATACACATACAAAATCAGTGTTCTAGATCTGCATTTACTTTTTTTGCAGCATCTTGCAGCCTTCCTCGCATAGGTGGTAGGACTGAAATAAGAGTTGTTGAAAAAGCCGCAAAATTACCTAGAGATAACCAAAAGGTTCCTAATTGCATTGTTTCCTGATTGACGAAACAATTTTTTTGCACTGCAGGCGCATCTTACACTTTTGGATAAATTTTCGCTCGGTATAAGTGGTGATTGTTTCATTCTACCATTTACATCAGTAGTGCCACTCTTTTTGCCTTTCACAGAATTTCAATTAGTTGTCACAACTAACAAATTTGAAGTTTGTTGCTTAATTCATTGCGTCATCATTAGCTTACTTCGTCCGTGGTTGGATTAACTTATCGTGGAGCATGATAGACATTGTTGGCCTATTCTTTGATGCTTAAACAGTAGCCGGTAATTTATAACTTTGTTTCTGCATAGTGTAGGACTTGAATTACATTCATTATTGTGCTACTGTGCATGCAAGTCACTGCTCTAGTTTCTGGCTGTATCGTGCATATTGATACACCTTGACTTGCTACTTTCATGCCGTGATTCGTTGGATAGAGAGAGACGGTGGCCGTCTTCTTATTGGAATTGATCGTCTCTCTTGTTTTACTCCACCATCAAATGTTGAAGTGAACTATGAGCAAAATCCGTTCTATTACATTTGAAGGGCTTGTTACTCCAGCATTATGACATGATTCAGTTACGAACTACGAGTGTATCCCCAATTCAATAGATACAGATTACTGACAACACCAATTCCACTGGGTTGTGTACTGTCTGCCCCTGTAAAGCGGATAGATGACCATGCTCAACAAAATTCTGTATTTGTTCATTGAGACTTACCATGTTCCCCGATATTTTCCTTGCCATTCACTTTTCTCCTTTTAGATTATAAACGTGCTGGTGAAAGTACTTCTCTTCCTTTCCTGTAGCTATGAAGTCCTTCCGCTCATGAACAAGGCTAAGCACGTGTTAGATGGAACGCTAACCTGTTATTACATCTTGAACGGTCTTCTATTCTTCCTCCTTGCTTGTCACATATATTGGTGGAGGTTGATGTTTAGGATGCTGATAAAACAAATCCAATAAGAAGTAGAAAATCAACACCTAAAAACTTATTTTCGAACCGATGAGTCCGAAGCTCACAGGCATTTAGAATTCTAGGGTGTGACCGTGTGTTTATAGGAAAATGTAATGTTATAAAGTAGATCAATGTGGTTGTCCTTTTCTTTTTCCCTCCAGGAACACATCTTTCCTCTTTTCCATGCCACTTTTTTTTTCCCCTCCACAATGGGTCTTCCCTTCCATCCATACCTGCATATATAACACACACGCACCAAATACTGCATGAGAAGGGCAAGCTATGTGACATCATGGACAGTCAAGATCCTAGGAGTTGATTTTGGAACAGCGGGAGAAGTTTGTGATACTCCAATTTGGGTTCTTGGTTAATCATGGCAATTTTTTTTTAATAATTGTACTACTTTTTTTTTTCTTCTCTATTATTGGGTATTACTTCTGTTAGCGTGACTCACCAGTGTTCAAGATAGAATTCAAGAGCGCTGGAAGGACAAATTGTTCCATTATTGCTTAACTTGAATTAACATGGGCGGTTATGATTTTCACCATAATAAATAGGAAGAATTTAGGTGTAGATTGGAAAAATGTTTAGTGATGGGCCCGAGAGATTTGTTCAGAAGAACAACACGCCTTTTTCTACTTTAATTTTTGTAACTTTTGAAAAATTCTTTGGTGGAAGTTATGTAGAAGTTTGTCACTCTTGCCTTTAAGCATATCAATGGGAATGATGTTTAATTGAAGTATGGTGTGTTACTGCCAAATTTATACTACTTATTAAGGCAAACTTGGTTTGGTGTAATACCTTTTTGGTGTTACAAAACTACCAACCAACAATGATGACAAGTGATATTTAAATTTTTTTTAAGAAATGACACAAAATAAAAATTTTAATCGATAAGTAACTATCTACTAAAACATGTTTAGTTTTCACAAGTTAAAATTCATCAAAAAATATAGTTAAAAAATTTAAAGGACAAGTTTAATACGATAATAATATTTTGCTGACTTATTTTTGAACACATACGACCAACTTATTTTTCTGTTATTTAAGATTCATTTTACTGAATATGATAATAAACATGTATATGTGATGTTTGATTTTAAACAAAATTTGTATTATTAATTTCATTTTCGCACATACATCACGTGTGGCACGATTACTCGTATGTATTTAATGCATTACTTTGGATGTGTTAATGTCAAATCCGTCTAAAATGTACCATCAACCTAAGGTAATCAAAGTGTAACCAAGCACTTAAACTCCGAAAAGGGCTTAGTTGATTCCTATAAAAGTTTAAAATGTACCGAGAAAGTACCTAACCTAATGTCTAAAACCAAGTGAGTTCAATTCATATATGCTCTGTACCAAGGAAGCACCTCAAACTTTGTTTATAAACTCTGTTATTGAGCTTAGATATATCTCAGTTGGGAACTTTTGATCGAGTGACCTACTGCTAGTCTATCATAGCTACTCAGATTTGATCTCTTTTGGGCCCCGCTCTCATGACATGTCAACAAAGGTTCAACAGTTAAGATTAGAACGCTACAAAGCCGGTTAATCCAACGTGTACGCTCAAGTCACGTGTCGTGCCTCTATCCAGAGGGCATCGTGCCTAGTCAAAATGGCAGTTAGAAGTCAGGCCTTCCCAAACCCTGACATGTCCTTGATGTCTTTTTGATGCCACTCCCAGAGAACGCCATGTGTTTCTTGATGACACCACTTTCTCAATTTCTATAAATAGGAGACCTGAGAATTCATTTTCATGAGAAGAACATAACTCATTTTCATATTTCACTTTCTAAATCTAGAACCTCGAAGCGAGATGATTCTATAAAGAGAGAGAGAGAGAGAGAGAGAGAGAGAGAGAAGATCCTAGAGCTGGACCTTGACTTTGGACCTCACTAGTGATTGTATTCAAGTAGTGCCCTCCCATTCGCGACACTGTCACCCCTTTCGGGTCTGTTTGGGAAGCTTTAGTCTTTTCCCTTGTTCAATCCTTGCTCTGTTGCATATTAGTACAATTGGCTTTTGACTCGGACTGCATTTGCTACGGACACCTCAAGTCTATTATGAACCCACTTCTTTGGCATTATTTTGGTGACTCCCCTAGGGAGGTTAATGCCGCCATACACTTTGTATTCTGTCTAACACACTCAACCCGTGATGCCTCTCCTACGCAGGACTGCTAAAATTATAAACCAAACTCTCAACACAACCATCCAAGAGGAGGATCACTCTGAGGACCAAGAAAGACTAGTGCTATTTTACCCCAGGCTCCATTTAAGATGGATGCATCCAATGTTGTCACATATCATCAGTGACATATTCTAGTGCCTCAATCTCATCATCACCAACCTCCAAGATTCCATTTATATATCGTGGCCGCCATCTTGGGAATTCAAAAATCAATTCAAGTCTTAGCTTTGCAGTTCCTATCTCAAGGCCTCAGAGCTCCCCACCATGTGTCTGCTACTCACCCCGTGTCATCCCAAGGTCTAGCTTCTAACTCTGATGATTAGACCAAGCCTTAGGGACTAGGCTAATGCTTAACCCTAGCCAAGTCCCAGTGTTGCGACCTCCTTGCATGTGGCACCTAACGTGTTGGCCATAACCACCACCACTTAGACACCTCTGGTCAACCTTGGCAAGATACTGCACCAAAGACCCCTTGGCACCACTACTCCTCTTGGTTAGAGTACCTCAGAGATGAGATTAAACCTAACCCAAACATGACCAACCAGCAACTAGATACTAGTCATGCCTCCGACTTGATCTAGTTGGCCATTCTTAATTTGTCGGCCTCCTATCGCTAGCATTGCCCTTGTACAAACCATACACAAAAGAGCTACTCCGCATGACCAACCTTTCTCTATCGATATCATCTCTCATTGCCTTAGGTCACCTCTTTCGGGGGCTCAGGTGCCAGGATTATCCTGACTAGACACAAACCCTTGCAAACTTTGTACGTCACCGAGCGTGACCTTGACACTTCTTAAGGAACCATCCTCACCTCACTCTACCTCTAAGCTATCTGGCCATGCTCCTTGCTCTGGAAAACTTGCCGCTAAGCTTAACCCTATCAAGTAAAAGCTGATAGGCTTCACCCTATTCAACAACAGAGCCCAAATGCCTGCGAGAACTTTATCCCTTTTGTTGGCTCTGTAAAGCACCACAGGGAGAATGACAATTTAAAGCTTTAAGAATTCAAAAGTTCCTAACTTGCTTGCCTACATTTGGTACCACAGATCCTTAAGGGGTAGCATCAGCTTCTGGTGTGAAATGGTCCAGCTAGTCATGTAAGTATGAAATTGAGCATCTAACCATGGTTAATATTACCGGCATCGAATGAAACCCCAGGGAGGACCTTGATGCCTATGTTAAACAATTTCATCTCAAGTGCTTGGAGTGCACTTACTTCAACAATGATGAGACCTTGTACTCATTTGTATCAAGAACATAAGGGCACCTACAGGGTCTACCTTGAAGACCCATAACTTAGATCTTTGGGCCATCTCAAAGATAATGCAAGATGCACCTATGACTTAGTTGGCCTGTCAAGGACCCAAAACCTCATGCTCAGAATGCTCTGACAGTTAAAGTGGAATTAACCAATGACAATGACAATAACAAAATGCACTAGTTTCATGGAAGAGATGGGCCCCTGACAAGAGAAGGCAGCAAGAGCCTACCCCAGAGTACCTTTGCTACTTGAACACAATCAATGAGCTTCTCAAGGCTTGGGTCGATGACAAGTCGATAAACCTTCCTTCTATCAATCTTGACTCTACCCAGGATAACCTAACCAACCTCAAATCTTCCCTTATCATTGGACTGTTGGCCATGGTCTCAAGACTTGTAGGGGTCTCAAGTTTGCATTTGCCAGGAAGATTGCATCTGAAGAGCTCAAACTCTAAGTACGGAGAGTTGTGTCCTACCCGCCCAAGCCCTAGCTTGCTCTACTGTGTTTTCCATGCTTTGCAAATTTCTTATTATTTTTGAAAGTTCTTAGGTACTCCTCCACATCCCTCCAAGTCATCCTGCATACCTATTTCATCAATAAAAAGTCCATGTACAGACTTTGAAAAAAATTCAAGCAATAATAATTCATTCACAAGTCTATAAGCACCACCCTTGAGTGCACAACTTTTGCCTTAGGGGCTTCCCCTTCCCCTATCCCTTAGAAGGTAGGGTTCCTCACCCTCTACCTAACTTTGGATATTGGTTTCTTGGTGGTGCATGAGGTGGCTCGAGCCACGCTACTAAGTCTCAACTTCGTTAATCAACATCGAATCTGACCTCGCACTCCCGTTGTTGGGCATGCACATAACATGTCTTACCTGATCTTCCTTTGCCTCTATGTCTTGACTTAACTTCAGCGATGTTGTATCACCACCCTAGGTACTAAATTCTCCCTTCAACTTAGCATACCAAGATCACTGTTGTCATCACCTCAGATTTATCCCCTAAGGTCAGCCCTTCCCTCTCATCTTGACCTCTTGCAGTCGCATCACCAACCCCACACTCTTCTCTCTATATTTTTACCTGAACCTATTTATTCCTTTCTGAGACATAGTTAAATTTTAAAAAATTATTCATCCCCCTAACCCTCTGGTGGGATGAGCACTAAGGTTAAAGAAAAAAAAAATCAACAACCAAGAAACTAAAATACAAAAAAAAAAAAATCACAAAGTTAAATCAAAGGGGAAGACCATTGGCCCAACCCCCCTTGCCAGCCATCGCTGTGACCGCCCTTTACCTAACCCCGGCCTAAGCCCTCACCTTAAGCTCAAACCTTAAGGCTGATCCATGCCTTAACCTCTGATATTCTCCTTATTCTGCCCTGCCCCACTCTTCGGTAGAGCAACCTACGGTTAGCGTGTCCCCAAATTGTTGCTCCCCCTTTTATCTTCTTCACCCTAACTTCCTCGTCCTTTAACTCTGCCAACCCCCATCAAAGCCATACCTCTATTTGCCAAAACCCTCTTGCCCCATCTTCTTCCCCTTTCCTCACCCAAACCCTTGCGCCGGAACATCCCAGCACCACCACTCCCACTACGGGTGTGCTGACAGTAGCCTTTCTTGCCTCTGCTGATACACCCACTACCCTCTTCTTATTTATATTTTCCCTTTATCTTCTCCATCCCATCTCCCTCCTTGATGTCCCATGGCCCCAGCCTCACCATAACCTCGGGCCCTAGCCCCAGCCTCTTTTTCTTACCCTCATCCTTGGCTTTAGCTCTTGGCCCTACCACCCTATTTTTCCACCCCCTCTATTTATTTAACTTCATCATCCCCTTCCTCGACAATCACCACCAAACAGATAACACAATCCCCTCCCACTATCGCGTGCATCTTGCCGCGCTTCTCCCATTTCTGGATTCCCGTAACATGCCAGGCACCGGCCATGCAAAGCCTCCGTGCACTACTCACATTGTAAGTATTGTTGTTTATGCCGTGACTTCATCGTGCCTTTTATCACACTTGTGTCATGACCTTAGTCGTGATGCCTGAGGGCCATGACCCTGATCTATAATACCCCAATATTTTTAATGAATTAATAAAAATAATTCTGTCTAGCAACGAATAAATTTTTTTCAGCATCAATATTTTTCAATTAGCAATTTTAGCGATGAAAAATTTATTTTTAGCATCGATATTTTAAGTAGCGACTTTTAGCGACAAATAGGAAAAGTAGAGTCATGTAGCTAACCCATAAAAAAATATTCTAGCACGAAAAAAAAACATATCATGAATATTATTGTGAGCCTTTTTGATAATAAGAAAAAGGTTTCTAGTAAAATAGGAATAACTAAAGAAACTTAGGGGGGTTTTGGTTATGTACCAAACTAGGGTTACTATATACATTATATTATGATAAGAGGCAGCCGTCTCCTCCATATTTTCCATCTGCTACGTGACCTAGAGGGCAAGAGAGAGAAAGAGAGATATGAGAGGAAGAACATAAAAAGGGAAGGATTTAAAGAGTTTTCGGGGCGCTCCAATCCCTTCCGGTAAGTCTTTCTTTTTGTAGTCTTTCCTTGTGCTTAATTGATTTCAGTTTAAAGGAAATCAATTTAAAGGCCAGAGGGCATGAGAGAACCGTGGCATTTTGTGGGTTTCGGGCTGTGGAGAAATGCATGTTTATTGATATGAGAATATGGTGGCTGCATTAGAGAAGAAAACCCATATTTGCCGTGAGATCTTGTGGTTTATGGCTAAGTTGGGAAGCAATGATAGGTGAAATGGCTTAAAGTGGTCATGCAAGGGCAGTATTTCAAGGCTGAAATGAGAATAGCGACTCTGGGTGATGGTTGCTGCGAGACTTTGTAGTGGTGGTGGTGGCCATGGCTACCTCAAGGACAGCCATGGGTGAAGATAAGAGTGGCCTGTGGGTATAGTGTGTGTGTGTGTGTGTGTGTGTGAGAGAGAGAGAGAGAGAGAGAGAGAGATAGGAAACTAAAATGGGTTCGTGTACATATATCAGGGGGTATATGGGTCTGTGTGAGTTCTTTTCTTAGATCGAAGGGGAAAGGTGTATCGGTTTGTGGGTTTATGGCCGTGAGTTGGTGACAACTTTGGGTTGCCATTGCTCTGAGATCGAGTGGAAAGGATGGCAGCCATGACTACTGAAAGAGAAGAGAGGAACTGGGGTAGCCATGGTGGCTACCGTAGGTGTTGAGTACGGCTGTGAGATGGGGTGGAAGTAGCCGTGAAGGGTCATCGTTAGAGAGAGAGAGACAGCCACGAGGGACTGTCGTATGTGATGTATGAGTGAGTGTAAGGGAAGAAAAAAATGGAGAGAAACTATGTGGGTGTGTGCGTAGTGGTGAGGCTGCCGAAATGGCAGCCCTGTGTGTCTGAGTTGTGTGCCATGTGTGTGATGTGTGTATTGTGCGGAATGTACTGTGTGTTTTGGGTGTGCATGGGTATGTGTATGTGTAAATCAGGGTGTGTACATGAGTTTTATATGTGTGTGACCGTGTGTGTGTATTGTGTGGAGTGTACTGTGCGTTTTGGGTGTGCGTGGGTATGTGTAAATCAGGGTGTGTACATGTGTTTTATATGTGTGTGACCGGGTGGGTGTGTGTGTGTGTGTGAGGTGTTGTGAAGTGCATGTGTGCGTGTGTGAGTGTTTGTAATGCTTGAATGAGTGTCTCGTGCGTGAGGGTGACAGAGTGTGCATGAGTTTAGTAAGTGTGTTTGTGTGAACCAGTTTGTGTGCAAAAAATAAAAATAGTGTTAGATGTGTGTGTGTTAAGTGTTGTGTGTATGTGTGTGTGTGTACGGGTGTGTGAGTGTGTGTGTGTGGCTGTGTATTGGTGGGTTATATGGTATGTATTGTGTGTGTATAAGTGAAGGTGTTGTGACTGTCCAACATGAGGGAGGTGGGTATGTTGAAGTTCTGTGAGTGCAGAGAAAGTAAAGAGAAGAAGAAGAAGAGAAGTATGGAGTGGGTAATTTGAATTAGCGTTAGGATCAACACGTGCATAGACTAGCGCACGGTTATCATTAGTATGTAAATTTTTACAATATAATATGTTAGACTATATTGAATTTCTGGTAAAAGTTTATAATTTTCTGAAATCATATGTATTTTTAATATTTTTTGTAAATTCAGATATGTAAAATTCTTTTGGAGCCTTTCGATCCATGAAAATATTTTGGAAAAATTAAAGAAATGTTTTATGATATAATAAAGACTCAATATAAATTTGTTGATTTTTGGAGTTGATTTATTATCATTTTCTGTATCGTATTGAAATTAGCAAAATGAAAAATAAAGAAATAGTTTGAATGCCTTTTAAATTCTAATTTTCATTTCTATAATTTTTATACATATACCAGGGATTTTATTAAAATTATGAGTCTTTATTTCAAACTAGAAGCAATAAAGGTAATTTATGGGTTTCTGTTTCATTTAAAGAAATTATTTTTTATTAAAAATATTCATATTTTGACTTTTATTAATGTTTTATGCTATAAAACTATTTTGGTGTAATGTATTATAAATTTTAGAATGTCGTTACACGTTAAGGAGTGTAAAAAATTTTCGATTAGGTTGGCCGTCTGTGGGTCCCACTTTGAGTTGTGTGATTCCAAAATTAAAAGTGAGCATCATTTGGATAGTGAATATTATGTTTATAGTAATATAACATAGATTGTGTTCTAACAAATGGATTGACAATCTAGGTTTATTCAGAGAATCTTGATCGAGATTTTGTAGCATCGTGTATAGCTTGGACCGAGGTAAGGAATTCTATCCAAACCCTACTTTATCGTTTTCACTTCAAATGTTTTATTATGACAGTTTTACGAACTACATTGATTCAATTTTATGTTTGATATAAAAGATGTTTTGAAACTGTCTATGAAACCCTAATTTGAGCATGATAGCCATCGTTTGGAATTCTTTATTCTCATTTGTTTATTTAATTCAATCATTGTAAAACATTTTGAATTATGTTTAAATTCTTTGAATATTGACATGAGTTAGTGCATCTGGGAGTTATAAGGATGGTATGTATTGCTGGAGTTATAAGGATGGTCTGTTGGTTGGGTTAAACTAGTACCTAGATGAACTAGTCAGTGTACATATTCATAGGCTTTGCTACAGCGTACTACTCATGTTCAATATTCTCATTTCTATTTTATTATACATTAAGTATTTTGAATAACTGTTAATTGGGGGATTGATTTGATACTCGTCCCCATGTTTATATCGAAATGTTGTGGTTTTCTTTGAAAACTTATTTTTAAAATTTTCATTTGATGGTATATAGAAAATCATTTGAATCGCTTTGTTTCTTCGTTTTAAAAGTTGTCATTGGTTTAAATGTGAAATCGTCAGTATTATTTTTTTATTTTTAAATCATTTATCGACTTTATTGGGCTCTCGAAAGCTCACTCTCCTTTGACTTCCTTTCCACAGGTGATAGCCAGCATGAGGTTGAGGTTGCTAGCACGGATTAGGGCCGAGCGAGAGAAATTAAATTAAGTTAAGTTAGTGTTGATTACTAGAACCCTTGCGTGGGTTGATATTTTGATTCGAAAATTTTCGAACTTAGTTTTGATGTTCCATTTACGATGGTTTATTAGAACTATGATTCAATTGATGGTTAGTTGCTCTGACAGCTTGTGACATTATTGTGATCGATCGATCATTTAACATTCCAAAAATTTCTGGATGTTACATGATCGTACCCTTATGCTATGACATCTTAGTATCCCTATGACTTGTTAGGTAGTGTGTGAGGTGGCTCAAACTAGTAACTACTTACTTTCATTGTTTGACAACAATGCCCATAGCGCCAGACATGCCCCCACGCTATCTCCGCTTAACTTGTTCCCTGGACTGCAATTGTCATCTCGCCCACATGTCGTGAAACCTTACCGAACCTCTGCCCCATACCCTGAAACCCGGTGATGGCCTAGCATCATTAGTACGAGGTATGCGAGGTGGCTCGAGCAACCTACCCTCTACTTTCGTTGTCCAGCGCTTATCGTCGCTCCCAAGTGCTGGGAAACCCGACTGCATCCATGTGCTTGTTGTCATGCCCCTGTGTCGTGATGACTAACCACTATGCTAGTCCACCTGATGGCCTAGTGTCCTCCGGATTTAGTAGGTGGTGCGAGGTGGCTCAAAACACTAACTCATTACTTTTGTTGTACAGGAACGACGCAGCGACACCCACGCCAAAACTCATCAAACCTTTTTAAAGTATGGACTACCAAGTTCGCATGTGTTACGTCTTCGATTGCTCCTCTACATGTATCATATGCAGGGGCCTTTTATTACTAACCCGTCTTGGCTACGAACTTTT
The DNA here is from genome assembly GCA_033070095.1 of Escallonia herrerae. NCBI lineage: Eukaryota > Viridiplantae > Streptophyta > Magnoliopsida > Escalloniales > Escalloniaceae > Escallonia > Escallonia herrerae. The sequence continues at coordinate 313,565 of JAVXUP010000512.1, read as the reverse complement.
GACCCGTAACACCTTAATTTAGGGTTATCTTAACCCGACTGGAGTACTATGACACATCGACTAATCATATAATTCAGATAGTACAACTTATTCTAAATCACTTAATAATTAAACCTTATCATACAACATCAGAGAGAGTTTACTTTTACAAAACACATCGAGCAAGCTCTCTGCCACATCTCATAGTTGACATACTATTCTATTTCAAGAACAACTTAATTTACAAATCTACAAATGTCCCGGTGCCTGTCTTCTCACCATGGCTCACACCTTCCCCTTAGCTTTCAAGGCCGACTTCTTGATCTAAAATATAGGTAAAACCCTTGAGCCCACTGGCTCAATAAGATAATCAAAGACACTTATTGTAACTTTCAACTCAAGAATATTGATAATGCATATTTTTGCAATTTAATCACATTAATCAGTTCTACATGTGCACATAACACATATCAAATGTTCACACTTAGTTGAACACTACAAGAGTTTACCTATCAAAAGTCCGCCTTTATGTCACCATGCAGGGATGTAAGTTCACAACCTTTGCCTCGACCAAAGAGAAGTAACCGATAATAAATGAACATTGATACCGCCTCGGATAGCAGTCGGAGTAAAAATCGTTCGGCTCAAATGGTTACTCCTTGCTGGAGTTTTCACCACCTTTTTTTTTCGTTTCAAACTCTTTTAAAATCATTTTTTGTCATTACAAATGATCATTTAAAATTTCTACACATCAAATATAATTGTATTAATGTTCATATATTTTCTTTTCCATTTCTAGCACTTCGTTCACATTCTTAAACAATTTACTCCATTCAAGGTGCTTAACATATAAACGTACATTTAAACACATTATCATGCGTAGTTCAACATGATCAGTTTTACATAAGGTGATGCATCTAATCATGCCTAAATACGTAACCAAAGCATGTGAATTGTTGGGTCCTCACACCCTTCAATCCTTAGAAGAATTTGGTCCCTACATTCATATTATAAACTTACCAAATAGGTGTAGATAAACTTTTTGCATATCCTCCTCTTTTTCCCACATGGCTTCTTCTAGTTCATGATTTTGCCACAAAACTTTAACCATAGGAATGCTTTTATTCCTCAAAACTTTCACACCAAAAGCGAAAATGTGCACCGGCGACTCTTCATATGAAAAATTCGATTGGTTTGATATCGACACAGAGCTTATCGTATATGAGATCAGTAAGGGTTATACTTTCTCAACATAATAAAATAGAACACATCATGTAGTCCTTCCCAAGAATAGGTAAGGCAACTCGATATGCCAAATTCCTAACACGTTCCATATTTCATAAGGACCAATATATCTCGGTGAAAACTAGCCTTTCTTTTCTAAACCTCTTTATTCCTTTGAATGGTGATGCCTTGAGAAATACAAAAATCTCCCACTGAAAATTCTAAGTCTCTTCGTCTATTATTAGCATATTTTTTTGTCGGCTTTGAGCAGTCAAAATATTTTGCCGTATTTGCTGAATCTTTTTAGTGGTCTCTTGAACTATTTGTGGCCCAAATAAACTCATTTCCCCAACTTCACTCCATAAAATCGGTAAGCGACATCCATATAGAACTTCACATGGTTCCATACCATACTAGCCTGATAACTGTTATTATAAGAAAATTTAGTCAATGCTAGATAATGATCCCAATTTCCTTTGAAATTTATCAGACATGCACGAAGCATTTTCTCTAATGTTTACATAGTTCACTCAGATTGTTCATCAGTATGAGGATGAAATTTTGTGCTAATTTTTAAAATTGTACCTAGTGCACTTTGCAAACTTTTTTAGAAATAAGATGTAAATCTTGGGTCTCGATCAGCTAAAATACTTAACAATATTCCGTGAATCAAACTATTTCTTATACATACAATCAAGCTAATTTATCCAATGAGCACGTCTTATGTACATGTAGAAAATGAACAGATATCGTCAATCTATCCATAATTACGCATATCGAATCATGCCCATCATCGGTCCTTGGCAATCCTACAACAAAATTCATTATTATTTGGGCCACTTCCATTTTGGTACTAGTAAGGTTTCAATTGACCAATCGGTCTTTGGTGTTCGACTTTCATTTGCTGACATGCAAGTCATCTTAAGACAAAGTCAGCACTTTCTTTTTTCATGTTATTCCACTACTAATCACATCTCATGCATCTTCGTTCCACCTAGGTGAACTGTATACTTTGACTTATGGGCCTCTTTCAGTATTCCTCCTTTCAACTCTTCACTGTTAAGCACAACTATCCGGTCTTTATACCATAAAATACCATAAATATCCATAGAAAACTCATCTTTATTCTTCACTTGTTTATGCAACTCCAAATCTCTTTCTTGTTCACCCTAGATTCTATGTAAAAACACTGATATACTATGGTCGGTCATTTTGTTGCACAATGCACACCTTCTCATCTTTTTAGGTTGAGTTGCCTGTGTCAACCGCATTGCTGACTGAAGCTGCTTCCAACTGGTCGACGATGGGCTCTTGCTGCTGAGCTACCTCGAGGAGATGTTTATATCCGGCCATTGTAGCAGCACCTTTACGGACAAACGGGTGAACATTGTCACCAGATGATTATACCGCAACGTCTCTGATTCTTCAAAGTCAGTATACGGGTGCTCCGGAAAGGCAATGGTACCGTGCAACCTGTTTGCACCTTTCGTCCACCGTGGCAGGACATATTTATCGGGGATTGTCCTGATATTCTTCTGGGTGAAAAACCGCAGAATGTGTCTACACAGGATGCCATGGAACTCAAACTTCTTGCAAACACATGTCACCGAATCCGTCAATGTGTCATGGCTCACCGTATAAATTCTGCGCAGCTTCTCAGGGACGAGGTCATTCACGAGCGAATAAACCTTGTACTCACGCGTAGACATTTCTGCCACCTTGTTTATACTGTATCGTCCCGATTTTTGCAGCTCTACTTGGTATAGCAAGAAGATCTCCTTCGTATAGACTTTGGCACCGTTCAGCTCCAGCGGGGTCTCAAGCAACCTTCTCCTTTGTTTGTACGTTGTTGCAAAGTCTGCAGCCCTTTCTTTTACGAACAACGAAGCAACCGCTTTTTGTGGTGATGCAACGAAACTCTTCAAATTGGTAGCTGTACCCACATAACTATCGAACGTGGCATTCATAGATTCACTCCTGCCCGTCGTTTTCATGCCCGCTGAAAAATACCTCCTCGTGTAAACGCCAATCCATTGCTCTTTGCGCTCGTACAAGTGCTGGAGCCACTCGTTGTCTTGCAATGAGTAATCCCGAACAAGCTTTTCCCACCTCTCCTCGAATTCCTCAATCGTTAACGACTTGGTAACGCACTTGTCAAAATCCTGTTTAAAGTCTGGATACTTTGCGTACATGTGATGCAGACGTTCAGGGTATTTGTTGCTTATGTGCCAAGTGCACAAGTTGTGCCGGGTGTCTGGGAAGACGGTAGCAATAGCCTTCTTCATTGCCAAATCTTGATCGGTGATGATCACTTTGGGTGCTTTGAAGTTCATTGCTTCCAGCCACGTCCTAAACAACCATACAAAAGAACCCTCGCTCTCGTCCCTTAACAAGGCGAACCCGAACAGGATGGAGTGATAATGATGATTGACGCCCGTGAAAGGAGCGAACGGCATCGAGTACTTGTTGGTACGGTATGTGGTGTCGAAAGTCACGACATCCCCAAAATGCTTATAAGCTAGCCTCGAACGACCGTCGACCCAAAAAATTGTACTAACTCGATGCTCGTCGTCAAGTTTATAATCGAAGGTAAACTGCGGGTCCTCCATCTGCATCCGTTTCAATAGGCTCATTGTAGATTGAGCATCATTGAGGTCATACGCGGCTCGTCTATGGGTTCGGACCGCGTTACGAACGTCTGTCGTGTTAAAGTTTAAATTTTGAATTCCCCCAGCCTGTTCAGCAAGAACATTAACAATCTCAGTAGGTCCAATTCGCGCATTGCTCATTGTGTGAATTAGGCTCCTCGCGACCTTACCCATCTTCTTGTGTTGATGCATCTGACTCACCTTAGAAGGAGTTACTAACGGGTGATTGTGTGCCAGTTCCAGGCTGGTAATAAGCCAATGATCTTGCTTGGGTTTGTAGCTTACGAACATCTTGACCTGGCAATTTGTGCGCTCAAAGCAGTCCCGTCTTCTACCCGAATATCCTATTTCGTCATCACTGTCATCATTGCCTACGCGTGTCTCATTTTGCTGTGGGTTTCTGCCCCTATGACACTCGTATAAGCGAGAGCATATCTTTTTTGTTACGTTGCTTGTTCTTGTAGTCTTTATTCTAATGCCAAAACCAACCCTCAATGAATACGCTCGAAAACATTCTTCAGCTTCTTCCAATGTTTGAAACGTTCGTCCTAGATACGGATCACTAGCATCTACGGGGACGTTGGAGCTCGACACGAAATCAGACATTGTGAAACAAGACCTGTGTAGAAATAGACTATGCTTAACAATCAAATGACATTTTTAACTGAAAATATTACCTAAAAATTACATTGGCGAATAGACCAATTTAGGATGACAAACATACCATATACATAATCTCAAAAGTGTCTCCAAATTAATAATTATTAATTTATTGAACATAACAAATTAAAATTACTAAGATAAATAGACAAATTCATCATGCCAAAATACAACAAACATATCTCAAAAAATTCGAATTTATGTAGGACAAATTTTTCGAAGTTAGCGAACCTAAAAAAAAAGAATTAAACTATAATAATTTATTTAAAGTTAACAAATTATACCTTTTTGATGAACATCATGTCTAGAACATCACAAAAAAAATCTAGATTAGAACATCACAAATTGATGAATAGAGTGACAAATTTCTAGAACATAAAAAAATCTATACTTTTTTGTCCAAACAAATAAATTATACTTTACCAGTCAATTCATAAAGAAAACTTCACCATTCACAAATTGACCTTGCTTGAGTGAAGCTTGAAGCAAGTATTACTCGAAGCTTGAAGGGAGCTGAAAATGGAAGCGAGTCTGAAGGAGAAGAAAATTGTGCTGAAGGAGCTGAGTAGCTTTAGGCAATACTGTCCGCGATACTGTATAGCGGACGTGTGCAGAATTAATGGTACATACAAGTATGGAATTGTGTCAGTCATGTCAGTCAAAAAGTTGTCGGAAGTCGTCCGCTACACAGTGTAGCGGACGACTTCTTGACACCAAAAAAGTTGTCCGCCATTTAGTGTATCGGACGAGGGAGGAGGGGTAATATGATAAAAAGGTCTATCCGCTACACTATGTAGCGGACGACTGTCAGCTTCCAAAAAGAAAAAGATCTGGGCCATCCATCCCGAAGGGATGGACGGCCAGATCGCGCTAGCAAAATCTCTTATTTTGCTAGCGCTCTCAACGGATCAGCTCCCATATATATATATATATATATATAGGAGCCGATCCCTATCTACCGTTGGAGAAATAACTATTTCTCCACCACCCATCTGGCCGTCCACGTGGCAAATTGGACGGCTAAGATGTCATTTTTTTTGAAAATATTTGCTTGACTGCTACAAAGAGTAACGGTTAGCAATTCTTGCAATTGTGAACCATAATACCCTCTGTCTGCAGATGCACAATTATGTCTCCTCTTCGGTGTCTCTCTCATTCTCATCAAAATCATTTGCAGACATCACCGAACATAAATTTTTGGTTTCATCTTGCACACAAGACCAATTGTCTCATTTACAATCAGATTACTCAAAGCTTGCTCATAAATCAACTTTGATGTTTCAGCTTTCAATTGGAAATGAGAAGGAACCTTCAATTGGTTCTGGGTAGACTTATACAAGAATTAAAACACATGAAGTTAGATCTGGAAAAAAATAATTAAGGGATTTGAAAATAATAGAGAAGGGAAGATCGGTGACGGGCAGTGGCAAGGGACAATTTTAGGGAAGACGAGGGTCACAGCGTCAGCCAGGAGCAACGTCAATGGCAACCTCCCACCGCACACACCACCTCCATCGTCGATGCCCTTCACTCACCCACCCACCGCCCTCGTCT
>JAVXUP010000512.1:0-297500 GCA_033070095.1 Escallonia herrerae | reverse complement strand
ACGGCAACTCAACCAAAAAAGCTGAGAAGGTGTGCATTGTGCAACAAAATGACCGACCACGACAAGCGGAACCATTACAAGGCACTGGGGATAAGTCCAGTGCCTTTGCAAGACGGGGAAGAAGATGATGCCGAGGATGAGGACGAACAAGCTGCAGTGGAACTTTAGTGTACTGAATATTTATTGTAATAATCTTTTATGAGCCATCAAACCTGTCGGACATTTTGTAATAATCTTTTAGTAATGACTTTTTTGTAATAACCTTTACTCTCATTTTTTTATATGTGATTTCTTACACTGTCCGCTACACTGCGCAGCACAACATTAGAAACCTAAGGTATTAAAGAATACCTCTCCAACACTTAGTTTTTTTTTTGTTTTGGTTGTCTTCTCTACGTCCGCTATACTATGTAGCGGACGGCCCCGCAGAATACCCTCTCTAACACTTAGTTTTTTTTTGGTTTTTTTCTCTACGTCCGCTATACTATGTAGCGGACGGCCCCGCAGAATACCCACCTCTCCGACACTTAGTTTTTTTTTTCTTTTGATTCTCTACGTCCGCTATACTATGTAGCGGACGGCTCCGCAGAATACCCACCTCTCCAACACTTAGTTTTTTTGTTTTGGTTGTCTTCTCTACGTCCGCTATACTATGTAGCGGACGGCCTGGTTGTCTTCTCTACGTCCGCTATACTATGTAGCGGACGGCCCCGCAGAATACCCTCTCCTACACTTATTTTTTTTTGCCGCTATACTATGTAGCGGACGGCCCCGCAAAATACCCTCTCCAACACTTAGTTTTTTTTTTGGTTGTTTTCTCTACGTCCGCTATACTATGTAGCGGACGGCCCCGCAGAATACCCACCTCCAACACTTAGTTTTTTTTTTCTTTTGGTTCTTTACGTCCGCTATACTATGTAGCGGACGGCCCCGCAGAATACCCTCTCCTACACTTAGTTTTTTTTTTGCCGCTATACTATGTAGCGGACGGCCCCGCAGAATACCCTCTCCAACACTTAGTTTTTTTTTGGTTGTTTTCTCTACGTCCGCTATACTATGTAGCGGACGGCCCCGCAGAATACCCACCACTCCAACACTTAGTTTTTTTGTTTTGGTTGTCTTCTCTACGTTCGCTATACTATGTAGCGGACAACCTGGTTGTCTTCTCTACGTCCGCTATACTATGTAGCGGACGGCCCCGCAGAATACCCTCTCCTACACTTAGTTTTTTTTTGCCGCTATACTATGTAGCGGACGGCCCCGCAGAATACCCTCTCCAACACTTAGTTTTTTTTTGGTTGTTTTCTCTACGTCCGCTATACTATGTAGTGGACGGCCCCGCAGAATACCCACCTCCAACACTTAGTTTTTTTTTCTTTTGGTTCTCTACGTCCGCTATACTATGTAGCGGACGGCCCAGCAGAATACCCACCTCTCCAACACTTAGTTTTTTTGTTTTGGTTGTCTTCTCTACGTCCGCTATACGATGTAGCTAGTTGTCTTCTCTACGTCCGCTATACTATGTAGCGGACGGCCCCGCAGAATACCCTCACCAACACTTAGTTTTTTTTTGGTTGTTTTCTCTATGTCGGCTATACTATGACGGCCCCAGTCTCTATGTCCGCCATACTATGTAGCGGACTTTTTTTTTTTGGTTGTCTTCTCTACGTCCGCTATACTATGTAGCGGACGGCCCCGCAGAATACCCATCCAACACTTGGTTTTTTTTTCTTTTGGTTGTCTTCTCTACGTCCGCTATACTATGTAGCGGACGGCCGGACAGAAAGACTGATTATCGAACACTTGGTTATTTTTTGAACACTTGCCCTGCAGATAGATAGATATCCAACAGACAGATATCCAACACTTGGTTTCCCACCGTTAAATCATATCGGTCAATAAAATCAATCGCATTCAATAAATTTTTTTAAAAAAGTGTTGTAACGTTACAATGTGAATTGGGGAACATCATCTCTCGCGGGAATGATGTTCCTTACACGGATTTACAATAAACCTAATAGCTCTAGGCCGGCCATTCATAATTTGCCAAGCAATCCTATACCTAAAGTCTTGTATGCATTCTTCGCTCCAGACAGTCTTCTTGAGGCTCTCAGACCGGCAAATGTAATCCATGTACATGCAGAGGAAGACGCCGCAGTCCGAGGAATTATGTTGCTTGGGCCTACTCCTCTTCAATCGGAAAATGAGGTCCGGCCTGCGCGATACCTTCTCCCGACGCCTACCATTGACCAGGGCAGCAAAAAGATTCTGCGAGAACATAATAAGCATTAAACATAGCTAGCAAAATAAGATTAATCAGTTTTATAATATGCAAGTTACAATAAGAAGGAAACAGGATCTTACCATGGCATCCAACTGGCCTATGCCTCGGTACATATCAATCACAGGCATCACGTCGGTATCATCGTAGAGACTGTCGACGACTGAAACCGTGCTCTGTAATGGTTCGTAGCAAACCAAGTACCAGTGGGCATTCCCTAAAAAGGGGATTAGAAACACGTCGGCAACACTTGCGCTCACTGGACTATCCCTAGCAAGATATGCTTGTAGGTTAGGGGACGGTTTCCACTGGGCCATGGTTCTCCCCTTCCTTGCATTGCCCCAGTCGTGCCACTCTTGTACTAGGAGCTGATGAAAAAAGCATCCAAGATAAACACGCGCGGACCGATGTTTGGATGCTCCCGACACCTTCGCCTCAGAATTTGCACGTAGTGCGAGATGACACCGCTGTCTAACCAAACTCCCGGCGCCAGCGAGGCGATCTCTGTCCACGAGGCATTGTAATCCAAGCCCTCCGGGTGATCCATGTCATACGACGCTCCGTCTTGGGGGGCCCCGCTAAAATAACGGGCTCGGATTAGATCGCATTTATGCGGCTTTAGGGGCCTGGCTGGATGCCCTTTCGGATATTGCCCTCGGGGGTCGATCGGGGGATATTGGCCTCCAATTCCTTCTTCGGCCGGCTGATATATTTCTTCAGCCGGCTGATATTCCCCTCGGGGCCGCCAACTGGTCCCGCCCACGGGACAATGGGCAGTGCCTCGGAGAAACCGTAGTTTCCGAAAGGACAGTCTTGCGTGACTTGAGAGAGGGGTTCCGGGAACAAATTGAAGGAGGGGCCGCTGTAATCGCCCCACGACGCTTGAGCCTGTCCCATCCCCGCTTCAGAGGTACCACCAACTCCCTGACTCACCCCTGAAGCCTGTCCAGAGGGATCACCGTATCCCTGGCTGACGCCCGTATAACCCATTCCCGGGCTGACTCCCGAAGACTGTCCCGATGCTTGGCGCAAAAAATTCCCGCAGCCTAAAGCCAATGTCGCAGCCTGTTGGCAAAGATCCTCGCCCATTGCGCTCACCAGATCCCTCCGCTCACTCAACTTCTGGAAGAATGCAAGCGAGGCATTAACCTACATCCAAAGAGATAAAAAATTAAGTAACTTCAATCAGACATTTATATTCAACTAATTTGGTTCAAGTCAGACTTGTTGGGCAACTTACGAGATTGTATGCCATACGCTCATCGATCTGACCCCTAGGCGCATACCTCTCCCCACGTTCAAAGTTTACAGGGGCTACTCTCCTCCGCGTGATGCGGTAGTACCACTCATCGTACTGATCGATGCTGATAACGGGGTCTGGCTCCGAGACGATGGCCGCCAGTGTGTCCTGCCAAGAAGTCCAAAGCTCTATTTCGGCCGCGCACAATTCGTACGCATTGGCGGTGCCAAACACTCCGACATCCGGTGGGTTCCTGTTAACCCTCATATCCGGGGCATCGACTGGCAAACCCTGCTCCAACTCAAAATGGCGCATTGCTCGGTCGGGCAGCTGCCACTCTGCGACCTCGAAATGGATCAGGGGTGTGCGCTGCAACCCGGAGAGCGTGAAGACGAACGACTCTCCCACCCGTCGCGCCAAACGTATGTACGGTGCCCAACGCATTTGGCCCGGAGATAGACGGTCGAACTCCCCTCGATAGTACGTAATGTTGTGATGGGGATCGACTCTCCTCTTGTAGTGGCTAGCCCTCCGGCTGTACTCCCAAGCACACAACCGAGGCCAGACTTTATCGGTTCCATCCCTACGCGTTGGTGCACCGGGAGCAAGGTGTTCATAAGACCACACCTGAGAACATCAAAAAATTATATTTATATCGTCGATTCAAAAAAATAAAACACAATAACGAAGACATGATTTATATGATATACCTGCAATAGCGAGAGACATGCACATATGGCTTTGGAGTTGGGCCTCGTTGCCTTGTGCAATGCTCGGTACAGATACGAAAGAACCGCTGCACCCCAGGCATAATCCCCAACCTCCGACAGGTTACCCAACAACGGTAAATATTTCACGCTGACCGTGTTCTTCGACGTCGTTGGGAATAAAATTGCCCCCATCACCCACAAGAGGAAGGCCTTTGTGTACACCACAAGCTCACGGCCCGTATAGTTTTCCGGCAAAACCCCGTAGGTATCTACCAACCACTTCAACTTTATACCACCAGTGCTAAATTGATCCTGGGGTATCGAAGTGAAGAAGTCTCGCGCTGTTCTCTTATTCGTTGCGTCTGACGGAGGAGCAATTACCGGCCGCCCCGTCACCGGCAACCCCAAGATGAACCCTACATCTTCTAGGGTAATCGTCATCTCTCCGAGCGGGAAGTGAAACGTATTCGTTTCACTTCTCCACCTCTCAACAAGGGCACCTATCAAGGCCCGGTCAAGCTGTTGAAAGATCTGCCCATGCGTGAAAATCCCAAACCCAATTCCACGCAGTATCTTTTCTGGGACTTGTTCAATTTCCATCTCGTGAACTCGCGAGATACTTCTACGGTGGTGAGAAGTTCTCTTTCCTACGAATTATTAATAAATACAATTTAAGCAAAATGAACGGTAAAACAACGTTCGTAATAATAAGAAAGTTGATAAATAATGTATCTTACTCCACCATCCCATATGAGCGTACTGATATGGTTGGCTTGGTCGTATAACACGGATGGATCTTCTGGTCCAGGGATAAATTCCATTTTTTGCAACTGAAACTATGGAATCGGATTTTACAAACGCTAGCACATGAACAAATACATACATATATAAATCCTCATCATCGCTAGCACATGCTCAATGCATAATCAAAACCACGCATAAAACGCAATATTGATCACAACTATAGATTAGAAACATGTAAAGGATTGATTTTGTGAACTTACGTGATCTATTAGGGTATTAAAGCTGCTCTTATGAAGAAATTGCGCAGATCTGCTTGCCAACGCCGCTGGGAATATTTGTGAGTAGGAAGAACGGAGAAGAGTGTCGAAGTTAGGACTTTCTTTTGGGTTTGAATATATATATTTGCTGTCCGCTATACAATATATATTTGCCGTCCGCTATATAGTATCGCGGATGACACCAGTCTGTTCCTTGTCCGCTATATAGTATCGCGGACGATAGACTTTTGGTTGTTTTCTCTACGTCCGCTATACTATGTAGCGGACGGCCCCGCAGAATACCCACCTCTCCAACACTTAGTTTTTTTTCTTTTGGTTGGTTGTCTTCTCTACGTCCGCTATACTATGTAGCGGACGGCCCCGCAGACGCTGATAGACTGTTCGCTATATAGTATCGCGGATATACATACCGAAAATAAAAAAAATAGTGTTGGACCAGAAAATGGTTGGCACGGACCAGACATTTAGTTCCGGGTCCAGAAAATGGTTGGCACGGACCAGACATTTAGTTCCGACCTTCCCGAACCCTAGCCTAAGCGGAGGCCTTATATCCGCTATATTGTAGAGCTAGACTTTGTTGTCCGCTTTATATAGAGCTATACAATGTAGCGTAATGTAATAAATTGGAATAAATTGGCGCCCGTAATGCAGTTTTAATAAATTGAAATAAATTGGCCCCCGAAGACTTGTTTTAGCGACATAGTAGGTTAATGCTATTTTAATAAACTGACGCCCGAAGACTTGTTTTAGCGACGGAATCAACAATCTCAATTTTTCCAAAAAATAATGTACGATTCACAATCAACGATCTCAATATATCAAGGCAACAAAAAAAGGCACAATTAAGCAAGAAAAAATTTGGAAACATAATAAACAAGAACATAAATTTTTTATTATAATAAACTATGGTTCACAAATGGGGTACGAAAGCTTTTCACAAGCGCTCCGATCAAAGATTACAACTTGAAAATCCCACCACCCAAGGTGTTCGAACACTACAAAGTCCCCGAGTTCGAGGCCATGCTGGCGCACGAAGACGTTCCAACCCTCTGCGAATTCCTTTTTTTGGGATCGGCCGGGCTTCAGCTTGATTTCAACCTGCCATGCCCCCTTGCGGCTATATAATCTTGCACTATCATGAATTGTTGTAAATTGATTGGTAAATGCTTCCGGTATGTCCTACCAAACACAATACAAAAAATAGGTTAGTTTTGGTTAAGAAAAACAAAAGATCAAACTTTTAACACACGAAAATACAGAGAAAGAGAAAGAGGGATAGCCTACAAGTTCATGCTCAAATCCCGGCATCATGACTTTGAAAAAGTGTTTGCCTACCAGGTGCAAGTTGCCAATATAATCGTAGGCGTAGGTGGTCTCCGATCCAGAAGCCATCGAGATCGGCGTTGAGGGGAGGACGGTGGTGTCGGCGGAGATGTGGGTGACCGGAGATGTGGGTCGCCGTAGATGGGGTAGCGGCTTGGGTTAGATGTTCGAGAGAGAGAGAGAGAGAGAGAGAGGGGACGTCGTCCGCTACAATAATATATATAGCCCGATCTGATTAATATTTATAGCAGGAGAGAGTGGACGAAGGGACGCCGTCCGTCACAGATACCAAGGGGGACAGTTCTCGGGGCTCTGACAGGAGACTTTATAGGCGACCGACGGGACAGGTCCTGACATGTGTCAGCCTAGAGGGCGTCCGCTACACTGTCTCGCGGACGCCTTTTTCCTGACACATGTCAGGAACCGAAAGGCGTCCGCGAGACAGTCTCGCGGACATGGGAGGAGGGCAAAAAGGTAAAAATCCCGTCCGCGAGACTGTATGGCGGACGGGAGACAGTTTTGGAAAAAGGCGCGATCTGGACCGTCCATCTTTCAGGATGGACGGTCAGATCGCGCTAGCAAAATACCCCATTTTGCTAGCGCTATCAACGGATCAGCTCCCATATATATATATATATATATATATATATATATATATATATATATATATATATATATATATATATATATATATATATATATATATATATGTATGCTTGTGCCCGCGTGTGTGTTTTTCACCTTTTATCCTTTTACTTTAGCACGAGAAAACATGTCTCTAACTTACTCTACAGTTTAAGCAGAAAATATTCACTATCAAAATTTTATGTGAACCTATTCCAATTAATATAGGCTCACTAGATCCTCCTGCTCTCTTCAACTTGTTTTTGCCCATTCTTCTAACAACTTGTCACCCCCTATTACATAAGGCTTGGAAAATCCTCTTATGACGCCTTCTTAGATCTTGTTATCTCAAATGCCTTCTCCACCTCTAAAATCCACGTAGCTGTCCACAGTAGACCATTTCCTTACCGTATGATTTAGCTCGGGCGGACAATCTGAAAGTCTCAAGATCTACGTTCCCTTTTTCTTCTACTGGGTTTATCGTGGTAGTAGACACCCGGTTATACTGTTGGAGCTCCTACGACCTCTTGTAGAAATCCCACTAGCTTTTTCTTAAGGTCTTCTTGACCTAATGCAGCTCCTTTATTATTCATTTCACTTACGTCCTCGATATTCATCAAAATCACTTCTATTGATGGCCCCTCTCGATTAGGAACCCTATCTCATTTTTCTGAGGAAAGAGTAACATGATTTTTAAAATTGTGCACCATAATAACAACTTTCATGCTCAAACAACTCCTGGTTTTCATCATTAAACGTCCTTTTTTATACAATAGTATTTAAACGATACTTGTTCCACATCACTATTCTCCTTTTCAATAACAACTTTAGGTCTAATTACAAAAGCGAACTCCACCCCCACTCGTACAACCCTTAAATCTAGGAGATGCCATAACGCTCCTTCAATAACTACAGGCTTCAATGACTCTCTCTTCGAATCAATTGTTGCATGTCTTCAGGTATAGACCTATCAAGAGGGCAATCACGAACAACATGTCATATTTTTCCAGACGACCTGCATACTGGAGTCCACCGTCTCCTTCAAAATTCATTTGGAGACTTGTTTCTTGTCCTTAATTACATTCAACTTCCAACCTCTTTATCGTTTGGTTAGTATCACTAGTTAGGGGCTCGAACTGACTTACAGATTTGTCCTTTTTTTTTTCCGTCATATGGAAGTACTTTGTCTTTCAAAAGTTCATGAAAAGTCCTCTTATTCTCACCCTTGGCTTGTCATTTCTCTGTTCAAAGTATAACACAATAGAGAGTGTTCAACCTCATCCATCTCCCGCATAGGTCCTTCTAGTTCACTTTCTACCTCACCTTCATTCGGTTCTTTCAACTCTAATTCCATCTCATCTACATCCTCATCAGGGTCTTTTTAGGGATCCGACACCGCAAACTTGTCGTTCATCAAACCGCCCTTCCAAATCGAAGTCAACCACTTTTCTTCCATTCTCTACAACAATAGTAGGAATATTAAGGTCATAATAAATATGCCATAGCCAACCGCAGTCCACATATCTCAGTTGTTGTTATCGCTCAACCAAATAATCAAATTTCTTCTTCTACTTTTCTCCTCAACAATTTAGGCGTTCTGTCAGACACTTCTAAAGTCTACAGAATCATTTGTCTAAACTCTGATACTAAATTATGACATCCTCAACCCTGGTGATCACCGACGTCGAGGTGTCTATCATAATCCTGTGCAAATACATAGCAACTACAACTTCATACATTATTGCTACACATTCCAAATTGCGTATTTACAAAAATTTCTTTAGAAACATACATCATATAGTAGAGGAAGACTTTCAAGTCCTTAAACAACATAAATGTTTACAAGATAATACATAACTGTAGTCGTGTAGCTCCTCTCGACGAATCCTACAGCTCAACATTTACATCTTCTCTCTTAGCTTGTCTCACCTTGCTTAATTTATCACTTTGCTTAGCTTTTCTACCTTGTATTTTTTTCCCTTCCTAAAGGGTTCTCCTTAGTCATTCTTATAACCTGCACAACACAACAAAGGAATGACTATAAATCGCCCAGTAAAGACAACACGAGGAGTATTATATACCAATGATTCGAAAGTCTCAAAGGAATAATAATCATCTCAACGATAATAATAAATCAAGAATTTACAACGAAATTCAGCATCAATGTAATTTGTCAAATGATCTTTTCTTTCGTTAGACTAAGCGGCTTCAAGGCCCAACAGAAAAACATTATTGTCACCTTCTCATAGACAAGAAAGAAAGACTGACTGACGACCGACCATCCAAGTGTACACTAAATCAGGAATCACAAAACTAATCATCAATAAGATGCAAAGGTGAACATCAATAAAATACAAGTTACTAAAATCATTAACATCAAAATAAATTCAAATGTAGTGCAAACTCAGACATAATAGACTAGACTCAACCAGATACGACAGACTTGACTCGAGCGCCATACATTCCTTTCAGCCAGTGATCATAATTCACTGGCCATCCTCCTCATTTTGATGTTCCATTATACGAGATGTTCATCTCTGTCTTCGGTAATTAAAAGATACGTTACCATCAAGAAGGAACTCATCTAGAATGTTTGTCCCTAAACTGCATTAGAACTAAATAATAGGGCTTCGTCAACGGGGCGGATTAAGGAAAATTATTCCACTTTACACCCTCAACAACATAAGTCAAGCAAGAGATGCCTAGGCAAAGATCAACCGGTATTCAACATAACAATAAGAATTCAACATAAGCATTATCAACAGGGCAGACTAAGGAGAAACTTAACCACAAATCCTCAGCAGCATTCTCAACTAAGTCTGATTGGATCACAGAATTAGCCTTGAAATTGAGTTAGCTTTTGGAATTAGACCTTAAGAATTATAGTTCTATTGATTGGACAACTTATTTAGAATTAAAATTACATTTCATACCCAATTTCATGAAATTAAAAAGGCCCATGTTTCAATTCTTAAGGTCTAACTTCAAACTTGCAATTCCAGCCATATGTTTGTCACTGACTTAGGGATGGCAAAAAAATCCGAACCCGCAAATCTGTGCCCCGCCCTGCCCGGGTAGAAGTGGATTATTTTGACTTTGACTGGGGCGTGGGGAGAGTATGGTTTTTTTTTTAAAAATCCACAACGGGTTAAGGGCGGGTATGATATTTAGTCCAAACCACCCCGCGACCCGCCCTGCACCGCTATATTAACCCTATTCATCCTTTAATCATAGTTGTCCATCCCACACATATATAGGATGCCCTTATTAGCCCCCATTCCCCAAAACCCTATTTTCCAATCAATCTCACTCTTTGCCAGACAACAAAGGTGTCGCACCGCCATCGCGCCTCATCTTCTCTCCCTCTCCTTCGCACCGTTGGCGAGACGGCGACTAACCTGCCAGGATGGGACTGTCGACTGACCTAACGACATCGTGGTGAATGACCTGCACCGTCGCGATTGACGTTACGGCATCATTGCGATTGACCTACGCCGTGGCAATTGACGTTACGGCAATGTGGCGATTGACCTGCACTGTTGCGACTGACGTAATGGCACCGTTGGTGACTGACCTACGAGGCTGCGACGGACCTAACGGCACCGTCGGCAACTGACTCAACAGCGAGCCATTAGCAAGCCATGATCTAGAAGAAGTGATCTGCTGCCAATTTCACTGCCGTGATCTACTGCCAATTTCGCATCACTGTGGGGAGGGGCGGGGCGGGGACGGATTTTTTAAAGCATTTTAGGGTCGGATATGGATTTGAGATTGTATAACCGGGTGCGGGGTGGGTGAGGGGTGGGGTGGGATTTCAAGGGTAGCGGGGCGGGTGCAGATCTTATAAGATCTGCATCCGATCCGCCCCATTACCATCCCTAGTCACTGCTTCTCTCTCTCCTCTACCCGATGTTGGTTCTCTGAGTTCCTCTCTTCTTTCTCTCTTTTCTTTCATTCAACTTCACCATTGTAGGGACGATTTTCTTTCTCTCTTCTCTTGGACTCAACCTCGCCATGGCAGTGGCAATGTATTGTGCCGACGACGGCGGCTACCATCTAGTATTTTGACGGCGATGGCGGCATCGATCTACTGTTTTGACAGAAGAAACAACGGCAACGATATACTATTTTTGACAGTGGCGACGATAATCTAGGTTAGTCAAACATCTATGCTGATTTTGCTTTGTTATGTCTCGATTAATCTTGTCATTGATGTTGATTTTGAGCTTGGGTCAAAAATGGTTGTGGCCGGAGCAAATTCTCTCAACTTTACTGCGTCCAAAGTAATTGGGGTTTGTAAGACGTTGTCGAGGCGAGTTGTCATAGTAATCTCCTCTTTTTTTTAAACCCCTTATAAGTGAGCAAATTCTTGTATTCACGTGTAGTTTACTAGTGTTTGGTTTTTAGTTGTTCAGATATGTTCAGCAATTGAAGGTTGATCCTATAAGGAACAGATCAGATGGTTGTCATCGCAAAAAGATGTACATTGTATAGCGGGCTTATCACTCGGCATTTTCCATGTATGTTCAATGAGAATCACCTCCTTTTCCGTTTTCCACTTCCTGCATTTGCCGTAGGAGGACAAGTTTACCTCTAGTCTGCTCAACTGTACATGGCATAAGTTTAAATCTGGATCTTCGAAGTTGTAAGAGCTGCAACTGCAATATTTCACTTCCGAAGAGTCGGGGTGATATCTTATTTTGTCTTCTCTCAAACAACATATGAAGGAGAATAACAAATAAAAAAGATAATTTTTCAGGAACAGATCTTGTTACACTACAGAATCAGTTCACAATAGAGTCTACAGCTCTTGGTGTATCTCCTTCTTTCGCAAATTTCAAGTGTAAATGTACACTATTAATGACCAAACTAGCTAAAACCCCGTGCTATGCACGGGCCATACATAATAAATCTATCTATAGTGCCAACCCATAAAAATTGAGTATAGATGTAATTTTGATGTAACATGTTAATTATAGAAATAATTTTAATGTGTAATGCATTTGAGTATGTGACATGTGTGACTGAAGTTTAGTAAGTAATTACTATTGAAAAAGTAATTATCAAAAGTTAAAAGCAAAAGAAAGAAAATAAATCTTTGATAACTACCTTATAAACCATGTTTTTTTTATGGTCTTTAAATTCTTGCAAACAACTACCTTAGATTTTTTTGTGATTTTTTTCTTTTTTCACACACATTGTGTGTGGAATGACACGTAGTACATTATACATAAAGAGGCACAACATAAAATGCCCCTGATCATCCGAGAAATTTGATATGGATACTTCGCATTATTCAAATGAGCAAAATTTAAAAGAGTCCGTTTGAAATTAATTCTTATAATTTAAATTTTAAGTTTTTGGAAACTGATTTAATCGGTTTTATTTCTTTGCCAGACCTAAGAACCTAATTATATAGATTTAAGTTTTTGACACACTTATGAACCTAATTCAGTCGACATTAAATCAAGTTTGACTATCCAATAATCAAAATCCAAATATTCTCTACTTCTGTCGCTGAAACTTTGAACTATTACTAAAAAGATAAATCTTGTAACATTTCCAGTGGCAAATGACCAAAACGCAGTGACAAATATTTCTCAACACCTTTATTTTGGAAAGGAGTAGTGTAAATTTGAAGCCCTATAGTAAAACATGGATTGTGGGAAGAGAAGATGTGACAAAATTACTATATACTTGTTGCCAAATAACAGAAGTCGTTAGGCAAAGAAGCTATAGTGACCTAAAATGCCACTAAGGAACAATAATAGCCCAATTTTTGTTTTAGATACAATAGGTTGCCTAAATTGTTATTAGTTTCGTTCATATGTTCTCACCATAATTAAATGGAAAAGATTGTAAAGGATAAATTTTGTCCATTAACTCAGCATCTGATTCCTTTTATGTCTCAAAGATGATGTGCTAGGCCCCAGAAAAGACTCAATCCGCTGAACATCATTTTCCACAACGATAAATATGGCTACTGAATAGGCTATCATGTTAACCATCTCTTTTCACAGCGAGACTTGTTGCAACGACACTTATGCATGTCTCAAATAATTTCTTCAAATGGTCATCTTAGCATCTCCTTCAGCATCCAGACAGCATGAATTGGTTGCCTTAGCCTCAAAGCCCCTTTTTACTCCATAGCCTTGTATTTTTCCTTCTCTCTGCTCCATAGGTTTTTTTTCTCCAAAATCCAAATGCTATATGATTAGGCATGAGGAAAGTACTTGGTGTAACATACGTACATGCAAAAAGGTCGTGGACATCACCATTATGCGGTTGGTGTAGTGCGGCCTGCTTATTTATGACTTATCTATTTTTGGCGGTTCATTAGTGATAAAAACATTTACTTCTATACATAGCTGCGATTTGATTAGTGAAAAAAGAGTCTATCTTAGTTAAAAAAAAGTATGCAGGTAAGGAATAATTGCAGCCATAATTAAAGTACTTAGTTTGGTAATACATGATATCTCACTTTTTTAATGTTGCCTTGAAGTCATGTTGGTCATTCTTGGTGCCAATCATTTAACTTGAGCTTTTTTCCTCACTTTTTTTTTCTTTTTAGGAAATTGATTTTCCAAAAGATCGTAAAAAATGGTAAGGGCATATATTGGCTCTATAAGCGTTATTTTTCCTCTTTCCCTTTTTGTTATGTATACCTTTTTTATCTTTCTATCAGGGATCAGATTTAATAAAATCTCACGGGCCGCTAAGACTGTTATTTAGTATTACCATGTATAACTCTTCAACTTTAAACTTTTATTTTAGTACTACCACGTATTTTTCTTGCATCGTCATATTATTAATAATAATGACACTTTACTATCTAGGATGCCTACGAAAGTGATCCATCAACATCATGTTGGTAAATGACGTTACGTGCAAAGTTTGCTCTTGGTTGAGAACATAGGATTTTGTATAAAATAGAAAGAACTTAAAATAAATTGTTTTAATATGGTGATCATATGTGATATTTCTAACCTTAAAGTTCCAATTCAAAAGAAAACGGGTTTTTTTGGTAGGTCTACTTATTCATCTTTGGTCACTAAAACTAAAAGCTTTATCGCATTATAATATTTTTGGCTACCATATTGTAAAAAAGTCATGACAACGTGTGTAAAAAGCCTCACGATGTCTTTAATCGTTACGTTATTTTAGTCACATACATTCTCTTTTTCAAAGGCTCAACTTAAAAGCGTTTTGAAATTAGCATACTTGAACTCAAGGGTTCATCCGATGGGTGCAATGTAGAGTTGTCAAACGGGTCAGGCGGCCCGCGGACCGGCCCGAAAAAAGCCCGGGCTGGCCCGTTCATGAACAAGGCTGGCCCGGAGGAATTGAGCTTAGGGCCTGGGCTTGGACCAGGCCGAAAAAATCTGGGGAAAAGCCCGGGCCAGGCCCGGCCCGGTTCTGGCCCGGTTCTAGGCCCGGTTCCGGCCCCACCTGTTTGAATTTTTTGTTTTTCCCCTCTTTCTCTCCCCCTTTTCCTCCAACGGATATATTCCCCCAAAATTCCACTTTTACCCCCCCAACAGCAATATAACGGCTAGTTATGTGTTCAGATTTTATTAATAAAGATCACCAAGAAGAGTAAGAAAAGATTTAACAAATAGCAAAAAATAAAGTGAGAGACAAATAAATATATCTATACATACATACATATATATGAATATTACATATAATGAAATAAAATGATAAAAATTAGATTTGTCAAAATTTGAAAATTGGACATGACTAAAGATGAAATTTAAAATTGAATAACAAGAAAATTAAAAAAAAAATTAAAAAAAAGGGCCCGGGCCGGCCCAAGTCCAGCCCTAGAAATTGGGCCTAGGGCCAGGGCCTGGACCAGGCCTAGAATTTCCCCTCAGCCGGCCCTGCCCAGATTGCAGCCTCCTTGGCCCGGCCCCGGCCCGGTTTCTCTTCAAGCCCGATGGACCCGGGCCGGGCGGCCCAAGCCCGGCCCGTTTGACATCTCTAGTGCAATGATCACCTCGTTGTTACAGCCACTTTCATTTTTTCTTTCAAAGGTTCAACTTACATATGTTTTAGAATTAGTACTAATTGAACTCAAAGGTTTATTCGATAAGAGCAGATATGCTAATTCAGATACTTCCATCTACCACAAACCAAACATAGAAGTCATATCACAAATTTGCGAGATGCATTTCATATCAAAGCAAGATCTACTACATTTGGGACTGAAAAGTATTTTTTTATACAATGCCTTGTGACACATAACAAAAAAATCACTTAAAGAGAAAAACTTGTGATCTAGAGTGAAAAAAAAAAAAAGTTAACATCGAGCTTGTTAGGCAAAGAAAATTTAGTTGAATCATATTTGTTTACAGCTAAAAGTTTTTCGCTTTCTTCATTTAGAGTTACAAAAATTAAGCAAGTATTAATTTTATCTTTCTTTTACCAATCATTGATGTTACAATTCTGCACAATTAAAAAATCTATTTTTTTCTCTTAACTAAAACCTCCAAGAAGAATGAAGACCATTTTCCATACAGACACCGCATTGACTTCACAAACCCAAGGAGTTCCCCACGCCAACCCCACCAACCCACATACAGACACACAGTAGCCCACTCCTGGTTCTTCCCATCTTCATTTACCTGTTGATTGGTTCGAAAAGAAATAGTAATTCCATACGCGAGACGTGTTGTGGTGGGTCGACCATCAGCGGATTGAAGCAAATAAACTTGAAGGCTAAGTTCATCTCTCTCCTTCATTCTTGTTCTCCTGTAGGTGACCATATTGATTATTCCTCCCGCATTGGTTTCCTGCATCAGATGATGAGCCCACATTTTCAATGGAAATCACAAGATCAAAGTCAAGAAAGGTTTTTTACGGGGCGAGGTGCCTAGCGTTCTTTCTGGGAGTGGCTATTTAAAGTATCCAAGCCAAGGCGAATGTTTCTTTTTGGATTCCACACATTCAGATGAAATTACCATCTTTAGAAAGCACCATCACCCAAAATCTGTTGTCTTTAAGTCCGACGGCGACCGATCCATTGACGTCGCCGAGTGGCCAGAACCTGCTCACATCCCTCGAAACAACCTTTCACTCCCCATATCCCCCATAATCCCCACCCAACACTTTCAGACATACACAGGAACACGAAACACAGACACACCCCCATCCACGCACACCGTTCACACATGAAACACACCCATTTGGCCATTGCCGAATCCCAAGCCACCCACCCACACAGACACCACGGTACCCCACCTCTCCCTCACCACCCAAAATTAGGTGTCCTTCGATCCGACGGCGACTAGTCCATCGACATCAGCGAGCAGCGACAACCGGCTCACACCCCTTCACGCAACCCGACCCCCTACCACTCCCCAAATCCCCTAGCCCACCCAACACCTTCAAAAGCTTCCACCACCGCTCCAAGTACAACAATGCCATCATATATGGCAACCTGCAGTCATACTATTGTTATGGATATCTAACTGCTTAGTTATGGATAACAAATGTTTTATGGATTAAATACAAATAAAACTATAATTAGTCTTGTACCTGATCATGCTCAACAATTGTTTGTATCCGATCCTACATATTTTTGTCAGATGATCAAAATTGGGGAAATGGTTGAACTGAGAATACTTGTTGATAAGGAGTAAAAGTTCAAAGTAACTGAGTAGGTTGTGGCTTAAACAAAGGAACCGGTGAAAAGGAATAAAAAAGGGTCAGATGCGGTTTTGGCTAAAAGAGAGGAGATCGTGGGGGCTAAAATTTATGTGGGATAGGCAGTTATTTTTATTCCTTTGGCCAATAGATTATTTACATCTCATTATGTTTATAAACGAAAATTCAAGAATTCTAGAAAAATGGATTGATACTTTGAAGGGCATAGATCCTATCAATCGAATCCTATTATATATAGTAATAGCTAAAACCCTGTGCTTCGCACGAGACCAGTCAGGCTACATTTTCTGTGATAAAAACTAAGTCATGTTGTTCTCGTCTATTACCATAGCTATAATCCTACCTAAAAAATATTTATATAGAACATCTAAAAAAAATTAATCCGCAGAAGCTTTAACTCAAGTAAGTAGCATGTATATAGTGAACCCTCGACAAAGAGGAACATCTACTTATAACCTTAAAGATTGTTATTCTTTTGCAAGTATCAACTCAAACTTTATCAATCTCACTTAAAGGAGTTTGCATTTGATCAAGTCCTTTAAAAATGCAGGGCCGGATATTCTATTGGGTGCTGTTTTCCACCGGGTGTTGCCTTGTTGGCATCTACTTGTAATGAACTCTTTTTTGGGATTCTTGCAGGTTCTTTCTATGTTGTAGCACATTTGTGTGTGAACTTGAGATTCTTGGACCAGATTGTCACTGACCATAACCATAAGAATTTTGTTCTTGCCTGAAGTCCTATGATTTATCCTTCGGGTGTACGTTTGGGATGGGGTGTTGGGGATTGATCTCGCAATACCAAGCAGCCAATACGGGGAGGGAGTTCAATGCGAGAGCATACCATGTCTGCGTAATGCAGTGGTATGTGGTGCACTTATATCATGAAAGTTTGAAGAGAATGAAGATGTATAGATGTTATTTCACCGCCGCTGCCCCCGCTGCCGCTGCCACCATCACAATTTCAATCAACACCTTTGGCAAGTAATTATGTCGTCATAATTCAATATGGACAAATGCATTAAGCACCACGCGACAGGCATGGAAAAAATGGTCCAGACACCTAAATAGTGAACCCAGAACTATATCAGCTGAATGGAATGAAAATGATATCAAGAATAGCATATATGACGAAACAGTGGCTTTCTTTGTGCTTCTTCGTCCATGTGGGATAGAAGCAAAGTCTGAAAAATGGTCGTAATGGAAAATTTAGCTGAACAGGTTTTCAACAATGTTCATACCCTATTCTGGTCGCACCCCAAGACCCGCCAAGGGACCCACTTTGCACGACACATCACCCAGTCAGCGGTCAACTTTTCAACGCTCGAGGGCCGGTCAAAGCAACGCATGCTCAAGTCACGTGAACCATTCGTGAAGCGACTTCGGCGTGCCTTCCACCCCAAGGGGTCGGCCACCCTCGGGGGGTCGGCCTCCCTTGGGGGTCGGCCACCCCAAGGGGTCGGCCACCCAAAGGGGTGGGGGGTCGGCCACCCTTGGGGGTCGGCCTCCCCCAAGGGGTCGGCCTCCCCCAAGGGGTCGGCCACCCTTAGGGGTCGGCCACCCCAAGGGGTCGGCCACCCTTGGGGGTCGGCCACCCCAAGGGGTCGGCCACCCTCGGGGGGTCGGCCTCCCTCTAGGGTCGGCCTCCCCCAAGGGTCGGCCTCCCTTGGGGGTCGGCCACCCCATGGGGGTCGGCCACCTGCCTTGAACACCGACGCCGTCACCTTTGACCGTGCCCCATTGTCACGACGACCGTCGCTCGCGGCCGCACTCCGCCATAGTCGCGACGACCGTCGCTCTCGGCCGTGCCCCTTCGTCGCGATGACCGTCGCTCGTAGTCTCGATGACCGTCACTTGTGGCCGCTCTGTCGCCATGACAACCGTCGCTCACGGTCGCGCGCCATCCACGCAACGACCCTCGTCGCTCGGAGATCACTCTGCGACCCTCGTCGCCCGCACTCAACCGCGCCCCATGCGCTGCAATCATGTTATATGCTTACGGGATAGGCTACTCCTCCAGGACACTATCTCCGCCAGGGTGCCTGCGTGACTAGCCTACGTGCTCTGGCACTGGGGGCTCGCGTCGGCACCCCTAAGGACTATGACCCCCGGGTCACTCGGAGACGGGAGCAGGTCTTCGGAAGGGCATCTTGCCTAGTCCACCTGGCAGCTGGGCGTCGGGTCTTCCCCGCCGCTGCCAGACCTGTGGGATTCAGTAAGGGCTTGGACTGGAGGCTGGGGCAACGGGCTACTCTGACCATGCTACCGCGGCATGATCAGTCTCCTCAGACAGGCAGAGAGATGTTGCAAGGGCAGGGCAGCACGAACTTAGGAACCGGCAGTCCAACGAAGGGTCAGTGCGTTGGCCCCCTGGTGACGTGTCGTTCCCAGGGGGCGACACATGTCAACTTATGACACATGCACATTTTTGCCTATAAATAGTGGACTTTGGAGCTTTTTCAAGGATCTTTTTCTCATTTGGACTTTTCACTTTCTCTCTCTAAAAGAAACATTCTCTCTGGAATTCTAGTGAGAGAAATATACTTGAACTCCCGTCTACGGACCCTGGACGCCATACCCTCATCACGGACTGTAGACTGTCGGTCCTGTTCATCGTCACCCTGCCTGCGCAGCACTGCCAGCCCTCACGACCTGTCTGGGGAGCCTTGTCCTCGGCCCTTGCGCCGTCCTTGCTGTCTCCCACGTTGCCTACCTGGAAGCCAACTCAGACCGCATCCTTTGTGGCACCTCCACGTATCATCGAACCATTTTCGGCACCATCATTTTGGCGACTCCGCTGGGGAGGTGAGCATCGTATTGCGGTTTGCATACCTTCCGGACTTAGGCATTATGCCTGTGCAACGGAGAGCTACTAGGGCAACCAGCCAAGGACCCAACCCCGCCATGCAAGAACACCACCTCGGTGATCAGGAAGAGACTAGCGCCACGCGGCTCCGAGACCAGCTGCCGACCACTACCCCCGACGTACAAGTGCTCGTAAATGCAGCCATCCAGCAACTCACTCCAACCATCACCACTCTGCAAGATTCACAGACCACTCTACTAGCCGCCATTATGGAGATGCAAAAATCCATACAAGCCCTGTCCTCACAGCAGGCCGCTCCATCAATCCAGCCTTCAGGACCGGGGCCAGCTTTTGACATCGCCCCGGCCCCAGTGTCGCGACTACCGCCGCCTTGGACATCTAGACCCTTGGCGGTAGGGCTCGCAACACCGTCGCTGCCGGTAGCCGACATATCTCCTTCTGCAGTGCCGCCCCGCAAGCTACACACGGATCTCGGGCCAGTCTTGCAGCAGATTCTCCCCGCTGTCACACCATCTCATCTGACGCCGGCAAGAAGCTCCTCCGAAACGCATGACTCCATCGAGATGGAACCTAATCCCTATCCAGTTGAGCAACACCAAACCCCCGGCCAAGTGATGGGCATGTCTCGCCAACCCACACTTGCCCCTGCACAGCTGCCCCTGCCAGCACCTGCACCATACCAACCCTCCCATGTCCCCGTTCATCAAGCCGTGCCATCTGGGGGCTCGGGGGCTCGCGACGCACCAGGCGGTCATCACCCCTTGACCGGCAATGAGGCACCATCCTCCAACTATGTCACTCAGTCAGATTTGGAGGCCCTTGTCCGTCGCCTGTCGAGGAATTCCGAGCCGGACTCCTCAACCCGTCTAACCGGACACGCCCCGTACGCCAATGATATCGCCATCGCACCCTACCCCATCAAGTACAAGCAACCAAACTTTGTGCTCTTCAACGGACGTGAGGGAAACGCCCGTGAACATCTAACAAGGTTCGCAGGCTCCTTGGAGCAGTATGGTACAGGAAGCAGCTTAAAGTTGAGAGAATTCCACAAGTCCCTTACGGGCTTGGCTTACACTTGGTATCACCAGATCCCCGCAGGGACCGTCCACACCTGGGGCGACATGGTCCAGCTGTTCTTAGACAAATTTCATTACGAGACCGAGCGCGTGACTATCGTTGATATTGCTGGCATTCGCCAGAACCAGGGGGAAGACTTGAATAAATATGTGCATCGTTTTCATCTTAAGTGCCTTGAGTGCACAGATTTCAGCAAAGACGAAACGTTGGTTCCCATATGCATCAAAAATATGATTGACGTCTACCGAGTGCATATCGAGAACCTACAGTTAAGGTCATGGGGACACCTCAAGGAGACAGCCCGACGAACTTACGAGACAGTTGGTCCTGTCAAGTCATGGAAGCCTCGACCGCAAAGTACGCTGTTGGCCTCAGCAGATGCACCTATCACTCAACGTAGCAACGACAACAACAACTATGCAGGCTTCAAGCGTCAGCTTCCAGATGTGAACCAAGGCTCCGACAAGCGAAGGCAACAAAGACCCGCACCTAACTATCCCTGTGACCTGAATACAGTGAAGGAACTCTTGGCCGAATGGGTGGCGCATGACAAAAATTTCCAACTGCCACCAATGCGGACCAATATCACAGACGAAGAAAAGGCCAGGCCCACCTACTGTCCTTTCCATCGAGCCCTTGGCCATCCGCTCAAAGATTGCAATGCACTGCGAACCATCTTTGCAAGGAAGGTAGCGTCGGGCGACCTGCAGCTACGGAAAAATAACGATGTGCGCAAAGATCCCTACCCACCGCATCGCAACAGTAGGGAGCACCAGGCCCTTATGGCTGTCACTGACCATGTCGAGCCTGTAATCCACGAAGCCCCGGCAGAGCCCACACTGACCCTCGTGCCTCCTCCAGCTAAGCAGTCGATGCCTCCCCTTCGACAGATGACGAAGATCAAAAGTTTTTTTGATGAAATGGGGTTTTCACCCGCCGCCCGGACTTACCTTTCCAATTGCCTGCTCGAGGTCACCACCGGCCTCGGTTCCGAATGCTTCGCCGCCCAGGCTGAATTACGTCACATCCCCTCTACGGCCTTAGTCTTCTCGGATGAAGACTCGCCGCCGGTCGAGCATCACAATCGGCCGCTGTTTTTAGAGTGTACTGTTAATGGCACGGGCTTCCGTCGTGCCTTGGTTGATTGCGGCGCCTCGATCAACATCATACCCCTCATCACCCTGCAACAGGCCGGCATTCCCCCAAGGAAAATCATCCGTGACCCCGTCAATATTACCGGCTTTGGACAGGGTCCTCAGTCGACCCTCGGCCATATCACCATCGACCTCATGGTCGGAACTGTCCGTCGCGACACTACTTTTCACGTAATAGACAGCGAGTCTGCCTTTCACCTCCTGCTCGGGAGACCATGGATCCACGACAACAAGGCCGTTCCCTCAACATACCATCAATGTGTGAAGCTGGTAGCCGGTTCTACGGGACATGAGGTAGCAATGACAATCCCTGCAACCAAAGCCCCCTTTGAATGCGCCGAGTCTTATTTCGCCGAGGCCTCCTTCTTCACTAATTTCGCCGAGGATGGGGAGAATGCTACTCATGTACATTCTACCAGGCTGCCGACCTGGGATGAGCTGTGCGGGGACAAGCTTCCCAAGGACAAAACCGGGAGAAGTAACAAGAATAATGGGTCAACCCCACCGCTTCCGCCTGCTGCCACGACCAATTCCCCCCCTTCTTCCCCCAAGTCCAAGAAGCAAAAGGCTGAGCCGGCCTTTCGACGTATCGTCAAGGACGGCAAGATCATCTATCAATTATGACGGTATGCAGGGGCTCCAGGCGGTCCCTCCTCAGACCCCCTCGACCCCGACCCCCTTGGAGAGACTGAATGGTGCCGCACGGCCGAGCATTGCCAGCCAGATCCTGACCTCACCCCCGGCGCGGCACCACCTTGCTATGAGGATGGCCCTCGACCTCAGGCTGAAGATATTGAAGAAATCAACCTGGCCGACCCGGGCGAAGAACCGCGGCACACCTACATTGGCACAAAACTCGCCCCCGGCCGAAGAGAGGAATTGGTTTCCCTCCTGCACGAGTATCGTGATGTCTTAGCATGGAGCTACAATGAGATGCCCGGACTGGATCCTGCCTTAGTCACACACCATCTCAACATTGCTACCGGATCCATCCCTAGCCGACAGCACCCGCGGACATTCCGCCCCGAGCTCGAATTGAAAATCAAGCAAGAGATTGAACGCCTCCTGCGCGCAGGCTTCATCGAACCTATCACTCACCCTATTTGGCTGGCTAATGTCGTCCCTGTACAAAAGAAGAATGGCCAAGTCCGCGTCTGTATCGACTTTCGGGACTTGAATAGGGCGTGCCCCAAGGACGAGTTTCCACTACCCAATATCGACATGCTCACGGAGGCCGCCGCCGGATATGAAACTTTATCTTTCATGGATGGGTTCGCAGGTTATAATCAGATTCGCATGAACCCCGACGACAGCGCCAAGACAGCCTTCCGCACTCCTATGGGTAATTTTTGTTGGAAAGTTATGCCTTTCGGCCTCAAGAATGCGGGTGCTACGTATCAAAGGGCTATGACAGCAATATTCCATGACATGATACACCATACTGTGGAAGACTATGTCGACGATCTTATTATCAAATCCAGGAAGGAAAGTGATCACCTCACCGACCTTCAAGCGGTCTTTGATCGTTGCCGCCAGTATAACATGCGGATGAATCCATTGAAATGTGCCTTCGGAGTCTCCTCCGGCAAGTTCCTCGGGTTCTTGGTCAGTCGACAGGGCATCGACGTTGACCCCTCGAAAGCAGCCTCCATCCAAGAAATGCCCCCCCCCAAGAACACAAAGCAACTGAAGAGCTTCCTCGGCAAGGTCTCTTACCTCCGACGCTTCATACCCGCACTGGCCGAGCTCATTACGCCATTTCAACACTTGACGCGTAAAAGCGCACCGTGGAATTGGGGCGCGCCCCAACGGCAAGCATTTGAACAGATTAAGGCGGTCCTCATGTCACCGCAAACCATGGTCGTACCACAACGAGGCATCCCACTCCTACTCTACCTGACTTCCACACCCAGATCCATCGGGGCTTTGCTTGCCCAAGAAGTCGAAGGTGTCGAGCGTCCTGTTTATTACCTCAGTAGAGTGATCAGAGGGCCCGAAGCCAACTACTCCGAGCTCGAGAAACACTGTCTAGCCTTGGTGTACGCCTCACAGAAGTTCAGACATTACTTTCTGGCGCATCAGATCACACTCGTCACCAAGGCTGACCCGCTCCGTTACATGCTTACGCGTCCCGCCCTGTCTGGCCGACTCACACGGTGGTTGCTGCTGTTGGCCGAATTCGGTTTATCTATCAAGAATCCTACAGCTCTGCGGAGCCAAGCACTCGCAGACCTCCTGGCCTTCTTCCCACGCCAACAATGTGAACCGATATCGGATCAACTGCCGGGGGAGGAGACAGCCCTGATCACCGACATCGATGGACTGTGGACGCTTGAATTCGACGGCTCTGCCACTAGCAAAGGCCCCAATGGCACGCCCCTCCGGCAAGGGGGTGCCGGCATAGTCTTGCGGGCACCAGACGGTGTTACCACTTCATTATCCTTCAAACTTGCATTCCCGGTGTCTAACAACGAAGCTGAATACGAGGCACTTGTCATTGGCCTCATGATCGCCGTCAGTATGGGGGCTAAGGCGCTGTGTGTGAAAGGAGATTCAAATCTGGTCATGAAGCAGGCGGACGGGGAGTTCGCGGTCAAAGAACCAGCCTTGGCACCTTATCGTGCCTTGGTGCAACACTTGGAAGGAAGACTCGGTCATGTCCAGTATGAACATCACAATAGGTGCCACAACAGACATGCGGACTGCTTGGCCACGATCGCGTCAAAGATAGAGGTCGATGGTGAACAACGGATGCTAACCATCGTCAAGAGAATGGAACCATGCACAGCACTGAACCTAGTCCCGAGGGACGTTACTGCGGACGATTGGAGGCAACCTATCATCGACAAACTTAAAGCGCCATCTCTTGCTCATGCCTCCACCCTTACAGACTTTTCAATGATGGGAGATGTCTTATACAGGCGGTGTCCCGGAGGCACTCTAGCAAGATGTTTGGCACCGGAAGAGGCAAAACACAAATTACAGCTCGGCCACCAGAAGTGTTGTGGCCTCGACGGTCCCCCTCTGTATCGTCGCCTCCAGCGTATGGGATTATATTGGCCATCCATGGCCAAGGACGCCTCGGATATACAAAAGGATTGTCCCGAGTGCTTGTATGCACCCGACGGTGCCGAAGCTCTTGTCATTGACATCGAGGGTGACTGGCGCCAGCCTTTCATCCAGTATCTATCCCACGGGATTCTACCACCTGACCGCGGCTCAGCACGATCCATCAAGCGCAAGGCAGTCAAGTATTTTGTGACGGAAGGCGAGTTATTTCGCAAGGGATTTTCGGGACGCACCCTGCGATGCTTGCAAGGTGCCCAAGTGGTCAAGGTCATTAACGAAGTACACAATGGTGATTGTGGTGAACATCAAGGCTCCCAGAAGCTGTATGCAGAATTACTAAGATTGGGGTATTATTGGCCGACTATGGAATCCGACTCCATCTCGCATGTCCGACGCTGCCAACCCTGCCAGCGGCACGCCGACAGGATACACTCGCCAGCATCCGACTTGCACATGATCTCAGCACCGTGGCCATTTCATTCTTGGGCCCTCGACCTCATCGGCCCCATCCACCCGCCGTCCAGACGCCATTCATGGATCATGGTTGCTACTGAACGCTTTACGAAGTGGGTTGAAGCCGTACCTCTGCGGAGAGCCACGGGAGGTGCCGTTTCTAACTTCTTACGCGACGTCATCTGTCGTTTCGGCATCCCTCGGTGTATTATATCTGACAATGGCACCCCATTCATTAACCGAGAGGTTCGAGCTCTCATGGAAGGGTACAACATCAGCCATGCCACATCAACTCCCTATTACCCGCAAGGTAATGGTCAAGCTGAAGCGTCCAACAAGACTTTGCTACGAGTATTATCGCGAATGGTGCATGACGCCGACCGGTCGTGGTCCGAACAACTGAATCTGGCACTCTGGGCCTACAGAACATCCCTGCACACAGCGACAAAGGCCACGCCCTTCTCTCTCGTCTACGGGGACGAGTGTGTGGTACCTGCCGAGATCGCAGAACCATCGGCTCGACTTTCCCTAAGCAGCAGTCTCGGAGATGAAGAAGCCCGGCTCGCGGCACTTGACGGCCTCGACGAACGACGAGCCACGGCCCTGCGCCGCATGAAGAAGTATCATGAGCAGCTCACGAAAGCTTATGGGAAGACCGTCAAGCCACGTTCATTTATCGAGGGTGACCTTGTTCTTCAAGCCGCCAAGCATGTGCGGGCCAACATGTCAGCTCCTAAATTCACGCCAAACTGGGAGGGCCCTTTCACGGTGCACGAGGCCCGCACTAATGGCTCGTACCTCCTGCTCAACCACGAGGCCCGCGTCCTATCAATACAAAGTCATGCTGTTACCTCAACTTCTGCCCAGCCGGCACTCATTCTCAACCTATGCCTCCTAAGTCACTTTCTACGAACAGGAATGGGAGAGCATTCACCAGTAACCGAAACAAGCAAGACATTCAAAAAGGGGGGGGGGGAGAGAGAAAGAAGAGAGCAACCGAACATAACATACAATAAGCCGAGACCATCGAAAATATGTACATATACATCAAACGTTTACTAGCCGTCGTTAAGCACTACAACTACGGCAAAGTAACATACAAGCTAGGAAAGTCTAGACAACAGCGATGCAACTGGGTGGGAGCTGAATGCCTGAAGTACCTCCCGCTCCGCTTGTACCTCTGACCATCCAGCATCAAGCTCGGCCTGTCGCCCTAACCGCTCTGACTCTCGCCCGTCCACCTCACCTCGCCGCCTCTGTAGATCGGACAACTGCCTCTGCAAATCGACGAGCTGTCTCTCTATCTCTGCCACCTGCATGTCAATCCCGGCCAACTCTGCCGTGATCTCTGACCGCTCTGCCTCTAATCCTGTGCGGCGCCGCTCCAGCAACATCTCCCGCATAACCACGACTGCACGCCTCTCATCCATATCGTGGCTGACGCTCCTCGATCTAAAGAAATCTGCTAGCCAGTCCAGCTGCATACCTAGCGATGTGAACGGAGCGAACTCTGAAAGCGACCGAGCAACGAACTCTGCAGTCCAACCCGACGACGGCACACTGGCGAACGGCAGCAACCACTCCATAAACCCTGCAGACACCCACATCCGTAGTACTGGGTTCTCTACCACCACGCTCTCGAATGTCTGCGGGAACGCTGCCTTCACCAGTTCTAACCGGCGCACAGTCTCCGCTGGTAGCTGGAGGCCCCCCCAAGCTGCCACATCCACCTGACCGCTCGAGGATCCTCTACTCATCTCTCCGACTGTCGCGCCACTGCCGCCCGCTGCAGAAATCTCCGACATCCCACCCGCCCTCTGCGCCCCAATCGTGGCTGAGTGCATCGCCAGAAGAGTAGCTCCGACCTCAACCACGGACTCCTGGCATGCCGTCGCACCACCACAGCCTGAACCGGTGTCTCTCGCTCACGAATCGAGGCAGCAACAACAGACTCAGGCTCCGCCATTTCGCCACCATCACCTCCCACAACCTGCGTCTCCATGCCTGTCCACCAGTCCTCGTCAATGTCGAACATCACCGTATCGCTCCCCTCTCCGCCGTATAGTGCCCCCACCGTTTCCTCAGTAGCAGGCAATGGCTCACCCTCCTCGGCACACTGGCCGTCAATAGCTCAACGGCCTCGGTCTCATCACTGTCAACTAATCTGCCGGCCTCGGCTGCCATAGCCTCCTCGCCTGCGATCTCAGTCTCGGCCTCGCTCCCCCCCGCGACCGCCTCTTCCTCGTCCCCCTGGCAAAACCGCTGTCAGTTCACAGATTATGAGCAATATGCAAACCATATTTATACGACAAAAAGAAAGGACAGAAGCAAACCTCAGAGTCTAGCTCCTCTAATACGTCGCGCGGCCTCTTCGCCCCTGATAGGTGTGGGGCTGAGGTACCAGCACTAGCCTGACGCGCTGTCTCCATCATCCCCACTCGCAATGCCGACAAGGGCCCCTTGCCGGCCCCCGGCACCCTCGGCACCTCGGCAATAGGCTCCTCCCCACGGTCCTCCCCGGGAGCAGCGTCCCCCAACTCTACGGCATCCTCCTCCGCCTCCCTCTCCGAGCTCGGAACAGAACTCCCGGTCACCAGTGACAGCATCCCGCACTGCCTCGCGACTGTGGCCGATATCAAACTCAGGGCTCGGTCACATGCGAACACATCTACCTGTCGACGTGTGCCTGACGGCTGTGCCAGCCATCCGGCCCAGCTCCCTCGCAGTCGCTCCCACCAATGCGCATAATCCGCGGTCACCGCCCCTGCCACCTCTGTCCCTGGCTGCCTCCACTCTGTCGTCGGTGCCGGCCACTCGCGGGCTCTGTCATATAGTGTATACCCAAAAGCCGTCGCCACACTCCAAGGGCTGTCATAACCGCATGGGGGCTCTAGATCATACCCGAACGCCAACGACAGACGGTCCGGGCAATACCTCGCCACATAATAGCAGCACTCGGCGGGCTTCCCGCCATCATCTGTCAATACCGGGAGCCAGCCGGGAAAATACGCGACCAATAGCGCCAGCTGTCCTGGCGCTAACTCGCCTCTCCTGCTCAGATCTGTCGTCACCTCCTGCACGTGCAGCCATGGCGGCGTACCATATGACGCATGCATCTCCATATAGGGCCGTCGCTCGCATTCCCCCCGTTTGTCTAGAATCTGTGCCAACGGGCACCCCGGCCTCCTGATGCCTGCCCAAGCAAAAGCCCGAGACCCGCTACACCACAACGCCACCTGCCGCGACCTGCCTGGACGGGTCACTGTCCCCATCGTCGGTGACGGGTGTGCGAGTGGGTATCCGTCAGGACGGTACCCTGGAAAGCACTCGTACAGGTACCTCTGCAAGAACATCCAGTCCACGTACGTCGCCACCTGATACCGACCATACGACCGCTTCACGTCATTCACGAACTGATCTAGCCGCGAGTATAACGTGCCCAAGTACACCGGAGCCAAGCCGACCCGCCTTCCCTGCGCCATCCGAATGGCCAAGGGAAACACCCTCGGGGAAATGCCATCCTCAGGTGTCCCCTCAAACACAAACCTGCAAACAACGACCGGCAACATATGTCAGTTTGACGTTTTACAGGGCAAGCAGGACATACGATATATTCACGAATAATCACACGACAGTACAAAATTTACCTCGATAAGAACATCGCCAAAAACGCCACCAACTCGTACCGATCGCTGCCATGATACGGACCCATCACGAACTGGGCAGCATTGCCCAACCTCTGCCCTGTCCTCGCCTGCGGCGTACCATAGAACTGGCGCAGCCACCCACCGTACGTCCCCTTCCGGTGCTTCTTCGTCTCCGCCAAAATGTCTAGTAGCTGCGTCTGCAACAACCGCTCATCCCCGCTCAGCCGGGTCACCCGTGCATCCACCTCCCCATGTATCGGCAGCCCTGTCAGCATCAACACATCGAGTAACGTCGGCCCGATCTCCCCGAACTCGGTCACGAACGTATGCGACTGCGTGCTCCATCTTGCCAGCAATCGGGTCATCCCTGGCGTATCCCTATATAACTCCAGCCCCCTCGCCGTAATATGGATCGCCGGTAACAGCCCCAGTGCCTGCAACACCTGCGCCCTCTCCGGTGTCTCCAACATATGCTCGCACCAAAAGTCCCACCCTACCGGCATCGCACTATGGCCCTTGAACATCACCGGCGACCAAGGTATGTCCTCTCTCCCAATCAACAATGCCGGTACATACCTCGGCGACATCACAGGCGCCTCCGACGGGCTCGGCGCGCGAAGGTAGGGTGACGACAGCCGAGGCTCCTCTCCCATCGACGGACCACCCCACGGTGTCATGAACGCTCCGTCTGCCACACGAATGGCCAACTCCCTCCACAGCTCACGGTCCGGTACACACGGTACTACTCCCCTCACCCCCAGCAATGTGTTTGTCTTATCTGGCTCCGGATCGTAGGACCTCCTACCGCCATCATCAAAGGTCAATGGCACTGCCGCCTCGACACCCACTGACGGTATGGCCTCATCGACTGGCGGCGCCGGCACAGGTACAGTCATCATATCCCGCGGCGGTCGCGATGTACCCGCCGCGGCCCCTCGCGGCTTCGCCCACATCTTCTGCCGAACTTTTTTCGCTGCTGGCGTCGCTCCGGGCTGTGAGGATGGGACTTGGGCCTGTCGGACACCCTGCGTGACCGACCCCCCATGACTGGCCGACCCCCCTTGTGCGGCCGACCCCTCTCGTGCGACCGACCCCCCGTGGCTGGCCGACCCCCCTTGCGCGGCCGACCCCCCTCGCTGGGCCGACCCACCTTGCCCGGCCGACCCCCCTCGCTGGGCCGACCCACCTTGTCCGGCCGACCCCCCTCGCTGGGCCTACCCCCCTCGTGGGGCCGAGCCCCCGTGGCTGGCCGACCCCCTCCCCTCGCAGAGCCACCAACTGGCCGACCCCCTGGCCCCGACGACCCCTCGCCCACTTCCACCTCCTCTCTCACCATCCCTTCTCTCTCTCTCTCTCTCTCTCTGACTTATGTGGGCACAAATGGCGGTGCCTCCGCCCCCTCCCCCCTCCTCTCCTTATATAAAGGGGTGGGCAATTTTCTTTTCTTTTTCCTTTTTTTCTTTCTTTTTTCTTTTCTTTCTTTCTTTTTTCCTTTACTTTACGCTCCCGTCCGCCGGCGCCTCGCCACAGTTTGTCGACCACGCACCGTCGCCGCTATGACCGCCGCGCGCCACCTCCACGACCTTCATCGCACGCATTCACATGACAGCTCCGCGACAGGTCCCGTCGCCCCTCGTGCCGTCTCCTCGAACCGCGTCGCTTGTGCCAACTCATCGCGCTCTCTACAACGCGCGCTCAATGCTAATGGTCACTTGATGCTCGTCACCGACCATCCACAATTGCCATGACGACCTCACCAAATATTGTCCCCGCGACAATCGTCGCCATAGGCATGGAAGACCTTCAACCCACTCTCTAGAGTGTGCGGCATTCTGAAGGCTCCGCGCGTAGTGCTCCTGCACGAGGACCCCTCCTTGCGGCATGGGCTGAGCGCCAGCACGGGCTAGCGCCATCGCCGGCACAATCAAACTACGGGATGGGCTCACAACCTGGGCGCCATCGCCGGCACAATCAACTACGGGATGGGCTCACAACCTTGAAGCCATCGCCGGCACAATCAACTACGGGATGGGCTCACAACCTTGAAGCCATCGCCGGCACAATCAACTACGGGATGGGCTCACAACCTTAAAGCCATCGCCGCCACAATCAACTACGGGATGGGCTCACAACCTGGGCGCCATCGCCGGCACAATCAACTACGGGATGGGCTCACAACCTTGAAGCCATCGCCGCCACAATCAACTACGGGATGGGCTCACAACCTTGAAGCCATCGCCGGCACAATCAACTACGGGATGGGCTCACAACCTTGAAGCCATCGCCGCCACAATCAACTACGGGATGGGCTCACAACCTGGAAGCCATCGCCGGCACAATCAACTGCGGGATGGGCTCACAACCTTGAAGCCATCGCCGACACAATCAACTGCGGCATGGGCGTGCCAGCACGGGCTAGCGCCATTGCCGGCTCAATCAAACTACGGGATGGGCTCACAACCTTGAAGCCATCGCCGACTCAATCAAACTGCTACACGGGCTTAGCGTCATCGCCGGCTCCATCACCAGGGACCCTGGCCCCCGCAGCAAGAGGGGCTGTAACCACATCGTTTATGCATGCGACGCCCGCTCGGGTTGCCCCTCCGCGCCCGCCACACGCAGGGGGCTTATGTTCATACCCTATTCTGGTCGCACCCCAAGACCCGCCAAGGGACCCACTTTGCACGACACATCACCCAGTCAGCGGTCAACTTTTCAACGCTCGAGGGCCGGTCAAAGCAACGCATGCTCAAGTCACGTGAACCATTCGTGAAGCGACTTCGGCGTGCCTTCCACCCCAAGGGGTCGGCCACCCTCGGGGTCGGCCTCCCTCTAGGGTCGGCCTCCCCCAAGGGGGTCGGCCACCCTCGGGGGGTCGGCCTCCCTTGGGGGTCGGCCACCCCAAGGGGTCGGCCACCCAAAGGGGTGGGGGGTCGGCCTCCCCCAAGGGGTCGGCCACCC
The DNA here is from genome assembly GCA_033070095.1 of Escallonia herrerae. Taxonomy (NCBI): domain Eukaryota; kingdom Viridiplantae; phylum Streptophyta; class Magnoliopsida; order Escalloniales; family Escalloniaceae; genus Escallonia; species Escallonia herrerae. The sequence goes on along the minus strand of JAVXUP010000512.1, from coordinate 265,446 downwards.
TTGGGGGTCGGCCACCCTCGGGGGGTCGGCCTCCCTCTAGGGTCGGCCTCCCTCTAGGGTCGGCCTCCCTTGGGGGTCGGCCACCCCATGGGGGTCGGCCACCTGCCTTGAACACCGACGCCGTCACCTTTGACCGTGCCCCATTGTCACGACGACCGTCGCTCGCGGCCGCACTCCGCCATAGTCGCGACGACCGTCGCTCTCGGCCGTGCCCCTTCGTCGCGATGACCGTCGCTCGTAGTCTCGATGACCGTCACTTGTGGCCGCTCTGTCGCCATGACAACCGTCGCTCACGGTCGCGCGCCATCCACGCAACGACCCTCGTCGCTCGGAGATCACTCTGCGACCCTCGTCGCCCGCACTCAACCGCGCCCCATGCGCTGCAATCATGTTATATGCTTACGGGATAGGCTACTCCTCCAGGACACTATCTCCGCCAGGGTGCCTGCGTGACTAGCCTACGTGCTCTGGCACTGGGGGCTCGCGTCGGCACCCCTAAGGACTATGACCCCCGGGTCACTCGGAGACGGGAGCAGGTCTTCGGAAGGGCATCTTGCCTAGTCCACCTGGCAGCTGGGCGTCGGGTCTTCCCCGCCGCTGCCAGACCTGTGGGATTCAGTAAGGGCTTGGACTGGAGGCTGGGGCAACGGGCTACTCTGACCATGCTACCGCGGCATGATCAGTCTCCTCAGACAGGCAGAGAGATGTTGCAAGGGCAGGGCAGCACGAACTTAGGAACCGGCAGTCCAACGAAGGGTCAGTGCGTTGGCCCCCTGGTGACGTGTCGTTCCCAGGGGGCGACACATGTCAACTTATGACACATGCACATTTTTGCCTATAAATAGTGGACTTTGGAGCTTTTTCAAGGATCTTTTTCTCATTTGGACTTTTCACTTTCTCTCTCTAAAAGAAACATTCTCTCTGGAATTCTAGTGAGAGAAATATACTTGAACTCCCGTCTACGGACCCTGGACGCCATACCCTCATCACGGACTGTAGACTGTCGGTCCTGTTCATCGTCACCCTGCCTGCGCAGCACTGCCAGCCCTCACGACCTGTCTGGGGAGCCTTGTCCTCGGCCCTTGCGCCGTCCTTGCTGTCTCCCACGTTGCCTACCTGGAAGCCAACTCAGACCGCATCCTTTGTGGCACCTCCACGTATCATCGAACCATTCAATTGGTCATATTTGTCATCCTATCCCTGATCTTCAATCTTGGTAACCTTCGCACTTCTCCACTGTTTGATCTTCTTCAATAAAGAAGATATTGGGGGCTTAGATTAATGGGTATTCAAATTCGTATCGGTATATCAACTAAAGGAATGAGAATGTGGATCTGCTTTATAACATTTTTATAGTAAGACAGACTGGACTTTTTAACCCCTTCCAGCTCCCTTTAGCCTTGGGACTCTTTTGATTCAAAAATAAGTTTATAAGTAATGATTTGATAGTTTTTGAATTTTGGGTATGAAAAGTACTAGAGCGATACTTTGTCGTATTGATTTAACATAAGCTAGAGGTGTCAAATGGGCCGGGCTTGGGCCGGCCCAGCCCAAGTCCATCGGGCCTCCAGAAAACCGGGCCAGGGCCGCTGTCAAACGGGCCGGGCCGGGCCAGAATGAGGGAAATCTGGGCCCAGTCCAACCCCAGGCCCTAAGCCCAACATCTAGGGCCGGGCCCGGGCCCAAATTTTTTTTTATTATTCAAAATAACAAATACACCTTAGTTATTCTCACTAATGATCTAAAAGTAATAGATTTCTTCTACATTTTAGTTATAGAAGGCAAGCAAATACACATTAGTTTAAAAAAAAAACTGAAAAGGCCATTTTTTGGGCCAAAAGAGGGCCGGGCCAAATCCGGGCCATTTTAGGGTTGGGCCTGTTTCTCAAAAAGTTAGGCCTGGCCCTGGTCCTGGCCCAAGCCCTAAGGGTTAGGGCCAGTCCGGGCCCCAAAAAGGGCCGGGCCGGCCCGGGCCAAAAAGGGCTGGGCTGGGCCAGCCCGCGGGCCGCCCGGCCCATTTGACACCTCTAACATCAGCCCTTCCCCTCTTTTTGAAAGTTTAAAGGGCACCCTTTTTTTTTTGGCTTTTGGATGCTCACATAATATTGGCAAACATATCCAGAAGGCATGGAGTTAAAATGGCATAGAGTTAAAATAAAATTCAGCATAGCTAAAGATTTAAGTTGGCTAAGTGGGATTTGCTCTTATGGGTTTAGAATGGACGTAAGCAATCAAAAATTAAAAAAAAAATTGGCTGCTACTTGAGTTGAAGAAATTTTCCTCCTACTCCCCATAAAGCGACAATAAGTAGTCGCGAAATTTTAGCGAATGACGTTAAAGAAATATTACTAACAATTGTCACTAAAAGGAAGCAGAAAAGTCACTAAAAATATTGACGACTATTAATTTTTGTTATACATGAGGTTAGATGAAGATTCTTTAAACTTAGGTAACAATCAAAATTTGTTCATCAAAAATATATTTATTATCATGGAGAGAATCGAAGTGTGAACCCACCGAAACAGAAAAACTAAAAGCAAGTTTTCGCATTAGAAAGCATAAATCCTCTTCTTAGTCCATGAGATTGGAATAATACAATCTGTTCCACATCCAAATCTCAATGCTAAATTTCCCTGTTGCAAGCAAGTTTTCGCATTAGAAAGCATAAATCCTCTTCTTAGTCCATGAGATTGGAATAATACAATCTGTTCCACATCCAAATCTCAATGCTAAATTTCCCTGTTGCTGTTGAAAGCTGAAACATAAATTCACCCTTTTGGGGAATGCACTATGCCAGAAAGGCGTGGAACCTAATGCCTATCTATCCAGCTTAATGCACTGAAATAATGGTATGCGTCCTCCATTGATTGGTGGGAGGGTATGCAGGTCCGCGTCAATGAGGAATCAGGGAAAAGTAATATTGGCTATCTGGCTTGGTAGTTGGTGTACGATGGAGCTTAGGCTGGCATAAAGATGCGATGGGTACGTACGGAAGAAAAATGCTAGCAGGCAGTAACTCTACAGCTGCATGGAAACAAGGTAATTAATTATTCACTTAGTATCCAAGATTTTTGGGGTGGCCATGGCCCCAACTTGCCACGCCTTGTATATGCCCCTGGATGGAGGTCTCGGCGAAGTAAACAGAAATAGGGAAGTAGGGGTGGCTGCCTGGATTTCAAAGGGAAGCTGATGTGGGCTGGTCGAGAATATGTAAAAGGAATCAGAGAGCCAAAATTTGAATGAATCTGAGGTAGCAAGTTTGTCGATTGCGAACCAACATGGACTTGCTCAGGCTCATGTAAGAAGTGATGCGGTGAGTGTCACAGAGGAGCTGAAATAGGACTTAGTCTGCTCATTTCTATTACTTATTTACAATATCCCCTGCCTTTGCAATATAATTTTTGGTTATTTGTGAGACACAGATGTCAATTAGCCCTATACGTATTTCCATCGCATCGCTTTCTTGGTTTGAGAACAAGTTATCAACCAAATACTAATGCTCATTTGTTTTTGCCATGTTGCACCTGACTTATTTAGTTAAATGCAACCAAGAAGATTTGGATGTTTATTTAGTTAAATGCAACCAACATGGAGTTTTGTGCGTTTTACCATGTTTATTTTTTTCTTTTTGGGAGGATGAAAAGCTCATCATCTTTGTTCTTGATGGTTTCCAGATCTCTAACTAGGTTCCCATGCTTCAGTAACTTACTAGCTCTTAAATGAGGGAACTGACCCCCATATAGTTGTATGAAAAAATGCATCAAAAGTTTTTTGTGCAGCTGATATTATGGATGTTTATTTGTTGATCGCTGACTTTGCGGGAAGTACTCAACATGCTACGTCCATGTGCAATGCACGTACATCACCACTAATAATACTCAAAGTAGGGAGTTCTAATGATGCATCAGTTTTGTGTAAGAATGTTATGAAACTTTTGGATTTTTCTATGCGAAGGAACTTAAGTTTTCTGTTTTTTTGTGGAACGACAAAGTAATTGCTAACTCTGATTCTTTCTCGATACGATCATTAAAGCTGTGAACTCACACAGTGTCAGAACCTCTGGGGTTCTCTTTTGCACAATTTCTTGCAAGAATAATGGAAGAGACTCTACTTAAGCTTGTTTCACAAGTTATTTCACAAATAATGTGCTAATGATAGCTTAAATTAGACAAAAATGCACAACGAGGACATAAGGTTACAATAGGATACTGATAAAAATAAGCAAACACCGGGAATACCATAAGTCGCTATGATTTGCATCCTTGTAACATTTTCACTACTTTTAAGCTCTGAAGCACGGACACCTCTCCTAGGTGGAGGTATGGTGTCCTAAACGGACGGATACCCCGACACCCTCCGGACATCGCCCGACACATGTCGGACAGGGCTCATCAGTGTCGGAATTTTTTTTTTAATTTCCGACACCGTGTCGGACACTTCATCGACGAGTGTCGGACATGGTGTGGAGCAGTGTCTTACCGTTTGGGGACAATTTCAACGGATCTGGTGTTACCGGAGCTATTCGACGGAGATACCAAAGCCGAAGCCAACGGATCTGGGCTACAGTCGCCAAAGGAAGAGAAGCTAGCCGCCGCCGTCGTCGCCGGAGGTCTCGCCATCGTTGCTGGAGCTCTGCCGCCGCCGTCACTGACCCACAGGTTGTGGCGGTGCTGGAGCTCCTTTCTGTCACTCCCTCCCGTCCTTCTCTTTTTTTCTTTTCTCCCTTTTGTTCTCCTGTTTCTGTCTTTCTCTTTTTTTTTCCTCCCTTTTGTTCTCCTCTTTTTTCTTTTCTCCCTTTGTCCTCTCGTTTCTGTCCTTTTCCTTTTTCTTTTCTTCCTTTATCCTCCCATTTCTTTCTTTTCTTTTTTTTTCTTTTCTCCCTTTGTTGTTGCATTTTCAGTATATTAACTACATAAATGTTGATTAAATAAATTATAACGTATAGTTTTTTAATATTGTTTGTTATTTTAGATTGTGAAATATATTTGATATTTATTAAAAATATATATAATATAAAATATATTTAAAAAATAGCGTTGTCCTGCGGCGTCAAAAATTTGATTTTTTAGAAATTGCGGTGTCGGTGTCGACACCGACACCGTGTCCGTGTCCGTGCTACCTAGCTTTTAAGCAGTGAGAAAGTTACGAATTATAGCCACTTATAATTGAAACTAAAAAAGCCAAGAATGTTGCCAGGTTAAAGAATCATGCTGCATTTCTTCACTTTCAAAAAGCCAAAAATGTACATAGAATCAAAGTCAACCTGAACCATAGAGGATTTTCAAAAGAACTCCCAACACTTCGTGATATGGGTAAAAAAATACCCACCAATAGGAAGGTTGCACTTGTCTCCACCCCGTGGCACCAAACTGGTCCTCGATTCTTGGAGAAGTGGGAATGACACTTGCCCACCTTTCCATTATCCCACTATCTCATTTATAAGCAATAACTATCCATTAAATCCCTGTAACCTCCCACTTATTAGAGTAACTCCCCATTAATGAAAGGTAACCGACCTTTCATACATTCCTATAAAATGGAAGTGAGAAAGAAAGAAGAAGAGAAGTTCCGACTATCTAAGTTATTTTCAGATACTTTCTCAAAACTGTTTACTGACTTAAGCATCGGAGACTCTCCGCCGGAGCCCCTTCTGGGTCCTGGCGTGTCACCGTTTGGTCGTGTTATGCTTTGTAGGTCCACTTGCGTGCTCGTATAGTCCCAACTGATGCTCATTCGATCTTGGTCAATTTTTGGCAACAACACTTAGGAAATTTTGAGGACCGTAAAAGCTCTCTTAAACTTTTAAAGGGGACTAAGTCAATAAATATTTGACCGTTCTTTTACCTTTTTCTCAACCAAAAAATGATCCTACGAAGCCCACTTTATACTCCTAGGAAGACCTAATTGTTTATTGCTACCGGTTCCCATTTTTGTGGTTCTTGAAGACCGGTGGAATCTATTTTTTCATTGTCATTGGTTGGTACTTCAATTGTTCTTGCAGCCCAAATACCCATGTCACCCAAATCCTCCCCATTCCCCTCCCCACCCCACCCCACCCCACCCCACCCTTTTGGAATCTAATGCTTCATCACGACTCTCCAAATTTAGAGTTCTCGTTATCCAAATATTTTCTTTATCAGCGTTGACTTTTATTTCTTAAATCTCGTGCACCAAATATCTATTTCTCTTACTTGAGGTGACAATACATTCTCCAAAAGCAAAGATATATATATATATATATATATATATATATATATATATATATATATATATATATTGCGCACCACAATCACCTGTTAATACATTATCCAAACGTTTTGTGATAGACTGTTTTATAACCATTAAGATCGTAAAAGGAGACAGAGATGCTAGTTATCTAGCGGTCTAGGTGTTTAGAAACTAATACTTAATAATTTAGTCTTTTATTGTACTAAACGGTCCAAAGGCTAGAGACTAGTACTTATTAATTTCGTCTATTATCGTACTAAACTCCAGTCCGTTCTCATCAGTTCACTCTTCTCAAACAATGAGGCATATATTTTACTTTTGTTGTTTACTACAAACAGGTTTGCTGCTACCAATAGCTTAAGAGAAAAATGATAGATTTGCTGAGAAAATGAAAGTAAATGGCATCCATCTTCGATCTACCCGTAATTCAAGTTTTGGAGTGGACTAGTTTTAATTTGAGTTGATTCATCACTTTTATGTTTTTTATTTGTCAAAGTTACAACAAAAGCTTCAAACACACTTGGAGAGAGGATATTTGGAGATTTGAATGCCTAGTAAGATCAAATTTGCTATATCTCTTCTAAGGCCACAAATGTGATTGGAAATGTGTGCTTCGTCTTGCAATCTCTTTGATACAAGGAATCCCTTTTTATAGATGAGGTGTATGAGTAAGCTTGTGATAAGTAAGCTTGTGATAAGTTCGATCTTAGAAAGTAGGACTATAAATGGAACACCTAACCATTTGGATTTAACTTCACAATAAATTCTTTAACCCATTTAAGATATTGTGGTAAGTGGTAACCGTGTAAACCTAGTCATTGCAATTTAATCCAGCTCTGTCTTTTTTCCCCGTCTCTCTAACACTTTCTCACTCCAACAAGATTCGAAAAGGAACATTTGAGGCTATGATATGATGCACTTCATGAGAAAAACATGGAACCACAAGATCATTAGTCAATGAGCCACTATCACTTCGATTCCCGGATACCACAGTAACTCATCTCCTTCTCCTCCACAACCTCAAAAGAAATGAGTTACTAACTTGGACTATATATAAGTCCAACTCGGAGTAAGAGAAAACTTACTCAAGCCAACTGTAGATGTTAAATGCTTAAATGCAAGTATACGTGCGCCTTTCTACCATGCTGCCATGGCTTACCTCTGCACTGGCTGTGGTTCAAGCATCTATCATTGTTCTTATAATTCTGCACTCAAATGCACTGCATGCGCGAGTAATTTTCTACCAACTTCCGCATCACTTAATACTCATAATGTTGCATCAACATCTAGTTACTTGGTAAATGGCATATTTGACATGGAAAACGAATCTAAAAGGAAATTGAAGGCAGAAAGTTGAAGGTGAGTTGATTCGTGGTTATTGATCAATCCTAACAATTAAAGAACTTTGGTTTTCCTTATGTTAGCTATACAAGAACAGATGATATGTAATACTACAATCAGCTGCAACCTTAGAGTGTTCATCAGGTGGCGGCAGTATTAAAAACAGTGATAGTGTGGTCCCAGCTGTGGATGATCAACCTCTACACAACTTTTGCAAGTATGGCTCCATTTACAAACTTTCTGATAGTCACATTGTAAGATACCCAAACCTTTCTGCTACAGTTTTCTCTTTTTCTTTCGTAGTTCTATCTTTTTGTGCTAAAAATTACGGTTCTTCTATTTTCATGGAATAAGCAAGAATTATTCATTGAGTAAACTTTTATCCATGATTTTGATCTAAAGTGTAGTCTTGCCACTTCAAAGCTAAGAACTTTATACATTCAGTGCTGTTGTACCAGCTACGGAAAAAGCAATATTTAGGTGAGATCAGAGTTCAACATTAGCATATAATGCACCTATGGCAATTAGGACTGTACGCCCTTTGGCTTAATTAACTATTTCATCGTCGATGCCTCAATTAAAGAACAAAAAAAGTAGACCTTCAGCAACAATATGAGAAGAAAATCCGAGTGGTTAAGCTGGATTTCTTGAAATAATCACGTAGAAATTGATTCAAGTCATGTCTTAGATATAACATTGGGAGTCGACTAATCCGGATTCGAGCCGGACAGGACCACATAGGCAGTAAAGCTTTCCCTACACTTTATAATTTGAAGCGTGTAGACCCAAACTAATCTACAATCTGCTGGTATTGTTTGAGGAGATTGCACGGACAGGAACATATATAAAACATTGATTTAATCAAGTCCAACAAGTATAACATTGCCTACTCCTTTAATGTGACAGACTTCCACTTCAGCATGATATAAGTACATTAGTACTTTCTGATCCAAGTACCGGTAGTTAACTTACGGGTTTATCTTATATTTGGATCTTAATGGATATTAAAATTACCTAATAAGCAACGTTTGGATAATGTACTGTCATGTCCTTTGTGGTGCCATTTATTTCTCCTACTTTTTCTTCTTGGGGTATTTGGGCTCAAGAACCATTAAAGTGGTAACCAATGGGAATGGAGACTTAGATTCCAAAAAGAGTGGAGTTAGGGTCTTCAAGAACCACAAAAATGGCGACCAATAAAGGTGACGAATTGGGTACTCAAAGGAGTATAAAGTGGGCTTCACAGGATCACCCTTTTAAAACGAGGGGCCACTTTTTAAATTTATTTAGTGGCCTTTGAGAGAACTTTACACTCCTCAAAACTTTCCTACGTGTTATGGGTCTTTTTGGAAATCGTTTGTGGGCTCAAATTGGCTTGATTTGTGTGGATATTTATAAACTTGGAGATATGCAACAGGATCCTTTTACCAATTCAAAAATTAGTCGTCACCATGGCCATGTTAATGGTAAGGAGGAGCACAAGAATTATTCATCGAGTAAACTTTTATCCATGATTTTGGTCTAAAGTGTAGTCTTGCCACTCCAAAGTTAAGAACTTTATACATTCAGTGCTGTTGTACCAGCTATGGAAAAAGCAATATTTAGGTGAGATCAGAGTTCAACAATAGCATATAATGCACCTATGGCAATTAGGACTGTACGCCCTTTGGCTGAATTAACTATTTCATTGCCGTTGCCTCAATTAACGAACAAAAAAGTAGACCTTCAGCAACAATATGAGAAGAAAATCCTAGTGGGTAAGCTGGATTTCTTGAAATAATCACCAAGAAATGGATTCAAGTCATGTCTTAGTTATAACCTTAGTGGTAATTAATTTATCTTCAGTACATGCTGAAATTGTATCGAAATAAATCTACACTTTATAGTTTTTTTTTTAGAAAAGGTTTGATCATCCGGTATCCGGACACCATATTGGGAGCCGACTAATCCGGATTCTAGTCGGATAGGACCACATACGCAGTAAAGCTTTCCCTGCACTTTATAATTTGAAGAGTGTAAATCGAAACTAATCTACAATCTGCTGGTATTGTTTGAGGAGAGTGCACGAACATATATAAAACATTGATATAATCAAGTCCAACAAGTATAACATTGCCTACTACTTTAATGTAACAGACTTCCACTTCAGCATGATATAAGTACATTAGTACTTTCTGATCCAAGTACCGGTAGTTAAGTTGCGGGTTTATCTTATATTAGGATCTTAATGGATATTAAAATTACCTAATAAGCAACGTTTGCATAATGTACTGTCATGTCCTTTGTGGTGCCATTTATTTCTCCTACTTTTTCTTCTTGGGGTATTTGGGCTCAAGAACCGTTAAAGTGGTAACCAATGGCAATGGAGACTTAGATTCCAAAAAGAGTGGAGTTAGGGTCTTCAAGAACCACAAAAATGGCGACCAATAAAGGTGACGAATTGGGTACTCAAAGGAGTATAAAGTGGGCTTCGTAGGATCACCCTTTTAAAAAGAGGGGCCACTTTTTGAATTTATTTAGTGGCCTTTGAGAGAACTTTACACTCCTCAAAACTTTCCTACGTGTTATGGCTCTTTTTGGAAATCGTTTGTGGGCTTAAATTGGCTTGATTTGTGTGGATATTTATAGAAGTGGAGATATGCAACAGGATCCTTTTACCAGACAAGATTCTCAGCTTTTTCATCTATTTTTTCATCACATTGGACACTTAAAGTAAAAATGCATCTTATTTCCAAAGTTTGCTTACTCTTATCAGGACAGCTAAGTTAAGCTTAGATAACTGTATATCATTCGTGAATCAACTTGCAAAACAAGGTTAGAATGTCTTACATTACTCTTGCGAAAGGGATACCATTATGTGTAAGTTGGAAGTTACATGTCTTTGTGATGGTATAAAAATAAGTGCTACCAAATAATTATGGTTCCATCGGAAGCACAATAAGTAACTACCTTTACATCAAAAAAATTTTGGAAGTATTCGTAACGCTTTTTCTCCAAAACTTTGGTGCATCTTAAGTTATTATCAGTACTTCCTACTTTTAGCATATGATGAACTACTCATATACATTATCTTTATTTCTTTCTTGGTCATCACTATGATGGGACAATGCCATAGCCAAATTCTTCAAAAGAAAGCATCCGATCCGGTTCAGGCACCAGCTGAGGTCTCTTCGCAAACTTGCCCCTATTATGTGCTTAAGCCTTTCTTGAGGTGTACCTTATTTTCTTTTCAAACTTCCTAGCTTTCCTTTTGTCCTTGTACCTTAAGATTTTGGCTTCCCTGTTTGTTTCATCTGTTAGTGGTGTTGGCGCCGTGCTTGGAAACACGCTAGATGCCCCTTCTGGTGGGAGGTTGTCGGAGTTTGAAATGTTGCTTATTTTGATATCAGATACAATGCTGAAACCATCCATGAACGATAAAGGGCCTTGATTGTCAAACTAAGAGAAAAAGAAGGGTAAATACTTTTCTCATCGTTAATTTAGCAAGTAGAAAAACATTAAGATGTATATAAAAAAATGACTTGCGTAAGGTCTAAACCATTTTTTTTTTCAACAAATCAACAACCAAACGAAAAATCTGAGCGTAGCCCGAACGTTTCACGTTGAATGAATTGACATGCATGGTATAACTGCAGGCCCATTTGGCCCCATGATTAATCAATATTAGACAAGCCAGTGCAGTTCTTCCTCGTTTTTGGTCTGCTATGGTTTGACCCCACAAGAGACTTTAGCATTACCTAGTCCTCACTATACTGTCGTCCCAAGCCGGAAAGATGAGCGTCTGTGTCGAAAGATACAAAGCTACAACGTTACCAGGGGACTACGCTAATTGCCCAAAGAAAAATTTCTTTGCAATAGTCATGCTTTGGCCATAGTATCAGCCTATTGGTACTTAATATGTACTGATAAATGGCATACATTTATCCCCCTTCTTTTGGTCCATCTCAGGAGGTAGTGAACTCCAGATACAGCCCAAAAATCATTCCACCGCGAAAATCACTTCTGATAGAAACATAATATGGAAAGGAACCATGGTTGGAGCATTCATGCATGTTTCAGGATCGTAACTCGTAAGATCTGCTAAAATATCGAGCCAGAAAGATAAGATCGACTATGTACAAAAATATAGAAAGCTACCTCTATTGCCAAAAACGTTGTGTAATCAGCGGAAACAAGTGGCCAACGGAACAACCTGAAGGGCAGCATCCTGAAAATAGTCGTGCTTTGGCAATAGTAATAGCTTATAGGCGCTCAAGAAATATGTATAACTGGTATACAGTTACTTCTCTCTTCTTTCTCTCTTTTCAAGAGACAGGGAACTCTAGATAGAGTATGCCTGAGCACAAAAAGTCATATCCTTGAGAAAATTTCTCATGTCGGAAACATAATCTACAAAGGAACCACAGTTGGAACACTTCAGTTTTGGTTTATAGGCTAATAAATTAATGCTTCTCTCTTACTCTTTCATATTTTCTTAACCTACATAACAAAAATTCTGACTCTGCCACCAAAAACCCAAAAAAATGAAAAAAAAAATAACTCTCAAACTTAGCAATAACAAAACACCCAGCTAGGTGCTTTCGACAAGTACTGAATTTGCTCATGAAATAAATCTACATTATGGAAGATGGAAGAAGAGGAAGAACGTTGAATAAAGATGTTTCATTAGAGAGCATATATCCGATATGCAAGTAAAATTTCCCGGTGATTTTGTAAGAAGAAAATAACAGAACTCCTTGGGCGTTTGCTGCTTGAATCTTCTTTCTCCTGTCAAAGACAACCTCTAACTTCAAGGAGCTATCACTTCTTGAAAAAGGAGCATACAAAAACTAAAAGATACTATCTGCTACTTGGTAGAGAGCAAAACCAGCTTTACATACCTTTGTAGCGGAATTATTGCTTTATGTCATGAAAATATCCCCCAAAGATATGAGGAAAAATATCTCAAACTACATATAGCAAGGAGAAGAAAATAAAGGAAAGAAGAAATACTTCACCTTTAGCACCAATTTTGAACACCAAAAGACAGAGAACATTAACAGCTAGTGAGATCACTTTCGAAAGCAAAGAGTACGGTATGAACAACTACGGGAAAAAAAGAGAGAAGATTGTACCAGAGAGGTTTTTGGAATCTTACAATGTGACTATCTGAAAGCGTGTGAATGGAGCCACATTTGCAAAAGCTGTGTAGAGATTGATCATCCACAGCTGGGACCACACTATTACTGCTTTCGGTATTATTAGCCACCAGATGAACGCTCTGAGGTTGCAGCTCATTGTAGTGGTACATATCATCTATGCTTGTATGGTTAACATAAGGAAAACCAATATTCGGCGTATCATTGTTAGGATTCATCAATAACCATGAATCAATTTCATCTTCAACTTTTTTCGCATTTAATTCACTCACGAATTCGTTTTCCATGTTGAAAGTGTCATTCATCAAGTAACTAGATGTTGATACAACACTGTTAGTATCAAGTGACGAGAAAGTTGGTAGAGAATTACTCGCACATGATGTGCAATTGAGTGCAGGATTATGAGAACAATGATAGAAGCTTGCACCACAGCCAGTGCAGAGGTAAGCCAAAGCGGTGTCGCAGAAAGGCGTGCACATACTGGTATTTAACATTGTTGGCTAGAGTAAGTCTCGCTTACTCCGAGTTGTACTTATATATACTCCAAGTCTGTAACTCATTTCATTTGAGGTTGTGGAGGAGAAGGGTGCATGAGTTGTTCTGCGTATGGAGGGGGAATCCAAGTGATTGTGGCTCAAAGAGGTTGATCCATGATCTTGTGGTTACACGAGTTTCTGGTGAGTACATCATAGCCTCAGATGTTATATGGGATGCATCTTCCTCTTTTAGTTCTTTTTGTGCCTTGTAGGAGAGAGAAGATGGAGGAGGGGGGGGGGGGGGGGGTGGGGGGTGGGGGAGGGGAAGACAGAGAGTTTGGCCTAACTTACAATGAGTAGGTCCACGTCCTTACCATAATAATATCATAATTAGGGTTAAAATTTTGATTTTGAAGCAAACTCTTAGTAGTTATGTGGTCCAATAGAGTCTAACATTTCCGGTTTGACTCTATTATTTACAACTTTACTCATACACATCATATATTAAAAGAAATTATGTAACTACTTCAAATAGAAAACATGCCAAAGCACGCATTTGCAATCATATTTGTGGCGCTAGAAAGGATACAACAAACTTAATCTTACTATGGCATTTAAATCGCCAAATATATAATATTGATTAAGTGTATTTAAAGCTTTGTTGTAGCTCCTTGACAACTAAAAAGCGAAAAGTGATGAATGCTCTAATAACCAAACTTATCCACCCAAAAACACAATTATCCTGTGCATCGAACATGGTTGCGACTTGTTTTCATTTTCTCAGTGAATCTATCATTTTCTCGTTATTTATGAGTGGCAACAAATTAAAGTTCTCCTTAATTAATGAAACTGAATCTACTCCTCGTAGTTCGAGAAGAGTGCACGGATGAGAACAAACTCAGGATTATGTAATCAGGCCAACCTTTGTAACAGTGCCTACCATATTGATGGTTCGTATTCTTTTAGTATAATATTAGAAGAAACTAATAAGTACCACTCGCTGGTCCCTACGCAGAAAACTTGAATCTCTGCACAAAAGCAACAGCGAATGCCAATAAAGATTTAGATGTTTGGATAGCAAGAACTCCATATCTGAAGGCTATTGGCAACAAAGAATTAGATTCCAAAGAGGTGGTGGTGGGGGGAGGGGAGGACATGCACGGGTAATATGGCTGCAAGAACAATTAAAGTGTCAACGAATGACGATGTAGAATTAGATTCCATAAAGGAGTGGAGCGTAGTAGGGTCTTCAAAAACTGGAAAAAAAAAAAACAATGGCAACCAATGGCAATGTAAAATTAGGTACTCAAAGGAGTATAAAGTGGGTTTCACAGGATCAGTTTTTGTTGACAGAAACTTTCCACGTGTTAAGGAGTTGCAACAAGTGGGCTTCCATTGTTTTTGCAAGACTAGTCAATCTGCAAGACCAATTCACTCTTTACTCTTTGCAACATTGTAGCAAAGTTTAATTGCATTACATTGTGCTTCTTTAGCTCTGAACTATCAAGGGGATTCAGTAGTGAAATAACATTGTAGCAGAGACCAATTCATTCTTTACTCTTTTACATATCATTTGTAAAATAATTTAGTTTACTAAGCGATGAGCTCAAATCGTTTAATATTATTAGAAAAGTAATGTTAGAAAAAATCCCAACAACGAGAGAAGGGTGAATCCCGAAGTTGAAGACGCTCCTTACAATAGCAATTATCAACGATGACCAAAACAAGCTGCTGAGTAGTACGCAACAAAGTGAATTACAATTTTCTTTAACAAGATATGAACGTTACAATTAAAAGTCTTATAGATTTAGGATGTCTTTTCATTAACGTTTCGCGATGACATATGGCAACAATCTCGTACTACTATTTAACTGAATTTAAACTTTTTAGTTTAATATTTAGAGCTTTGTAGATATAATCGTTAGAAGATATCAATGATATATCCAGAACCAATATGATTAAAAAACAACCAGTTATGTGTGCCGTCACTTTCGATTTTTTGTGAGTGTAATCTAGTAAAGAGTGTTATAACTTATTTACTGGTAATGTATATGAACCTCAATCTTCCTATAAGCATGAATATCAAATTCACTCACCTTCTTTCTTCATGAGAAACTCTTTGTGTTTATTATTTGTCCCGTGCATAATGAAAAGGAAAAATAGCAATGAAAGTGTTTCTATCTTTACATAACTTATTAAAGTGTTTCTAACATGACTTAATGAAAATACCACTGGAATATTATATTAGTGTAGCCAGGGGCTAGAAAGTGGTTAACCACAAAAATATCGTCTTGCCTAATTAACGAAACTTTATGGAATCAAAATGTGGGACAAAATCAAAATCGAAAGATAAAAGTCATTCTAGGGAAAAAAAAACTACTGCTTCTAGTCCTGGATATAGTTTATACACTTTCAAGTTACTGGTAGAACTAACCTAAAGTCATTATGTTTTTATTTTAGTTCATCGCTTGTCTGTATAGGATTCTTGGTGTAACCCGTCTATGAATACTACACTAACAATACTTCTAAATACCTTAATTCTCGCTATCATTGCCACTACAAATGCAGTTACCTTCACCATATCATAACTTTTGCTCGTCAGTGCACTTTCATGCTTCTATCGTCAACTTTTTTAGGTTCATCACTTGTTCAATCCAGTTTAGATCATAACTTATCAATCAATATTGTAATGTAAATTAATATTACCTCGAAACACCTAAGTACTACCTCTACAACAACTATAACAACAACCATTACCTATTACACTACCACCATTTAGTTATGACTATAACCACCACAAGCATTAGCATACTACACGCCAACACCGCTATAGCCACATGCTGTCACTACATAATCGAAACTCACTACCAACACTCCAATTCTACCACAACAATTATCACTATCGTAATTAGCGTGGCTAATCACTCGCATAACTGCATATATTACCACCCTCACACTCTTTACTTTTTTATATGAGTATTTTGATGAATAATTAGAGAAACCAACTCTTTACCTTCTTTCAAGGGATACATAAAGTAGACTTTAGTTGAATCGAAAGCAGTAACGTCAAGTATCTTGCAAAAAGAGAAGCAATGAATGGCCTGCTGTGAGTGTTGCAATGAATAGAACATAAGAAGGTTGGCTTCCTAGAAGCATTATGAGAGACTATCTCTGGCTCTACAAACTATTAAGTAACACACTCCTATAGGCCACCTATAATGTTGCATCTATAAGATACATTCTTCATGGTGGTATGATTCCTAAGTGTGAGTTGCGAATTTATTGGTAGAAAACTTGAAGTTTTTGGTGAACACGGTCTATAATATTCATTTTGATGTAGGAGTAGGAGGTAGGTTTCCTGGTATGGTAGGAATGAGTATGTCCATCATGTGATGTCTCTATAAATTAAGATAAAGAAATTATGAGTTTGTTTAATCCCTCCCTTCGATCAGGCCTGGCTTCTGGCTTTGTTAACCCAAGGCATATATTATCTTTTTTAATTTTTTTTGCTCTTTAAGTTTTCGTTGTTGCGATACTGGCATATTCCTTTGTGAGATTTCATATGTTTACTTGACTGTGCATTCATCCTTCTCGTTATTCCCTCTCCTACTCTGCCCAATTACAATCTACAGGTTTTCAGCCAAATGGACTGGCTCCAATCTCTTGTAGAGAAGCTTCTAACTCCTCAAATTTGAAGCAACAGAACTGATGTTACTGACTTTTCTCCGCACTACGAGTATCGCATGAATTAAGAACCTACACTTTGAATATCGCATGACTCTGCACATGGAGAGAATATGCAAATTTTTACCTTAACCATAAGGACAACCAACAGATAGGTCCTAGGTTTCAACGTGTTAAGAGTAGAGGCCAAATAACAATATCAATTCCTAGGCGCTACCAAGGTCAAGCCTATGAAGTTCTCCTCGCCAAGAAAACACTTTCTTCTACAGGTAAAATCAAGTTTGAGTTATCCGGTTCTACATTTTGTTTAACATATCATCTGTGTTAATCATATACAAAGTCTCACACACACAAAATCTATAAATACAGAAAATTCCTATAATCGTTTAAAAAACTTTAAAACAAAAGGTAAGAGCAAAAGCCATAAGGAATTAAAGCTATTCATAAAAATTACCTTTCACCTTAAAGCTTTCTCTTTAGAATTTGTTAAACAGAAGAGGCAATAATGGTGGCTGTGGTTTAACGTGAATTGAGGCACTTGGGTGAGCTGGGTTTTGAAGACCATACATATAGTTTTTTTCTTGGGGAGTAGAAGTCATAATAACCCCTATATCTATTAAGACTCTACGCTTCAATAAGGGTAGTTCAGGAAATGTGCTTGATATTGTATAGGAAGTGAAAAAAATCCTTATATTTTAATAAGCCTCAACTCCAAAAAAAAAAGGTATTTAACGAGAAAGAAATGTTATAAGTCAAAAAAGACCTTACGCACTCTTAACCTTTTATGAAAAAATCAATTAGAGTAGGGTACTTTAAGGGGAAAAAAAATTAGTCATTTAACCCGCGTGTGATGTACGTGGACATTGCATGATACAACACTGCCCACAAAGTTAGCAGGTCAACAGTCAAAGTTCACCATATCCCACAAGAAAAAACATTTTCAACGATGGGTTTTTTCACTGATAAGAGTGGTATTTCCTTCTCTAAAGACTTCTTTTGACAGAACGTCCATCGGTAAAAGTCTACTAGTGAAAACCACATCGTTAAAAGATTAGCGACAGAATTAGAGAATCTGTCGGTTAAAATTGCACTTCTACGAACGGATTTAATTACTTTAGCGATGGACTATTCTACAACTAAAGGTAGTTCAGGTATTTTTTTGTTTCCCTTTATCTTCTTGAAACTGAATTAAAAAGTCTTTTAGCAACGAACATTTAGTCAACACAGACGAACTTTTAGCGACGGACAATATATTGCTAAAAGTTAGTAGGGAGAATTTTAAAAGGAATTTTAGCAACATTTAGTTCCTCGCGGCATCGCAAATCCTTTTACTATACTTTTAGTGACAGAATATATGTTGCTGAAAGTGCAACGATAGTATACATTATTTTTATCCACAATGATCATCAATATCCATCTACTTTGACACAAATATATACAATGTCTCTTAGGCAGTTTTGTTTCTCAACTGAGGGGACGAATGCATAACATAACAAGTTTGAAGTCATAAGGGACCGAGAGGGAGGGAGCAAAAATATTTAGGAGGGGAGGGGAAAAAAGACAGATGCTAAGTTGTCACCCAAAGCGGCATTGGATCTTGCTCGTTTTCGTCCATGTCTTCACCAGTCACTTATTTAATATCGGGTTAGGAAGAACTTCCCTACATTAAAAGAAGGTAGACAACAGACTGTAAAACAATACTTAACCAATTAAGATTGACTTGATAAATGTAAACATATTTGTACCTGACAAGTATAACTCTTCTTGCTGGCTTGCTCTCTTTGTGTGCACAGTAGAGGGTGAGGATGATCTTATCACGGCACGTGCAGTCAAGTTGGTGTCCGTACACGATCTTTTTTCGGATCGACGACACCTGATATATACAGCCACAACTTCAATCCCTCAACACTCTCACCCGAGGAGACTGATGATTGACCAAAAGGACGTTTACACAACAACATTACACCAAATACCAAATGCAGCTTGCAAACAATCAAAAAACAATGTAAAGGGTTAATGCATGATCAACGAATAAGAAATGAAGACATCCAAAATTTAATTATTAACTTTATCATAGAATCTACAAACATTCTTTGAAACCTAAGAAATAAATGCTCTCGTAGGATGATCTTTATCTTTATTCACTCTCCTCTTATGGGCCTTCCAGTATGACAAAGCTCATATCTGTGCATCCAAAACTGGGTTCTCAGTCGCAATCATACATCTGACAACATCTTGAGGTACTGACCCTACCGCGTGAGTAGGATCGCGGTTGGTTTCATTTGACTTCCTACTCTTATTTTTCACCTCCCAAGAAGGGTCACTCACCTGCCTGTCAACAAGATACAACCAAGCTGTAGCTAAGATCCAATAAGGGGGAAATCATTTTCACTCATCCATTAGTGCATCTGCCGGTAACATCTTATTTTCTTGTTCACGTGCATCATGTAAACACCGCCGATAACTTCTCACTATGTGGGTAAAGAACGCCTCTCTCCCCATAACCTCTTGCCCAGGCGATGAAAAATCAAAGTCCTCCTGCCATTATGAAAACATTACAATTAGTTAATCAACTCCACAGTTTACCAAACATCTACTTTTAAAGTTATTATACTCAAAAATCCTCCACAACCCCTCTATCTTTATAAAATCCTAATCCTTCATATAAGAGTATGGCCCCTAAAAAATCAATCCTTTATAGTAACACCATTTTTTGTAGTGGCCGCACACTCGAGAAAGCTGAGAAAAACAAATTCGTTAGATGGAATAAGTTAAGAACAATAAGCTGCATAATCATATTACAAGCCAAGTGTAAGGGTGAACAATAATTTCCATTGGGAATCTAAAAGCAACCCATGTGTCGGCCAAGGGCTCGACGAGATGTTATAAAATAAAGCATAAAATTTTCTAAATATAAAGTGAAGATAAATAAGCAGGTGCAAGCTAATAATGATTATACCTGATGTCAAAGCTGGTGATGAAGAAGAAGGCCAGGGCTGCTGGGACTAGGGGTCCTTAATGATGATACTCTGTATATTGTTACCATCTGAACCATTGGCCTCGCCCAACGGCACAATCAGAATAATCAGCACAAATGCAGCTCGTTGTGCATCGCGATCGCAACTGCCCAATAATTTATGTGTAAATGAAATAAGAAACATTATGACAATATTAAGTTAGTATGTTTATTCTTTACTATGAAATGGAAGCACGAATTAGGTAACATCTTGCTATGAGGTAATCAAGTACACGACAATAGGCAAATAGGTGCTTACTATTAAAAAAATAGATGAATATTACAAGTCATACAAGTCAATCATCTTCGTTAGAAGACATCCCAATATCTTCATCCTCTTCATGTTGAGAGTCATCCTAACCATCTTTAACACTTTCTAAATTTTCCTCTTCAACATCTATAACTTTTTCTCCTTGATGACCCGTTGGTTGAAGAAGAAGATCGTCATCCTTGCTATTCATTTAAGCATTCTGCTTGAAAGTATTAGCTCAAGGCCTTAGTAAAGAGTCTACTTTTCATCAAGGCTTTACTGCCAATGAGTGTAGGTTTAACAATAACTATCATGACTGAACAAAACAAGCCCAAAATAGTAGAGACTTCATCAACATCAACTGTTATTATTATAATTGCCTTGATTTTTAGGGAGAGCTTGATGAGATTTTTGAGCTATCACATCTCGGCAGCCAAAATCACTTGGTAATGTTGAAATGTACCTGGTTTGATACTAAATGCAATAGAGGACTACATGGTCGTTCACAAGGAATGGCAGATGCCAATATTAAGTCAAGACTGGATTAGATGAACCGTTTGTGTTTGCTAGTCAAGCTTTACAAGTGTTCTACGCAGACGATGTCTCAAATCCTAAATCTCAGTGCTTTACTATTATCAAGTCCAAAAGAAAGCCAATTAACTATGACATTAAGGTAGACATCAATCAAGCTGACCAAGCACCTGCCTCAACTAGTTTGTCAATCAATTGAACATATTATAAAGGATACAAAAAAAAAAAGATGTATTAGCATAGTAAGTAATCACATCACATATGAGCATAGTTTGGCTTCACAATTACACATTTTCTGAGCCACTCAACAAATGGTTCTTTTCAATAAAATTCAAGTCCTGTAGGATCAGGGATTTGAGAACAACTAAACTCTCTCTCATTTTCAAGTGTGTACAATTACTATATGAAGACATTAGCTTACTCAACAAATGATGAAACTTCTTCACAATTTAAAAGGACGTATACTGGGTCAGTATGCTCTATACTCTTCACCTTAGCCACTGAAAATAGGTTCAACGAAATGGACTAGCTGACTACGAGATGGTCGTGAATCTTTATCCCTCGAAACTTACACTCTGAAACATTAACAAGAAATATATGATGCATACCTATTTGGAATCTTTAAGTTCTTAACCTACTGACAAACCTTCTCTACTTACTTCTTATCTAAACAATATGGTGCTATCGGGAGTATTGTCTCACTGTTGACCAACTCACATGGTACCCCTAACCTTTGTAGATCCTTCCTTGCTTTACGATGGTCTTTCAGTTTTCCCTTCATATTCATTACTTTGTTGAACTTATTATCGAAAATATTCTTCTAAATGTGCATGACATTCATGTTGATTTGAATAATATGTGAATAGGTTAACTCCCAAAATGTACATTTTTCTTTTCAATTGTGCCCTTTTCCCATATCCTAGAATCTTCTGATCCGCCAAACCTTTTCTATATGGTATGTCAATATTAAGTGCATGTAGGTGTGAAAGCACTTCATCACCAAATGGGTAGTCTATTGTGATAACCTCACACTCTATTCTTCCATCAAATTTACCCTTTTACAGAAGAAATTGATGATGTGGTGGCAATAACTTACGATGACATCCAAACTACAAAGCCTTTTTTCGTCGTGCTTTAGCATAAATATAAGGTTCATGCCCATACAAGCAAGACATGCTAACTTTCCATGTGTGCTCTAGGTACATGTCATTTTTAATGCGAAAAAGTTGTGCGTATTCCACAACAATGCAGCCCTCATTTTTAAAGTTTTTGTTTAAGAGATGATTATAAATTTCAACTCCATAGTCCCATAACATAAACTCATCAATTGGTGGCATTAAATACACATCTATGTCTTACCAACACTCTTCGGCCCTGCAATAATCAATGACAAACATGTAAGGCTTCTTCATACACATTTCAGGAGCAAAATTATATGGGACAATACTAATAGGCATGTGGAGTACGATGTGCCAGACTTTCCAAAGGGATTAAACCTATTAGTTACGAAGTAAATCTAGCATTCTGAACTTCCTGAGCAAAAGTTAGATACCAGCAATCAAAGTCCTTCCAAGCCTCTCCATCAGCAGGGTGTGTCATTGCATTGTATCCTTGCTACGTGTCTCACTATGAGCCCTCATATGTTCGTCCGTTTTGGAGGAGTAATACATCCTATGAAGCCTTGACGTAAGCGAAAATTATTGCAATACCATCCATGCTATGTTTTTCTTTTTCCCTTTGTCCAGCTTGTACCTTGGACCACGACAGACTGGGCATTTTGTTAAATTTCTTATTCTCTTTCCAAGAATGTACAAAATCATTATTGCAAGCATTTATCCTCTCATATCATCTTTTTGGGATCATAATACGACGGTGGAAGCTTCTCACTCTCCACCAAAATTTTCTTGATAAACGTCAAAATCTCGTCAAATCCTTTCTCACTCAACATGTTATCTAATTTCAACTGTAAAAACCTACTAACCAAAAACAACCTTGTGTACTTCTTAATTTCATCCCATAACGGCTCCTCAGCATCTCTTAATAAATCACAAATCTATTAAGCATGCTCATTAGGTTCTTGTACATGGTCATCATTCCAGTGGTTGTCCCAATCATTATTTATATGCCTAGCATCTATAACCATAACTCAGTAGTCATACAGTGCATCTTCCCTAGCTTCAGGTTGACTAGCTATGCTGGAGCTCCATCCCACAGCCCGTGGTCTGATTTTAACTGTAATAACCTACTTACCGTAGAAAGCCATGTGTGTTTCAGAGCTCCATCCCAGAGCGGCTCTTCCGCAGCTCTATATAACTCATAAAACTGATGAGCCCACTCGTTCGGCAGTTGGGGACCGTCGTCACCATCGTCATTACCCCAGTTAACATTAGCATACACAGCATCTGTAATCATATCTCAGTAATCATACCGTGCCGCCTCCCTAACTTCAGTTTGACTAGCCGGATTGGACGACAATACTATCGTTTTCTCGTGCTGCGCCCACATTGTGTATCCACCCATAAAACCGTACCGACAGAGATGCCATTTCACTTCAATTCTTTTTCTCAAATGCAACAACTCACATCTACCGCACGAACACCTTATCTTATCAAGGTCAACATATGCAGGATGCGCATAAGCAAAGTCGAGAAAATCATCAACGCGACACTCAAAATCTTCAGTATTCTTCCTTTTCATCCAACTTCGATCGACCGACATGTCGACTGAATTATCGTACTGTATACCACTTCAATTATGACCAGTCATTATGCAGGTCAATGTAAATATGAAGGCATGAATGTTACAACATGTCTATATATTTCCCCTCCATTCTTTAAAAGGTAGTGGTCCTATCCCATTCAGAAAAGCACAAATTTATAAACAGTGAATAACTCATGCTTAGTCCTATGTCTATGAAAAATTCTGTAGCACCTCCCCAAATTTCTCCAAGTACACGACATCGATTAGGTGTTCTAACATTCATCTAACCTTGCCTTGCAAGGTATGACATATGTTAGAACACCAGATCTCTATACACCTGGAGAAACACATGAAAAAGTGTACCAAATATTCAGGACATAGAACACAGAGCATGAGTTGAAACACTGTTTTATAAACACGTAGCTTTTTCAAATTGTCCAAACTGGACATCCAAAAGCTCATTACAAAGCATTACTTCATAATGAGTACCTTGAATAGGAACTAAGTGTTTTTATGCATGCATGCGTTCAAAAATTAATAACATATGCAAGAGTCCTTTTAAAATATCAAAATTGCAGAAAGATCGTTGCATATGTTACCAATTCAACTTTAAATAGAATTCTTTGGCCACAAGTTGAATCATCTCGTTGCCAATGGAATTTGCAAAACAACAACAAATATAAAGAATGCAGAGTTTATAAACAACGAGGAATTGAACCATCTCTGGGCTAATTAGTGTCAATGGGGATTACCTTGGGTTAATTATAACTAATTACGGTTAATTGTTACGTAATCAGGGTTATTTATAGCTAACAGTTGGGTTTAATTGTGCGGAACAGTGTTGATTAGTCCAAAGTAGGGCTAATTAGGCTTAATTGGGTTATTTTAGAGCTAATTAGTGTTAATGAGAATTACCTTGGGTTAATTATAGCTAATTCAGGTTGATTATGAGTAATTAGGATTATTTTTAGCTAATAACCTGGTTTAATTGTGCGGAGTAGTGTTGATTAGGGCTACTAAGGCTTAATTGGGTTATGTTAGGGCTAATTAGTGTGAATGAGGATTACCTTGTGCTAATTATAGCTAATTAGGGTTGATTGTTACATAATCAGGGTTATTTTTAGGTAATAGCCGGGTTTAATTGTGCGGAATAGTGTTGATTAGGCTTAATTGGGTTATGTTAGGATTAATTAGTGTTAATGAGGATTACCTTGGGCTAATTACTTCTAATTAGGATTGATTGAGAGTAATTAGGGTTATTTTTAGCTAATTGCTGAGTTTAATTGTGCGGAGTAGTTTTGATTAGTCATAATTAGGGCTAATTAGGCTTAATTAGGTTATGTTAGGGCTAATTAGTGTTAATGAGGATTACCTTGGGCTAATTATAGCTAATTAGGGTTGATTATGAGTAATTAGGGTTATTTTGAGCTAATTGCTTGGTTTAATTGTGTGGAGTAGTGTTGATTAGTCCTAATTAGGGCTAATTAGGCTTAGTTGGGTTGTTAGGCTTAATTGTGCTGAGTGGTGTCCGACGCGTCTCAGACGACTCTGGACACGTTCGAAGACATTGATTTATTTTTTAAACGCCGGACATCGTGTCCGTCAGCCCTTGAAAAGGTACCGGACACCTCCTGACGAGGTGTCCACAAGTATAAAGCGAGAATGTACATTTTGGTGTCGGTGTTGATCGGACACAGTAACCGTGACCTACCGCCACCTCAACACCTCATCGACACATCCGGACACTTGTCTGACACCTCCGGACACGTGTGTGAAGACATTGATTTATTTTTTAAATGACAGACACCGTGTCCTTCACCACTTGAAGAGGTGCCGGACACCTCTTGAAGAGGTGTCCACAAGTATAAAGCCAAAATGTAACATTTTTCAGTGTCGGTGTGATCGGACGGGGTGTTCGTTACCTACTGACACCTCGACACCTCATCGACAAATCCGGACATGTGTTGGACACCTCCAGACACGTGTTCGACACCTCTCAGCGGTGTTCGAAGACATTGATTTATTTTTTAATTGCCGTACACCGTGTTGGACATCCATTGAAGAGGTGTCGGACACCTATTAAAGAAGTGTCCACAAGTATAAAGCCAAAATATGTTGTTTCGGTGTCGGCGTCGATCGGACGCGGTGTCCGTGTCCGTGGTACCTGACAGGGATCTCAATTCAATTGGGTCCCATCCTCCGTCAACAATCTCAATTCTTAATTCTCAAATGCTCAATGCAATAAAAATTAATAAAAATCACACATTCAATACAATTGGGTCCCATCCTCTGTCAACAATCTTAATTCTCAATTCTCAAATGTTCAATGCAATAAAAATCACACATTCAATCCAATTGGGTCCCATCCTTCGTCAACAATCTCAATATCTCAAATCCTCAATGCACAATTACTTCAAATGAATAATCTCAATTACTTCAAATGCACAGCTAATAACCTAAAATCGTCAATTAACAATCTAAAATTATCGATCAATATTCATAATTCTCAAATGCACAATTAACAACCTAAAATTATCAAACAAATGATCAATGTTCAAATGGGTAAAAATTGTTCAAAATGCACATATCTGATGCGCTTGAATTATTTTAATTTAGGGTTCGATTCGATTAGGGCATTCGATTTAGGGTTTAATTAGGGTTCCATTACTTTAATTTACGGTTCAATTAGGAGATTCTATTAGTTCAATTTAAGGTTCGGTTGAATTGGGGCATTCAATTTAGGGTTCAATTAGGGGGTTCAATTAATTCAATTTAGGGTCCGATTGGATTAGGGTTCTAATTAGGGGTTCAATTTGTTTAATTTAGGGTTTGATTCGATTAGGGAACTCAATTTAAGGTTTAATTACTTCAATTCAGGGTTCAATTATGGTTCAATTAGTTCAATTTAGTGGTCAGTTGAAATGGGGCATTCAATTTAGGGTTCAATAAGTTCAATTTAGGGTTCAGTTGGATTAGGGCATTCAATTTGGAGTTCAATTAGTTTTATTCAGGGTTCGATTCAATTAAGGCATTCAATTTAGGGTTTAATTATGATTCAATTAGGGGGTTCTATAAGTTCAATTTAGGGTTCGGTTGAATTGGGGCGTTCAATTTAGGGTTCGGTTGAATTGGGACATTTAATTTAGGGTTCTATTAGTTTAATTTAGGGTTAAGTTGAATTGGGGCATTCAATTTAGGGTTCGGTTGAATTGGGGAATTCAATTTAGGGTTCAATTAGGGGGTTCAATTTAGGGTTCGATTGGATTAGGGCATTCAATTTAGGGTTCAATTAGGAGTTCAATTAGTTTAATTTAGGGTTCGATTCGATTTGTGCATTCAATTTTGGATTTAATTAGGGTTTAATTACTAAATCATCCCATCCAACAGGGATACTTATCGCATAGCAGTGCTTTTAAAATGCTTATCGCATAGGGTTTAATTAGGGTTCAATTTAAGATGTCTGAAAATATGTTCAATCAATATTTCAACGTACTTATCGCATAGCAGTGCTTTTATTGAGAACATCCATTGTATATAATTTGGGATAACCAATAAGAAAAGTATACACATTCGCACAATCAGACATCAGATTTCGGTTTAAAGGAAATGAACCGTAGCACGTGTAGACTAAAACTAAATCATTCCATCCAATAGGTTTTTCTGCTCCGCAACATGTAACTAATCATTAATTTAGCTTTATTATCTTGTAATAAAGAAGACATGTAATAGACGGCGGCAGTGAAGGGCAGCGACGTTGGTGGCGCACAGCGGTAGAGGGCTTTTCATGCGGCGGCAGTGGAAGGGTCACCATGGAGGGGGATCACCGGTGGTCACCGTGTAGGGGGAGTGCGAAGGTGGGTCACTGTGTAAGTGGAGTGCAGAGCTGAGAACGGCGGTGCAGCGGTGGGGTGATTTTCAGAGAGAGAAATGGGGAGGGAGAAAGAAGCAGATCTGGTGTTTTAATCGAGGACTTTTAGCGACTAAACCAACCCATCGCAAAAGGTCCGTCACTGAATTATGGCTTTCATCGACAAACGTTTTTGCGACGGCAACATTCCGTCCATTAAAACAATTTTATAAAACCCTCCAAAAAATGTATTTTATAAAAAAAAATTTAGCGACGATAATTCTGCCTTAAAAAGACAGCCGCAAAAAATTTGTCCGCAATAATATTTGCCGACGGCATGTTTCGTTGGTAATACTAGTTAACGACGGATGTTTTACCGATGGTGTGTTCCGTCTGTAAAAGTATATTTAACGACGGAATCTCTTCCGTCGGTAAAAACCCGTCGCGAAAAGCATATATTTCTTGTAGTGACTCCTTGTATTTTAGTGGAATTAGGAACACATTATGGATTTTGTGTCAAGATTACCACGAACAACTAATAGATATATGTCTATCTGAGTTTTCATGGATAGGTTGACTAAGACGGCCCAACTTATTCCTATTTGAGAAGGGTATTTTATAGAACGACTTGCCTGAATTTATATCAAAGAGGTGGTGAGTAGTTATGGAGTTCCAATAACCATTGTCTGATAAAGACACAAGGTTCACTTCAAGACTTTGAAAAAGTTTTCAATAAGAAGTGTGAACACCATGAGTACGGCCTTTCACCGTCAAATGGGTGGGCAATCAGAATGTACAGTATATATATTGGAGGATATGTTGGGCTTGCATTACTAATTTTGGTAAAGCATCAAATGAAAGTTACCCTTAATTGAATTCTCCTATAACAATGGTTATCAGTCGAACAAAGAAATGGCTCCTTATAAAGCATTGTGTGGTTGAAAATGTTGCATGCGTATTTGTTGGGATATGTCAGAGAACGAAGACTATCCCGCACGGAATTGTGCAAGGTGATAAGTTGATCTAAGTGATAAGTTGATCTAAGCGATAAGTTAATCAATGTAAGACATGTTGGAAGAGATAATGTAAAGGTTGAGATGCGGGGTACGTCAAGAGGAGCTACACGACTACAGTTGTATATTATAAATGTTTATGTTGTTGAAAGACTTGAAAGTCTTGCGCTACAGTATGATGTATGTTTGAAAGAAAGTTTTTGTAAGGACACATTTTGAAGCGTTTATTAATGATGTATGAAGGTATAGTTGCTCTGTGTTCTGCACAGAATTTTGATAGGATTATGATAGACAACTTGGCTCCAGTGATCACCAGGGTTGAGAGTATCGTAATTACCTTGGCTCATACGGTTGGCAATGCCTTTGAGACGCTACCTTGGCATGCTCTGAGTGCTCATGCACAAGAACTCACCCGTGGGGTAGGCGACTTGTCATGACCCGAACCCACGGGCAGGCCCGCGAGCTAGGCACGTGACCGGCCGCAGACCCAATGGACTCCAACCGAGGGCTCTGCCAGGCCTTACACGCTTAAAACCAACATGTGCTGCAGCGGAAATTAAAACTTCTCCAAAACATTAATTACACTATCATATTTTAATTTGAATACATCACTTATACTAAAACTTCTCATAACTCTGATTGTCCACAACTAAAGCTAAACAGAAAATCTAATATTTAGCGACTCATTTCATGCAGTCTCCGAAGCTCCGCACCAAATTTTCTCCTCCTATGCTCCTCACCATCACCTTACTTTCAACCTGAAATGATAAGTAAGGGATGAGCTTCCACGTGCTCAGTAAGTAACCAATGATCCAACTAGCTGGACCATAGCATGTTAGAAAATAACTCATTTATATTATAGCATCATTAAGATATCTAAAAATCATAGATTTGATAATCATCAGGTAAAACAAAATAGAGTACATTAAACCAAAAACTGAAGCATGAAATCATTAACGCAAAACTCATGACAACCAGTTCGATTGCAACATTAGCTCAAACGATATGCTGCGGTCAGCGTACAGGCCCCACTGACTAGGGCCCGAAATCCCTCCTCCATCCGGGATAAAATTCTGTGGACGCATGGGCGAACCACGAGCAACAGTACTGTGCATCAACGTACAAGCCCCGTTGACCAGGGCCCGAAATCCAACTTTCCCCCGTGGATATAGGGCACAGCAATCGAGTAAACCAAAAACCCCCTTTGGGTTCATCGTGAACAAAATCACTCATCAATTGATTCTCAACCATCCTCACATCCTTTCAATAACCCTCAACATGTTCAATATTCACAATAACGTCAATACAATACATTTCAAATCCGAGTTCCATTTCAGTTTCTAAGAAAGATATCCTTGACATGCTGGTCCGGTTTTGACGGGAATTAAACCATTAAAAGCTTTGTTTAGCAAATCAAGTCAGACTAACTAAACATGATTAAAACGGTCAATGCTGATAAACGCCACTTTTTATCAATACATAAACATATACATTTTATAGAAAAATACTAGTTGAATCGAAAGGGTCACTTACCTGACGCTACGCATTCCTCACATCAAAACGACGATCATGCTACCACACCTGGTTCAAAGCACTTTCAATGCCCTTCTTTTTATCTTCGTGTTCTCAGCTTTACGACAACCCGAAGTAGCGTCAGTCTCGACAGAACATTCCTGTTGAACATGTCTTCAAGCAAATTCGATGGCGCGGTCAACTGCCTGACCTTTACATATCCATCCAATATCATGCCTAGTTTACCACGTCATTCTTGGCATCTAATCACTGTTGCCGAACATCCATTAATTCACCCGTTTTAGCAACCACCAAGCAATCTTCACAACATACTGTGCACACACACTCTGTACATCGTGTAGTGCCCCATGCACATACCCACTTAATCACTAGCACCCAACAATATCCCCATAGCCGTACATCCCCCATATCACATCTGCACATACATACACCACCACACTTCACACATCCATGCACTCACAAACACCTGCACACACTAACATATCCAGATATACACAATCGCACTCCTCACCCAATATACACTCACAGTACAGTGCCCCATATACACAGACTATTAGACACAATTTTCCCGACAACAACCACACCTACGTGCTTGACAAACACACAGACGATGTGCACCCTCAGCTGTACATACAAACCACCACCCATCGCCAACTGCCGCCAAATGGCCACCGTTTCATGTCCATCAAAATCATAACAACACCACCACCAAACCCATTTCCTAATTTTATACAGAGTGCCACCAAAATTCTTCTGTCCTAATTCATCCAATCAATAGGATTAAGTGCTATCGCCGCCGCAACCGCCAAGCTCCACCTTAGATGCACCTCCATCACCAATTTCCACTAATCGGCCACACTCCCGGTCACCGTTCCACCACCCAACTCACTAGAGGTAACATAACTGAAGCAATAAGCCTTTTCTATCGCCATATCAAACCGCCGCTGTGACGTCACCGATGTCGCTACCGTCAACCATCATCACCACAAACCCCTGGCTTCACTACAATTACCGCCGGTCTCATAACAGAACCGCCAACGCAAAGATCGGCCACCCTAATCTCCCTCTCCATCCTGGTGAAATCTCCTAAGCACCAACAATCGCCTGTGCACCCAATACCAAAAGACCACCACTGCTGGCCCACTGTCACCAGCCATGCACCACCCTTTGCGATTTCCATAAACCAGTGCATCACCAACATCATTTCCGTCGACCGCCGCTGCGACGTCACCGATGGCGCATCGACAACCAACTCTATTTTATTTCTTTATTTTTTTTTGTCTCCGGCATCGCTCTCACCGGTCGATGGGCCTCGCCGGCATCCCGTCACCGGAGTTGCTGCAGTTGGCCGTCGCTGTGGCTGTGACGCCATACAATAGCAGCACGGAGGATCGATGATGGCACGACATGTTGATTCCGATGAAGATCTGCGGCAACAATTGGTCAGTGAACGGAGAGAGAGTGCGAAAGACCGGGCGATGGCGATTGTTGCTACTGTCGACTAATCGCGGGTCGTTTTGCGAGGATAGGTACGGGTATTCGAACGGTGACCGGTTGGCGGTTAAAGAAGATGAACCGACGACTGGCCGAAGATGATTCGTCGCCGGTTGTACAAGCAGATCCGGTGGCATTCGACGAACTATGGGCGATGGCAGCCGTGATCTGGAAGAGGAGTTGGCTTCCGATGGGGCTGCCGGCGACAGTGCGTGTGGCCGGAAGTGAGATTGCCAGATCTGGCAGGCAGAGGCGCCGCCCTCTTTAGGGCCGGCTGCCCTCCCTTTCTCACTGCGTGTCTTCTCTCTTCTCTCTTCTTGTTCTCTTTTCTATTTTTTTTTCTTTTCTCCTTTATTTCGTTTTAATTTGTTATGTATCTATATTTGTTATTATTATTTTTTTTTGCTTCTAGTGTCTCCTTCTTTATAACCTCAAATCTCTCTCTATCATTTCATTTTTTTTTCTACGCTTCCCCCTGCAATATTAAAATAACTGAACTGAGAGATCAAATATTTATGGGATCAACCCTAATTTAATTATAGCTTCTCAAGCGTCACCGACCTAGTTTCATTTATTTCTTTCTTGCACCGCTTTTTATCCGTAGCTAGTGGTATTTTCATTTGTCACTAATAATACTGCTCAAGCTAATCATCCCTAAGGACTCAAAAGAATATCACTCATAGAATTTGTCGCTAAAGTAATATTAACCGGCTAACCCTAGGTTCGGGATATTACAATATCTCCCCCTTAAAGAAATTTCGTCCTCGAAATTAGGTGTTCCCTTCATAGCTGATCTTAATCTTGTTTGATATCAGATACCCACCGACATAATAATTCAGGTGCTTATACAACTAAATCTATCTAAACGGTTCACAATCAAACTTGGATATAATTTTAAGCGACTTTATAACTACATGCACTCAAAGACCTCAAAGCACAAAGACATGTGATATGCATTTAGTACACTTTAATCCACTGATAATCCGTACCTTGAAACTTTGTGTTATTAGATTTCTGCACTTAATGGTGTCTGATCTCATCCCCCAT
This sequence comes from Escallonia herrerae, assembly GCA_033070095.1. Taxonomy (NCBI): domain Eukaryota; kingdom Viridiplantae; phylum Streptophyta; class Magnoliopsida; order Escalloniales; family Escalloniaceae; genus Escallonia; species Escallonia herrerae. The sequence continues at coordinate 233,148 of JAVXUP010000512.1, read as the reverse complement.
CATAACATTTAACTTTAAACTCACTTCAATTCGCCAACCAAAATACGTCTAACATGTATAATCTTAAATTAGAATCTTTGCCGTTGTAAATGCTATCTCTACATTTCTCCATTTATACAATTAAATCATCGTTAAACCTTGAAGTCTCACCAAGTGATCAATTTCTAGAGCATCAGATGTATTCATCAAATCAACCATAAGACCAATTCCTATTTAAGTCGTAATGCTAAGCTCTAACTTACCAGGTCATCGCTTACACTTTAACACTTGCAGAACTTCAAGAGTTTCCGTAACCTTCCAAAAGTCCCAAGTTTCTACATTCTGAACCAGCCTTCACAACTAGAAAACATTTCTCTGTACCAATCTAATCTAGCTTCACCCAAATGAAGTAAGTTCTCTTAATGGTATGAAACTTTCGAAGTGTAAGTCACCATCATCAGTCATAGCCTAAGCAACTTTAAATACTACTCGATGCTATAGAGCTTGAATTATTACTTACACGCTAACGATTCTAGAACCACATGACCCAATGACCTTGATGTTTAATAATTTAGTCCTTATACGAAATACGCATAAATTGAAGACCTATGTTCATAAGATTTTGACTGACGAAATTTCATAATCCCAAATAACCAACCTCAAAAGGAACCCTTCATAACCTCAAGAGACAACATCATTTACAAAAGTCAAAAGCCTTTTAACATCAAGAGACAACATTCACAATCGTAGTAGCTTTAATAGCCTCCCAAAATACGAGTCAAGAACATCAATAGCAGCTTCAGTAAGGTCCATCGCAACTTCAAACATTTCATTGTACTATAAGACCTGGATTATAACCTAAGATTTTGTAATCTAACTAACCAGATATTATTACTCAACCTCGAAATAGTTATGGCTCAGCTATTAGGAAACTCACTGACTAGACTTACTCCACTCCAACTCAACCCGATATTTAAATTTCTAATCATCATACTTCTGCTACACTTTTCAGATAACATACCGCAATATATGCTTTCGCACGGTCTACTTAGTAGTGGCAAGTTTAACTTAAAGCCTATGGCGTACTAAAGTATTGAGCAATCATTTCATATGACTTTCACTCTAAAGGATCCCACCTTGAGTTCTAACTATAACTCTTAGCAGCCTAGTCATGACTCTACTGAATCATATACCTCTTAACACCACACCACAATTCACGCCTATGAAAATCTAACCTTTAAACTTTTCATGTGAAATTGTAACGCTTAGCTCGAACATATTAGATCACCATTTATACTCCTCTAGTTGCCAACTTTAAAAGACCCCTTCACCTTTCTAAAGTCCTCAAATATTCCACATACAAAAATATACTCTTAACTTCGTGGCTCAAATCTCAAATCATAATCATTCTATAGACATAAATAACTTCTTTTTTTTTTGCTCTGAAAGGATAAAATACTTAATTCCGTCAAAGATGGTGAGCAACTAGCTCTAATCCTCAATGACATCCTTTTATCCTCTAGGAGTTCACACCTTGAAGTAAGATAGATAAAGTCATGCATGTCAATCAATGTAGGACCCTGGGCTACAAACTAAAACCCAAAATGAACGGTCAAAACATCATTACTCATAACCTCAATTCATCTCCGCCATAGTCCAATATATGCTCATAACCTATACCTAGTGAAATGAGGATATAAGATCCAAAGTCAAATCCTCGTTTGCATTCACGGCAAAGTCAACCTAGTGGCTCTGTGCTCTCAGACTAAATTTTGCTATTCCCATTCACGCATTCCAAATCAAAGTACTACTATTCTATTAAACCTTATTTCAAAAAAACTTATAAACTCATAAACCTCACTATTACAGAAAATTTTTCACTTAGCGCTCTAAAGGTCGCAACTAAGAGCTACGAACTAAGAGCTAAGAGCTCCGAGTACAAGCTACAAGTTCCAAGGACTTCAAGAACCCACAGCCTTACATTATCTCTGTCTAGCTATTATGTTAATGTTGTTCTACAACCTTGATTAGGCTTTGGAAACTAGAAGCATATATCTCCAGCTTCACCCAATAAAAATGAGTCTTCCAATTGATATATATATAACCTTTGAAACATAAGTCATCATCACCAATAGCAACCTAAAGCAACGTCCCAATAAAATATCATTACTTAGGGTTCTATAACCTAACCAGCGAAATCATTACTTAAACTCTAATATCCCAAAACCGTAATGCTCTGATACCATTTCTGTCACGACCCGAACCCACGGGCAGGCCCGCGAGCTAGGCACGTGACCGGCCGCAGACCCAATGGACTCCAACCGAGGGCTCTGCCAGGCCTTACACGCTTAAAACCAACATGTGCTGCAGCGGAAATTAAAACTTCTCCAAAACATTAATTACACTATCATATTTTAATTTGAATACATCACTTATACTAAAACTTCTCATAACTCTGATTGTCCACAACTAAAGCTAAACAGAAAATCTAATATTTAGCGACTCATTTCATGCAGTCTCCGAAGCTCCGCACCAAATTTTCTCCTTCTATGCTCCTCACCATCACCTTACTTTCAACCTGAAATGATAAGTAAGGGATGAGCTTCCACGTGCTCAGTAAGTAACCAATGATCCAACTAGCTGGACCATAGCATGTTAGAAAATAACTCATTTATATTATAGCATCATTAAGATATCTAAAAATCATAGATTTGATAATCATCAGGTAAAACAAAATAGAGTACATTAAACCAAAAACTGAAGCATGAAATCATTAACGCAAAACTCATGACAACCAGTTCGATTGCAACATTAGCTCAAACGATATGCTGCGGTCAGCGTACAGGCCCCACTGACTAGGGCCCGAAATCCCTCCTCCATCCGGGATAAAATTCTGTGGACGCATGGGCGAACCACGAGCAACAGTACTGTGCATCAACGTACAAGCCCCGTTGACCAGGGCCCGAAATCCAACTTTCCCCCGTGGATATAGGGCACAGCAATCGAGTAAACCAAAAACCCCCTTTGGGTTCATCGTGAACAAAATCACTCATCAATTGATTCTCAACCATCCTCACATCCTTTCAATAACCCTCAACATGTTCAATATTCACAATAACGTCAATACAATACATTTCAAATCCGAGTTCCATTTCAGTTTCTAAGAAAGATATCCTTGACATGCTGGTCCGGTTTTGACGGGAATTAAACCATTAAAAGCTTTGTTTAGCAAATCAAGTCAGACTAACTAAACATGATTAAAACGGTCAATGCTGATAAACGCCACTTTTTATCAATACATAAACATATACATTTTATAGAAAAATACTAGTTGAATCGAAAGGGTCACTTACCTGACGCTACGCATTCCTCACATCAAAACGACGATCATGCTACCACACCTGGTTCAAAGCACTTTCAATGCCCTTCTTTTTATCTTCGTGTTCTCAGCTTTACGACAACCCGAAGTAGCGTCAGTCTCGACAGAACATTCCTGTTGAACATGTCTTCAAGCAAATTCGATGGCGCGGTCAACTGCCTGACCTTTACATATCCATCCAATATCATGCCTAGTTTACCACGTCATTCTTGGCATCTAATCACTGTTGCCGAACATCCATTAATTCACCCGTTTTAGCAACCACCAAGCAATCTTCACAACATACTGTGCACACACACTCTGTACATCGTGTAGTGCCCCATGCACATACCCACTTAATCACTAGCACCCAACAATATCCCCATAGCCGTACATCCCCCATATCACATCTGCACATACATACACCACCACACTTCACACATCCATGCACTCACAAACACCTGCACACACTAACATATCCAGATATACACAATCGCACTCCTCACCCAATATACACTCACAGTACAGTGCCCCATATACACAGACTATTAGACACAATTTTCCCGACAACAACCACACCTACGTGCTTGACAAACACACAGACGATGTGCACCCTCAGCTGTACATACAAACCACCACCCATCGCCAACTGCCGCCAAATGGCCACCGTTTCATGTCCATCAAAATCATAACAACACCACCACCAAACCCATTTCCTAATTTTATACAGAGTGCCACCAAAATTCTTCTGTCCTAATTCATCCAATCAATAGGATTAAGTGCTATCGCCGCCGCAACCGCCAAGCTCCACCTTAGATGCACCTCCATCACCAATTTCCACTAATCGGCCACACTCCCGGTCACCGTTCCACCACCCAACTCACTAGAGGTAACATAACTGAAGCAATAAGCCTTTTCTATCGCCATATCAAACCGCCGCTGTGACGTCACCGATGTCGCTACCGTCAACCATCATCACCACAAACCCCTGGCTTCACTACAATTACCGCCGGTCTCATAACAGAACCGCCAACGCAAAGATCGGCCACCCTAATCTCCCTCTCCATCCTGGTGAAATCTCCTAAGCACCAACAATCGCCTGTGCACCCAATACCAAAAGACCACCACTGCTGGCCCACTGTCACCAGCCATGCACCACCCTTTGCGATTTCCATAAACCAGTGCATCACCAACATCATTTCCGTCGACCGCCGCTGCGACGTCACCGATGGCGCATCGACAACCAACTCTATTTTATTTCTTTATTTTTTTTTTGTCTCCGGCATCGCTCTCACCGGTCGATGGGCCTCGCCGGCATCCCGTCACCGGAGTTGCTGCAGTTGGCCGTCGCTGTGGCTGTGACGCCATACAATAGCAGCACGGAGGATCGATGATGGCACGACATGTTGATTCCGACGAAGATCTGCGGCAACAATTGGTCAGTGAACGGAGAGAGAGTGCGAAAGACCGGGCGATGGCGATTGTTGCTACTGTCGACTAATCGCGGGTCGTTTTGCGAGGATAGGTACGGGTATTCGAACGGTGACCGGTTGGCGGTTAAAGAAGATGAACCGACGACTGGCCGAAGATGATTCGTCGCCGGTTGTACAAGCAGATCCGGTGGCATTCGACGAACTATGGGCGACGGCAGCCGTGATCTGGAAGAGGAGTTGGCTTCCGATGGGGCTGCCGGCGACAGTGCGTGTGGCCGGAAGTGAGATTGCCAGATCTGGCAGGCAGAGGCGCCGCCCTCTTTAGGGCCGGCTGCCCTCCCTTTCTCACTACGTGTCTTCTCTCTTCTCTCTTCTTGTTCTCTTTTCTATTTTTTTTTTCTTTTCTCCTTTATTTCGTTTTAATTTGTTATGTATCTATATTTGTTATTATTATTTTTTTTTGCTTCTAGTGTCTCCTTCTTTATAACCTCAAATCTCTCTCTATCATTTCATTTTTTTTTCTACGCTTCCCCCTGCAATATTAAAATAACTGAACTGAGAGATCAAATATTTATGGGATCAACCCTAATTTAATTATAGCTTCTCAAGCGTCACCGACCTAGTTTCATTTATTTCTTTCTTGCACCGCTTTTTATCCTTAGCTAGTGGTATTTTCATTTGTCACTAATAATACTGCTCAAGCTAATCATCCCTAAGGACTCAAAAGAATATCACTCATAGAATTTGTCGCTAAAGTAATATTAACCGGCTAACCCTAGGTTCGGGATATTACACGACTCTTCCAAGAAATGATCTTTGCCAGGGTCACTAGTCTACATGATCATACACAAAGGGCTCTTCATCGACATCCCAGGGATGATGACCGCCGGGTCACTCGAGCCGAAAGCAAGGCTGCAGCGGGCATCACATGTGGTTCCCTAGAAGTTGGGCGTTGAGCCTTCCCTATCGCTGCTAGGTCCTTTGTGTCTCTTAACGCTCTTCTGGAGCTCATCAAGGGCATTCGACTGGTCGTTAGATCAAGGACTTTCCTAGCCACATCGGTGATTTGTGAGCCAGACTTTCTAGATAAAAGAGCAAAGCTACAAAGGGTAGGGCTAGGTGAACATACGATTCGGTGTAGTACCTGCTTCTGTGGCCCCTTCATTGAGGTGTCACTTTCAGGGAGTGCCACGTGTTGCTTGATTACATAACATTCCTAATCCTTATAATGGGGTACTTGGGAACTCATTTTTAAGAGATAGTAGAATTAATCTTCACATTTTACTTTCTCACTCTAGAATTTCAGAGCTAGAGGATTTTTGATAGAGAAACACATGGGGCCCTAATGTTAGACCTTGACTATGGACCTCGGCATTGAACTTGTGAAAGTTGTTCTATATTCACCCTGTGCCTCAACCCTCATAGCGCTGCCACTCCTCAGGCTCTATTTGGAAAGCCTTGGTCTCTTCCCTTGTTCTATCCTTGCTCTATCCCACATTAATACACTTTGCTTCTGACTTAGATCAGATTCTCTGTGGCACCTCCATATATCATACAAACCCACCCTTTGACATCATGATCTTCACAGGCTAACTACCAAAATCTACTAACAGAGAAAAATACATTCTCGATGTTCTCAGTCATAATACATACATCCATTCATGCAGGGCTACCAAAAGCTTTCAACCATGTAGGTCAATGGTTGTTACATACATAAAAAATTGACTACCTAACGACCACTTAAATACACCGATATACTTCCAAAATTTATGGTGCCCTATACATCAATCAGTTCCCTGTTGATATTTATTGCTTGACTTGACCTTCGTTATTCTTGCTATTGTTGCATTTTCTACTTCATCTATTGCTTCTGCTGGCGTGGAGCTCTTAGTCATAAAAAATTACAAACCTAACTTTCTTCATATCTTTAGGAACTCGTATTGGTGGATGGCCACCAATGATGTCCTTAGTTTGCTTGACCTTGGTTTCCTTGTTAAGATCCTCAGATTCAAACTTTCTTGGTCTTCCCCTTATTTAGCACATTTTTGGGGCTCTAGTATAGTTTCGCCTGAACTTGTTACCTGAGAAAAAGACCACATTTAAGTCTCCTTTTTAATTTAAGCGCTGCATGTTATAACATGGATTACAAATTGTATTGCTTGTTAGTAACATGTCTTTCATTTTCTTCCTCACAAGCATTTTCATTCACCACAACCTCTAATTCACATCCTTTTGAGGGGTGAACTTGTGTCTTATTGGTCTACCGCTTACTATGTTGGTTTCCTGTACAGCCCCTTTTTTTGGTTTTTCCCTCACTGTGTCATTAGTTTTTTTAATCATCATCCCCCTATGCTGATGTAGGGGGTACATCAGATGCCTTCCTTGGCCTATACTCTTCCAAACATTTATGGCATTTATTGCCACACTAACTTGCACAAAGAATTAATGCAAAAGGTGATATGTGAACAAAAACAGTGAAATTGTAACATCCCGAAAATTTTCGGAGCGTTAGCCACTCAATCGATTAATGCTTAATTATTCAATCATCTCGATTCTACTAAGAATACCCTAATACATATATTAGAGTTTCTACAATAACTCAAATGTTCAAGTCATTGTTTGTAAATGCAAGGACTACATTAAAGAACTCAACTAAGTAAGTTACACGCTAATTTCCCTCGCGGGGGCTTATGTAAAGAAAACAATGACAATCAAATCTAAACTAGCTCTGTAATCAAGCTCTAGCTAATCCAAGAATCGACTGATGTTTATTACATGCAGATGGGAACAAAAAAAGGGAGAGTGCGCTTTTCAAAGCTCATTAAGGTCACTCAAAATTCAGTAGGGAATACAAACGATTGGAGAGAGTTTATTTCAATGGAAATATGGGAAGAGATTAATCTCAATCCCTCAAATCAGAAATCAATAAAAACACTTTTGATTACACTGAAACAATGCAGATGACATTGAACATAAGTTATATGCAAAGCCACACAGGCAGTGCAAGGTAATCACTTAGCAAAGCCACAAAGGCGATGCTCAATAACACTATAGTTACATATGCATATGAACACTAGCTAGACCCTCAAGGTACTAGCATCTTCCGACAATAACAAACCATCCTTATATCACCTCCAATATAGACCATCATTATAACTCCTCAATACACTAACTCATGTCAATACACCGAGTGCAATAATCGATGATGCAATGATTAAATCGATGCACAACGAGAAATAAAATACGTAGCATTGAAAGGAATTTTCAATAAACATACAAGGCTCAAAACAGGGTATTAATGGCAATCGATGCAATTTCATCACAATTATAACTGAGTCCAATAGAAACATCAATAACAATTTAGAAAGAATATTTATGATGTCAAATAGATGAAATAGGGTTTCGATAGAAATCTCTTACCTCAATCGATCCAAGAAATACGCTCGCTACTATTCAACCTCGTACAAACCTCGAATTAGCCTAAATTGGCAAATTAATTGTTAGAAAACAACCTAGCCTCACAAAAAATTAATCTAATGCTAAATTTCAATCGTTGCTTACTCTGACACTCTTAACAAAAACGAAAACGAATTGGATCCTTCAAACAGCTAAATCTAACTAATAACCCTGCACACTCTATAACGCATAAGACACTCTGAAATGCATAATAATTGCCTATAGAATACATTTGTTCCTTAAAATGCATAACAAGTTACAATATAAATTTTCTGAATTTTTGAATATTTTTTAATTAAAAATGATTTTTTTTCTTAAATACCAGAAAAGCCCAAAAATAACAACTAATGCTTCTAGCTCAAATCAAAGTCCCATAATTTTCGTTATAGCTTCAAAGTATATAAGAAAAATACTGAAATAGAAATTAAGATTTTAAAGTTGCCGAAACCATTTTAAAATAATTCATTTTGTTAAATCAAATGGGATACATGTTAAGGTACTAAATCAACTCAGAAATTTATGAAACTTTAACTGAGTTGTCTTTTTGCTTTAAAAATATTGCTGTAATTTTTCCAAAATATAATATTAATTTTTGAAGGATCAAAATAAATTTTAGAACAACTACACTTGCAAATATATTAAAAATGCCAAACCATATCCAAAAAAATATGAAATTTTTTACGGTAGTTCTAATATTATCCTAAGAACCTTCCCGCAAAGTTTCAGCATTTTTGGACAGTGGTACCGTGACCAAGAGCCAGTGGTATAACTGTGAAAGCACAGTGTACCACCTTAATGCACAAACCCATTACTGTGTACCCCTCTTCTCCTTCCTGTGCAAACCCAGAACACTCACTCCTTACATCAACCACTCAATGCAGCCCCTCCCTTTTTCCTTGCACACATTTACACAACACAACACACACACACACACACACAGAGCTCATGGCTACACACACGGCAACCCAGGGCTGTCCATACAATACACACACAGTCCACTCAAAACACACACTGCAGTCACCTTTAACTCATCATAATGCACACACTAAGACACATCCATACTCTCATGAAATCATATAAAACTTCTCATCTTGACTTTGGTCCATATATATTGTCTGCCTCAGTCCAGAAAACCTTGTATCAACTCCAACCTTATATCATTGATGGTTTCCTTTTTGTTATCACGTTCTTAGATTTAGCATATTCAACCACATCAAGGAACTTGTGTACAGAATCATGAAAGAAGGCAAAGATGCAAAAGGAAAGAAGATCGTCACTCTGTCAACAAACTGGCAGTGCGTCCCTTAATCACATGCTAATATTACTCTGTAACCCCTTCTTAGCCAGCTCCATATTCCTGTTTGCATCATCACTACAAACTTATTGCAATCTATCCGACCGTCCTGAAAGTTAAATTAAGTGGAAGGGAAGTCATTGATCCATGGAACAATAGAAAGCCCTTGTTTATATATTGTCTATTACATGCATGCTTTGCAGCTACTGATTTGACTTGTAGTGAGCTAGTATTCTAGATTATTGATGCATATACCATCCACCCATACCCTTCTGACTTACAATAGCCCTGGCTTTAGTTCCCGTGTTCTTTCTGAACTTAATTGACCTTTCTTCCCTGACTGAATATTGCCAAATAGCTTCTTTGAACTCCCTACTATGTGAGAAAATCATTCCTATCACAAATTATGGACTTTTCATGCTAGTTTTACAGTTAAACTCAATGTAGATTGGTGTTCTTTCATGATCAGAATTTGAGTCAAACCACTCATAAATTTCTTCAGTATTTATTTAACTCATTGGTTCTTTCCATTGCCCTCAGTTTATTTGCCTCGACTCTTTAGAACTTCTCCTTCTCATTCTTTTTTTCTTCTAATTTTCTAACCTATCCTTCTCAACATTAGTTAATTAAGCATTCATAAATTGTTTCGTGATCATCATTGTCACTGTTTTATTCAAGGTTTGACCTCTCACTATGCCTATCACTTCCATTTTTAGTACCACTATTAGCTTCTGTTTATCTGCGGTACCACTTTTACTTGAACTATCATCTTCATGATCACTTACAGTAGCAGCTTTCTTTTATCACATTACCATTTTTATCTAATTTCTCAATAACACACCCACCTTTCGGTGAGTGTCACAGAGGAGCTGAAATAGGACTTGGTCTGCTCATTTCTATTGCTTATTTACAATATCCCCCACCTTTGCAATATAATTTTTGGTTATTTGTGAGACATAGATGTCAATTAGCCCTATGCGTATTTCCATCGCATCACTTTCTTGGTTTGAGAACAAGTTGTCAACCAAATACTAATGCTCATTTGTTTTTGCCATGTTGCACCTGACTTATTTAGTTAAATCCAACCAAGAAGATTTGGATGTTTATTTAGTTAAATGCAACCAACATGGAGTTTTGTGCATTTTACCATGTTTATTTGTTTCTTTTTGGGAGGACGAAGAGCTCATCATCTTTGTTCTTGATGGTTTCCAGATCTCTAACTAGGTTCCCATGCTTCAGTAACTGACTAGCTCTTAAATAAGGGAACTGACCCCCATATAGTTGTATGAAAAAAAAGCATCAAAAGTTTTTTGCGCAGCTGGTATTGTGGATGTTTAATTATTTGTTGACCGCTGACTTTGCGGGAAGTACTCAACATGCTACGTCCATGTGCAATGCACGTACATCGCCACTAATAATACTCAAAGTAGGGAGTTCTAATGATGCATCAAGTTTTGCGTAAGAATGCTATGAAACTTTTGGATTTTTCTATGCGAAGGAACTTAATTTTTCTGTTTTTTTGTTGAACGAAAAAGTAATTGCTAACTCTGATTCTTTCTCGATATGATCTTTAAGGCTGTGAACTCACACAATGTCAGAACCTCTGAGGTTCTCTTTTGCACTATTTCTTGCAAGAATAATGGAAGAGACTCTACTTAAGCTTGTTTCACAAGTTATTTCACAAATAATGTGCTAATGATAACTTAAATTAGACAAAAATGCACAATGAGGACATATGGTTACAATAGGATATTGATAAAAATAAGCAAACACTGGGAATGCCATAAGTCACAATGATTTGCATCCTTGTAACATTTTCACTCCTTTTAAGTAGTGAGAAAGTTACAGCCACTTATAGTTGAAACTAAAAAAGCCAAAAATGTTGCCAGGTTAGAGAATCTTCTTGCATTTCTTCACTTTCAAAAAGCCAAAAATGTACACAGAATCAAAGTCAACCTGAACCACAGATGATTTTCAAAAGAACTCCTAACACTTGGAAAGTTTTGAGGACCGTAAAAGCTCTCTTAAACTTTTAAATGCGACTAAGTCAATAAATATGTGGCCATTCTTTTACCTTTTTCTCAACCAAAAAATGATCCTATGAAGCCCACTATATACTCCTAGGAAGACCGAATTGTTTATTGCTACTGGTTCCCATTTTTGTGGTTCTTGAAGACCCGTGGAATCTATTTCTTCATAGTCATTGGTTGGCACTTTAATTGTTCTTGCAGCCCAAATACCCATTTCACCCGTATCCTCCCCATTCCCCACCCCCACCCATTTGGAATCTAATACTTCATCACGACTCTCCAAATTTAGAGTTCTTGTTATCCAAATATTTTCTTTATCAGCGTTGACTTTTATTTCTTAAATCTCGTCCACCAAATATCTATTTCTCTTACTTAAGGTGACAATACATTCTCCAAAAGCAAAAAAAAAAAAAAATATTTCGCACCACAATCACCTGTTAATACATTATCCAAACGTTTCGTGATAGGCAAAGTTTTATAACGATTAAGATCGTAAAAGGAGACAGAGATGCCAGTTATCTAGCGGTCTAGGGGTTTAGAAACTAATACTTATTAATTTCGTCTTTTATCGTACTAAACGGTGGGGCTAGAGACTAGTACTTATTAATTTCGTCTATTATCGTACTAGACTCGAATACAAAATATCAGAACAGTACGTGGGCACAACTATAATTGTTGGGTTGATTACATAATTGTGAGTCTGTTCTCATCAGTTCACTCTTCTCAAACAATGAGGCATAGATTTTACTTTTGTTGTTTACTACAAACAGGTTTGCTGCTACCCATAGCTTAAGAGAAAAATGATAGATTTGCTGAGAAAATGAAAGTAAATGGCATCCATCTTCGATCTACCGCTAATTCAAGTTTTGGAGTGGACTAGTTTTATTTTGAGTTGATTCATCACTTTTATGTTTTTTATTTGTCAAAGTTACAACAAAAGCTTCAAGCACACTTAGAGAGAGGATATTTGGAGATTTGAATGCCTAGTAAGATCAAATTTGCTATATCTCTTCTAAGGCCACAAATGTGATTAGAAATGTGTGCATTGTCTTGCTTTCTCTTTGATACAAGGAATCCCTTTTTCATAGATGAGGTGTATGAGTAAGCTTGTGATAAGTTCGATCTTAGAAAGTAGGACAATAAATGGAACACCTAACCATTCGGATTTAACTTCACAATAAAGTCTTTAACCCATTTAAGATATTGTGGTAAGTGGTAGCCCTGTAAACCTAGTCATTGCAATTTAAGCCAGCTCTGTCTTTTTTTCCCCGTCTCTCAAACACTTTCTCTCTCCAACAAGACTTGAAAAAGAACATCTGTGGCTACGATATGATGCACTTCACGAGAAAAACATGGAACCACAAGATCATTAGTCAATGAGCCACCATCACTTCGATTCCCGGATACCACAGTAACTCATGTCTCCTTCTCCTCCACAACCTCAAAAGAAATGAGTTGCTAACTTGGACTATATATAAGTCCAACTCGGAGTAAGAGAAAACTTACTCAAGCCAACTGTAGATGTTAACTGCAAGTATACGTGCGCCTTTCTACCAAGCTGCCATGGCTTACCTCTGCACTGGCTGTGGTTCAAGCATCTATCATTGTTCTTATAATTCTGCACTCAAATGCACTGCATGCGCGAGTAATTTTCTACCAACTTCCGCATCACTTAATACTCATAATGTTGCATCAACATCTAGTTACTTGGTAAATGGCATATTCGACATGGACAACGAATCTATAAGGAAATTGAAGGCAGAAAGTTGAAGGTGAGTTGATTCATGGTTATTGATCGATCCTAACAATTAAAGAACTTTGGTTTTCCTTATGTTAGCTATAGAAGAACAGATGATATGTAATACTACAATCAGCTGCAACCTTAGAGTGTTCATCAGGTGGCTGCAGTATTAAAAACAGTGATAGTGTGGTCCCAGCTGTGGATGATCAACCTCTGCACAACTTTTGCAAGTATGGCTCCATTTACAAACTTTCTGATAGTCACATTGTAAGATACCCAAACCTTTCTGCTACAGTTTTCTTTTTTTTTCTTTCGTAGTTCTTCCTACCCTACTCTTTGCTTCCGAAAGTTAGTTTACTGTCGTTAATCTTCTCTATCTTTTGGTGCTAAGAATTACGGTTCTTCTATTTTCATGGAATAAGCAACAGTTTGGCTTCATCTTTCTTGTGCACCTATTTCCATTGAGCATGACTATTACCAAGACCTTTTCCTTCCGGTCGTTATACCAGTCACTTGGTTCCAGTGATTACACAAAGGTTTTGGTAATAGTTTTCATCTTTCTTGGGCATCGAATATTTTCGTACAGAGTCTCATCAAATATTTTAGCTTGATATTTTAGCAGATCTTACGAGCTGAGCTTGTGTTGCATAAGGGCATCAAATATGGACTATCTTTCCAACCATACTTAATTCCTTTTCCATAATATACTTCCATCAAAGGAAATTTTCTCAATGGGAATGACTCTTGGGAACTCAGTTTCTAGTTCCCTACCTCCTGAAAAAGAGCAAAAAAAGGGACAAAATAAAGTTTTCTACTTATCAAGTATATATCGGGTACCTGTAGGGTGCCAAATCATGGCTTTTCCCAAGAAGTTTTTCTTTAGGCTGTTATATGGGTCACCTGGATCCTTTGATTATGAGTACGCCATATGTTTCGATATGGAAGCTCATTCTTTAGAGAAAAAATTCGATGATTGTCTAACACCACGTCATCATCATATGTGGTGCTAGACTACCAAAAAAACTGTGCCAACTAATAGCAGTTATGGAGTAAATGTCTGGCTTACTAACCATGGTTGACTGTGACTAATATACAAACCACTCTGCCATTCATCTTCTCTTGGTACACTTAGGTCCATCGTTGAGCATACAACCACACCCAATTTTCACTTCCGGTCACCACCGTGGCTAAGCTACCGATCACCACAGATGCGCCACCCCTGGCCATGTATTTCTGGTTATATTTAGCTTGATCTCACAATAATTGTTTTAGGATGGGGGTCTATCCACGGCTGCACCACCACAGGCCGTCCACAACCACGGCTGCACCACCACAGGTCGTCCGCAACCAGGGCTGCACCACCCCCGCCGCCACAATAACTACTTCTCCACCACCGCAATTGCTACAACCAAACCAAAAATCCCTTAACAGCAATCCACCACTGCCCATGTCACGACCCGAACCCACGGGTAACCCCGCGAGCTAGGCACGTGACCGGCCGCAGACCCAATTGGCTCCAACCAAGGGCTCTACCAAGCCTTACTCGCTAAAATCCAATATATGCTGCAGCAAAAATTAAAACTTTTACAAACTTTAATTACATTTTCATATTTCTATGTGAATACTACTTATGCTAAAACTCATTATAACTCTGATTTATCAACAGCTAAAACTAAACCAACAACCTAAATATTCAACGGCTCATTCCATACAGTGTCTGAAGTTCCGCACCAAATTGTCTCTTCAAATGCTCCTTACCATCACCTTACTTTCAACCTAAAATGATAAGTGAGGGATGAGCTTCCACATGCTCAGTAAGTAACCAATTATTCAACTAGGTGGACAATAGGATGCAGAAAACAACTCACTTTATATTATAGCCACGTTAAGAAATCTAAAACCATAAAGTTGGTAATCATTGGGTAAAACAAATAGAGTACATGAAACCAAAATTTGAAATATAAAATCATTAGCATAAGAGTCATGACAACCGGTTCATTCCCAACATTAGCTCAAACGATATACTACGGTCAGCGTACAGGCCCCACTGACTAGGGCCCGAAATCCCTCCTCCATCTGGGATAAAATTCTGTGGATGCATGGGCGAACCACGAGCAACAGTACTGTGCATCAACGTACAAGCCCCGTTGATCAGGGCCCGAAATCCAACTTTCTTCCGTGGATATAGGGCACAGCAATCGAGTAAACCAAAAAACCCCTTTGGGTTCATCGTGAAGAAAATCACTCATCAATTGATTCTCAACCATCCTCACATCCTTTCAATAATCATCAACATGTTTAATATTCACAATAACGTCAATACAATACATTTCAAATCCGAGTTCCATTTCAGTTTCTAGGCAAAACATCATTTACATGCTGGTCCGGTTTTTCTTTGATGATAAGAAAACACGAAAACCTTTTTGGTAATTTAAGTCAGAGTAGTTAAACATACTTAAAACGGTCAATACTAATAAGCAACACATTTTTTTTAATAGTAGATAAACATATACGTTGCATATAAAAATAATAGTTGAATCAAAGGGTCACTTACTTGACGCTACGCATTCCCCACATCAAAACGACGATCATGCTACCACACCTGGTTCAAAGCACTTTCAATGCCCTTCATTTTATCTTCATGTTCCCAGCTTTACTACATCCCAAAGCATCGTCAATCACGACACAACATTCCCGTTGAACATGTCTTCAAGCAAATTCAATGCCGCAGTCAACTGCCCGACCTACATGCACGTCTAATATCGTGCCCAGTTCACCCTGTCATTCTTGGCATTTAATCGACGTTGCCGAACATCCATTAATTCACCCGTCTTAATAACCACCAAGTAACTTTGTGCTAAATAGTACTCAGTTAATCGCTAGGGCTAACGCTAACAATTTCCTTTTATATATTCTCATAGCCTAAGCGATTTCCTGTCCAAAAACACATACACGAATAGGGTACACCTTCGCAAGCATACGGTACACTCGCACCATGTACAGACAATATCTCCATACATGTCCAACAATAATCACACCTATACACCTGTCCAGGCTCACATACTAAAATACCCACCACCGCACGCACACAAACCAACCACAGTCACCCTAAGCACCACCATTAAAAATCACACATACGTAAACCACGACACCTAGTATACACACATAGTCGCTCAACACCCAATTAATGCACACCCGCCAAAAGTCATACATTCACCGTTTACCTCAATCCATTCTAGCCACCACAAGCATTGTCGCTAAACCATCACTGCGTAGTCACCATCATGCAAGCACACCACCAACCCATTTCCTAATTTTATACAGAGTGCCACCAATATCTTTAGTCCTAACTCATCAAACCAATAGTATTAAATGCTACCGCCACCGCAAACACCACCACAGTTACATCCAGTCCAGCCACCACAAGCACCATAATTAAGCCACCATTACAACCACAACAATATCGCAATCCTACCACCGAAATCCATTCATTTTTCATACCACCAAAACCTAACACACCGGTTGTATATTCACACACTCTCAGAAAACACAGTCACACCCCCTCCATCACAACACATACCCACAAACAGACACCATCACAATCTAGCCCATTCCAAACATTGCAAGCACTGCCATGATACCGTTTCAGCCATCTCAAGCACCTTCGTGGTACCTCCGCTCCACAACGCACCAAAATTAGAATAACTCCCCAAACACAGACACCGTACACCCACCATTGCACACATAAAACCCAACCACAATCAATGTAAACACCGCCGTTAGGCCACCACTGCCCACCAAACAACCATCACAACACCACCAAACCCTGCTTCACAAACAATTCCACAAAACCAATGGCCGTATTTTTATCTCAATCGGAGTTATGGTTGACCGATGATGGTACCGTGCTGTTCCATCAAAGTGCGCCACAGTGGTGGTGATTTCAGGTGGTTGGCATCAGTACGTTCAAGGATAAAGCAACAGTAGCGAGTGGCGGTGACGACATGTGCCATTTACGGTGATGGCAGCAGTGCCTTGGTCATGCCACGGTGGTCGTGGAGATGTTGTGCAGGGGTGTTCAGTGTAGGTCCTGCCTGAGTTAATCGCCGGGGGTGGTAGATGAAGGTCGGCGATTGCCATTTTGGTTCACCGTCGAAGTGGGGACGCTGATTAAAGATCGTGGTGGACAAGGCTTGGTGAACGGAGGAAGAAAGCTGACAGCTGGCCGAGGGTCATCCTTTGGCATCGATCGGGATCTTGGTTGATCAGTGATGGGTGCCGTGTGGTGGTGGCAGCGACGCGGTGGTTCCGCCGGGCGGTTATGGTGGCATTGGGCGATGCGCTCGGTGAAGAGGCGGCTGGAGTTGCTCATCGGCGATGAGCCACCGTGATCTGGAAGAGGCATGGGCCGGCGATGGGGCCTCCGGAGATGGGAAAGGCACTGCCCGATTAGGGCCTACTGCTTGCTCACTTCTTATCTCCCTTCTCTTTTATGTCCACTGTTTTTTTTCTCTCGTTTTCTCTCTCTTTTTTTCCGAGGCTTCCCTCTGCAATATTAAAATAACTAAACTGAGAGATCAAATATTTATGAAATCAACCTAATTTAATTGTAACTTTGCAAGTTACCAACTACCCTTCATTTATTTCTCTGTTGCACCCTGCGTCATAAATTATAACTTATGGTTGTTATAAATTGTCGTTAAGGACCACATATAGTATTGCTCAAAAATCGTTGTTAAATACCTTATAACTAATAATATAGGATTTACCATAAACCAGACATAAGGTCGGGGTATTACAGTCCACCCCTGAAATCTCCACCCAATCTCACTACCTTCAAAACCGACCACCCCTCACCCCACCGCCCAAATCCTCACCCAGCCCGTCACTGCAACTTCTCCAAGTATATGAAAGAGAAGGACGAGAGAAGATGAATTCAGTACAATCAGAAAATTATCCTCTCCTCCAATATTATACACCACCCAATCGCCTCACCCCCTCGTTGGCAGCGTTGGCGCTGCCTGCCTTTTCCTCTTCATCGCCCTTGCCTTCACCCTAAATTACAGGAATTGCTTCACCATCGGCCACGAAGTGTATTTGAACGATGGGCATATGTTTGTTATCAACTTAAGTGTAAACCATGGTAAGCAATGAGTGAAGTTAACTGCCCTACTACTTAAAAATTATTGTTTAGTTGGCACAGTTTTATTGGTAGTTTAACGCCACATATGATGATGACGTGGTGTTAGACAACCATTGAATGGAGGTCATGGCCCCAACTTGCCACGCCTTGTATATGCCCCTGGATGGAGGTCTTGGTGAAGTAAACAGAAATAGGGAAGTAGGGGTGGCTGCCCTGGATTTCAAAGGGAAGCTGATGTGGGCTGGTCGAGAATATGTAAAAGGAATCAGAGAGCCAAAATTTGAATGAATCTGAGGTAGCAAGTTTGTCGATTGCGAACCAACATGGACTTGCTCAGGCTCATGTAAGAAGTGATGCGGTGAGTGTCACAGAGGAGCTAAAATAGGACTTAGTCTGCTCATTTCTATTGCTTATTTACAATATCCCCTGCCTTTGCAATATAATTTTTGGTTATTTGTGAGACACATATGTCAATTAGCCCTATACGTATTTCCATCGCATCGCTTTCTTGGTTTGAGAACATGTTATCAACCAAATACTAATGCTCATTTGTTTTTGCCATGTTGCACCTGACTTATTTAGTTAAATGCAACCAAGAAGATTTGGATGTTTATTTAGTTAAATGCAACCAACATGGAGTTTTGTGCGTTTTACCATGTTTATTTTTTCTTTTTGGAAGGACAAAAAGCTCATCATCTTTGTTCTTGATGGTTTCTAGATCTCTAACTAGGTTCCCATGCTTCAGTAACTTACTAGCTCTTAAATGAGGGAACTGACCCCCATATAGTTGTATGAAAAAATGCATCAAAAGTTTTTTGTGTAGTTGATATTATCGATGTTTATTTGTTGATCGCTGACTTTGCGGGAAGTACTCAACATGCTACGTCCATGTGCAATGCACGTACATCACCACTAATCTTCAAGAACCACAAAAATGGGAACCAGTAGCAATAAACAATTAGGTCTGCCTAGGAGTATAAAGTGGGCTTCGTAGGATCATTTTTTGGTTGAGAAAAAGGTAAAAGAAATGCCAAATATTTATTGACTTAGTCGCCTTTAAAAGTTTAAGAGAGCTTTTACGGTCCTCAAAATTTCCTAAGTGTTGTTGCCAAAAATTGACCAAGATCGAATGAGCATCGGTTGGGACCATACGAGCACGCAAGTGGACCTGCAAAGCATAACACGAGCAAACGGTGACACGCCAGGACCCGGAAGGGGATCCGACGGAGAGTCTCCGATACTTAAGTCAGTAAACAATTTTGAGAGAGTATCTGAAAATAACTTAGATAGTCGGAACTTCTCTTCTTCTCTCTTTCTCACTTCCATTTTATAGGAATGTATGAAAGGTCGGTTACCTTTCATTAATGGGGAGTTACTCTAATAAGTGGGAGGTTACAGGGATTTAATGGACAATTATTGCTTATAAATGAGATAGTGGGATAATGGAAAGGTGGGCAAGTGCCATTTCCACTTCTCCAAGAATCGAGGACCAGTTTGGTGCCACGGGGTGGAGACAAGTGCAACCTTCCTATTGGTGGGTATTTTTTTACCCATATCACTAAGTGTTGGGAGTTCTTTTGAAAATCCTCTATGGTTCAGGTTGACTTTGATTCTATGTACGTTTTTGGCTTTTTGAAAGTGAAGAAATGCAACATGATTCTTTAACCTGGCAACTTTCTTGACTTTTTTAGTTTCAACTATAAGTGGCTATAATTTGTAACTTTCTCACTGCTTAAAAGCTACACGGTGTCAGTGTCGGACACGGTGTTGGTGTCGGACACCGACACCGCAATTTCTAAAAAATCAGATTTTCGACGCCGGCAGGACACCGACACCTCAATTTCTAAAAAATTAGATTTTCGACGCCGCAGGACACCGCTATTTTTTAAATATATTTTATATTATATATATTTTTAATAAATATCAATTATATTTCACAATCTAAAATAACAAACAATATTAAAAAACTATAAGTTATAATTTATTTGATCAACATTTATTTAGTTAATATACTGAAAATGCAACAACAAAGGGAGAAAAGAAAAAAAAGAAAAGAAAGAAATGGGAGGATAAAGGAAGAAAAGAAAAAGGAAAAGGACAGAAAAGAGAGGACAAAGGGAGAAAAGAAAAATGAGGAGGACAAAAGGGAGGGAAAAAAAAGAGAAAGACAGAAACAGGAGAACAAAAGGGAGAAAAGAAAAAAAGAGAAGGACGCGAGGGAGTGACAGAAAGGAGCTCCAGCACCGCCACATCCTGTGGGTCAGCGACGGCGGCAGCGGAGCTCCAGCGACGATGGCGAGACCTCCGGCGACGACGACGGCAGCTAGCTTCTCTTCCTTTGGCGACTGTAGCCCAGATCCGTTGGCTTCGGCTTCGGTATCTCCGTTGAATAGCTCCGGCAACACCAGATTCGTTGAAATTGTCCCCAAACGGTAAGACACTGCTCCACACCATGTCCGACACTCGTCGATAAAGTGTCCGACACGGTGTCGGAAATTAAAAAAAAAATTCCGACACTGATGAGCTGTGTCCGACACGTGTCGGGCGATGTCCGGAGGGTGTCGGGGTGTCCGTCCGTTTAGGACACCATACCTCCACCTAGGAGAAATGTCCGTGCTTCAGAGCTTAAAAGTAGTGAAAATGTTACAAGGATGCAAATCATAGCGACTTAGGGTATTCCTGGTGTTTGCTTATTTTTATCAGTATCCTATTGTAACCTTATATCCTCGTTGTGCATTTTTGTCTAATTTAAGCTATCATTAGCACATAATTTGTGAAATAACTTGTGAAACAAGCTTAAGTAGAGTCTCTTCCATTATTCTTGCAAGAAATTGTGCAAAAGAGAACCTCAGAGGTTCTAACATTGTGTGAGTTCACAGCCTTAATGATCGTATAGAGAAAGAATCAGAGTTAGCAATTACTTTGTCGTTCCACAAAAAAACGAAAACTTAAGTTCCTTCGCATAGAAAAATCAAAAAGTTTCATAACATTCTTACAAAATGACCGGTGGAATCTATTTCTTCATTGTCATTGGTTGGTACTTTAATTGTTCTTGCTGCCCAAATACCCATGTCACCCAAATCCTCCCCATTCCCCACCCCACCCTTTTGGAATCTAATGCTTCATCACGACTCTCCAAATTTAGAGTTCTCGTTATCCAAATATTTTCTTTATCAGCGTTGACTTTTATTTCTTAAATCTCGTGCACCAAATATCTATTTCTCTTACTTGAGGTGACAATACATTCTCCAAAAGCAACAAAATAAAATATATATATATTGCGCACCACGATCACCTGTTAATACATTATCCAAACGTTTCGTGATAGACAGTTTTATAACCATTAAGATCGTAAAAGGAGACAGAGATGCTAGTTATCTAGCGGTCTAGGTGTTTAGAAACTAATACTTAATAATTTAGTCTTTTATTGTACTAAACGGTCCAAAGGCTAGAGACTAGTACTTATTAATTTCGTCTATTATCGTACTAAACTCCAGTCCGTTCTCATCAGTTCACTCTTCTCAAACAATGAGGCATATATTTTACTTTTGTTGTTTACTACAAACAGGTTTGCTGCTACCAATAGCTTAAGAGAAAAATGATAGATTTGCTGAGAAAATGAAAGTAAATGGCATCCATCTTCGATCTACCCGTAATTCAAGTTTTGGAGTGGACTAGTTTTAATTTGAGTTGATTCATCACTTTTATGTTTTTTATTTGTCAAAGTTACAACAAAAGCTTCAAACACACTTGGAGAGAGGATATTTGGAGATTTGAATGCCTAGTAAGATCAAATTTGCTATATCTCTTCTAAGGCCACAAATGTGATTGGAAATGTGTGCTTCGTCTTGCAATCTCTTTGATACAAGGAATCCCTTTTTATAGATGAGGTGTATGAGTAAGCTTGTGATAAGTAAGCTTGTGATAAGTTCGATCTTAGAAAGTAGGACTATAAATGGAACACCTAACCATTTGGATTTAACTTCACAATAAATTCTTTAACCCATTTAAGATATTGTGGTAAGTGGTAACCGTGTCTTTTTTCTCATGAAGTGCAATTTAAGCCAGCTCTGTCTTTTTTCCCCGTCTCTCTAACACTTTCTCACTCCAACAAGATTCGAAAAGGAACATTTGAGGCTATGATATGATGCACTTCATGAGAAAAACATGGAACCACAAGATCATTAGTCAATGAGCCACTATCACTTCGATTCCCGGATACCACAGTAACTCATCTCCTTCTCCTCCACAACCTCAAAAGAAATGAGTTACTAACTTGGACTATATATAAGTCCAACTCGGAGTAAGAGAAAACTTACTCAAGCCAACTGTAGATGTTAAATGCTTAAATGCAAGTATACGTGCGCCTTTCTACCATGCTGCCATGGCTTACCTCTGCACTGGCTGTGGTTCAAGCATCTATCATTGTTCTTATAATTCTGCACTCAAATGCACTGCATGCGCGAGTAATTTTCTACCAACTTCCGCATCACTTAATACTCATAATGTTGCATCAACATCTAGTTACTTGGTAAATGGCATATTTGACATGGAAAACGAATCTATAAGGAAGTTGAAGGTGAGTTGATTCATGGTTATTGATCAATCCTAACAATTAAAGAACTTTGGTTTTCCTTATGTTAGCTATACAAGAACAGATGATATGTAATACTACAATTAGCTGCAACCTTAGACTGTTCATCAGGTGGCTGCAGTATTACAAACAGTGATAGTGTGATCCCAGCTGTGGATGATCAACCTCTACACAACTTTTGCAAGTATGGCTCCATTTACAAACTTTCTGATAGTCACATTGTAAGATACCCAAACCTTTCTGCTACAGTTTTCTCTTTTTCTTTCATAGTTCTTTCTACCCTACTCTTTGCTTCTGAAAGTTAGTTGACTGTCGTTAATCTTCTCTATCTTTTTGTGCTAAAAATTACGGTTCTTCTATTTTCATGGAATAAGCAAGAATTATTCATTGAGTAAACTTTTATCCATGATTTTGATCTAAAGTGAAGTCTTGCCACTTCAAAGCTAAGAACTTTATACCTTCAGTGCTGTTGTACCAGCTACGGAAAAAGCAATATTTAGGTGAGATCAGAGTTCAACATTAGCATATAATGCACCTATGGCAATTAGGACTGTACGCCCTTTGGCTTAATTAACTACTTCATCGTCGATGCCTCACTTAAAGAACAAAAAAAGTAGACCTTCAGCAACAATATGAGAAGAAAATCCTAGTGGTTAAGCTGGATTTCTTGAAATAATCACGAAGAAATTGATTCAAGTCATGTCTTAGATATAACATTGGGAGTCGACTAATTCGGATTCGAGCCGGACAAGACCACATAGGCAGTAAAACTTTCCCTACAATTTATAATTTGAAGAGTGTAGATCGAAACTAATCTACAATCTGCTGGTATTGTTTGAGGAGAGTGCACGGACAGGAACAGATATAAAACATTGATTTAATCAAGTCCAACAAGTATAACATTGCCTACTCTTTTAATGTGACTGACTTCCACTTCAGCATGATATAAGTACATTAGTACTTTCTGATCCAAGTACCGGTAGTTAACTTACGGGTTTATCTTATATTTGGATCTTAATGGATATTAAAATTACCTAATAAGCAACGTTTGGATAATGTACTGTCATGTCCTTTGTGGTGCCATTTATTTCTCCTACTTTTTCTTCTTGGGGTATTTGGGCTCAAGAACCATTAAAGTGGTAACCAATGGCAATGGAGACTTAGATTCCAAAAAGAGTGGAGTTAGGGTCTTCAAGAACCACAAAAATGGCGACCAATAAAGGTGACGAATTGGGTACTCAAAGGAGTATAAAGTGGGCTTCATAGGATCACCCTTTTAAAACGAGGGGCCACTTTTTGAATTTATTTAGTGGCCTTTGAGAGAACTTTACACTCCTCAAAACTTTCCTACGTGTTATGGGTCTTTTTGGAAATCGTTTGTGGGCTCAAATTTGGCTTGATTTGTGTGGATATTTATAAAAGTGGAGATATGCAACAGGATCCTTTTACCAATTCAAAAATTAGTCGCCACCATGGCCATGTTAATGGTAAGGAGGAGCACAAGAATTATTCATTGAGTAAACTTTTATCCATGATTTTGATCTAAAGTGTAGTATTGCCACTCCAAAGCTAAGAACTTTATACATTCAGTGCTGTTGTACCAGCTATGGAAAAAGCAATATTTAGGTGAGATCAGAGTTCAACAATAGCATATAATGCACCTATGGCAATTAGGACTGTACGCCCTTTGGCTGAATTAACTATTTCATTGCCGTTGCCTCAATTAACGAACAAAAAATGTAGACCTTCAGCAACAATATGAGAAGAAAATCCTAGTGGGTAAGCTGGATTTCTTGAAATAATCACGAAGAAATTGATTCAAGTCATGTCTTAGTTATAACTTTAGTGGTAATTAATTTATCTTCAGTACACGCTGAAATTGTATCGAAATTGATCTACACTTTATAGTTTTTTTTTTAGAAAAGGTTTGATCATCCGGTATCCGGACACCACATTGGGAGCCGACTAATCCGGATTCTAGTCGGATAGGACCACACACGCAGTAAAGCTTTTCCAGCACTTTATAATTTGAAGAGAGTAAATCGAAACTAATCTACAATCTGCTGGTATTGTTTGAGGAGAGTGCAGGGACAGGAACAGCATTGATTTAATCAAGTCCAACAACTATAACATTGCCTACTACTTTAATGTGACAGACTTCCACTTCAGCATGATATAAGTACATTAGTACTTTCTGATCCAAGTACCGATAGTTAACTTGCGGGTTTATCTTATATTAGGATCTTAATGGATATTAAAATCACCTAATATGCAACGTTTGCATAATGTACTGTCATGTCCTTTGTGGTGCCATTTATTTCTCCTACTTTTTCTTCTTGGGGTATTTGGGCTCAAGAACCGTTAAAGTGGTAACCAATGGCAATGGAGACTTAGATTCCAAAAAGAGTGGAGTTAGGGTCTTCAAGAACCACAAAAATGGCGACCAATAAAGGTGACGAATTGGGTACTCAAAGGAGTATAAAGTGGGCTTCGTAGGATCACCCTTTTAAAAAGAGGGGCCACTTTTTGAATTTATTTAGTGGCCTTTGAGAGAACTTTACACTCCTCAAAACTTTCCTACGTGTTATGGCTCTTTTTGGAAATCGTTTGTGGGCTCAAATTGGCTTGATTTGTGTGGATATTTATAGAAGTGGAGATATGCAACAGGATCCTTTTACCAGACAAGGTTCTCAGCTTTTTCATCTATTTTTTCATCACATTGGACACCAAAAGTAAAAATGCATCTTATTTCCAAAGTTTGCTTACTCTTATCAGGACAGCTAAGTTAAGCTTAGATAATGGTATATCCTTCGTGAATCAACTTGCAAAACAAGGTTAGAATGTCTTACATTACTCTTGCGAAAGGGATACCATTATGTGTAAGTTGGAAGTTACGTGTCTTTGTGATGGTATAAAAATAAGTGCTACCAAATAATTATGGTTCCATCGGAAGCACAATAAGTAACTACCTTTACATCAAAAAATTTTGGAAGTATTCGTAACGCTTTTTCTCCAAAACTTTGGTGCATCTTAAGTTATTATCAGTACTTCCTACTTTTAGCATATGATGAACTACTCATATACATTATCTTTATTTCTTTCTTGGTCATCACTATGATGGGACAATGCCATAGCCAAATTCTTCAAAAGAAAGCATCCGATCCAGTTCAGGCACCAGCTGAGGTCTCTTCGCAAACTTGCCCCTATTATGTGCTTAAGCCTTTCTTGAGGTGTACCTTATTTTCTTTTCAAACTTCCTTGCTTTCCTTTTCTCCTTGTACCTTAAGATTTTTGCTTCCCTGTTTGTTTCATCTGTTAGTGGTGTTGGCACCGTGCTTGGGAATACGCTAGATGCCCCTTCTGGTGGGAGGTTGTCGGAGTTTGAAATGTTGCTTATTTTGGTATCAGATACAATGCTGAAACCATCCATGAACGATAAAGGGCCTTGATTGTCAAACTAAGAGAAAAAGAAGGGTAAATACTTTTCTCATCGTTAATTTAGCAAGTAGAAAAACATTAAGATGTATATAAAAAAATGACTTGCGTAAGGTCTAAACCATTTTTTTTTTCAACAAATCAACAACCAAACGAAAAATCTGAGCGTAGGCCGAACGTTTCACGTTGAATGAATTGACTTGCATGGTATAACTGCAGGCCCATTTGGCCCCATGGTTAATCAATATTAGACAAGCCAGTGCAGTTCTTCCTCGTTCTTGGTCTGCTATGGTTTGACCCCACAAGATACTTTAGCATTACCTAGTCCTAACTATACTGTCGTCCCAAGCCGGAAAGATGAGCGTCTGTGTCGAAAGATACAAAGCTACAACGTTACCAGGTGACTACGCTAATTGCCCAAAGAAATATTTCTTTGCAATAGTCATGCTTTGGCCATAGTATCAGCCTATTGGTACTTAATATGTACTGATAAATGGCGTACATTTATCCCCCTTCTTTTGGTCCATCTCAAGAGGTAGTGAACTCCAGATAGAGCCCAAAAATCATTCCACCGCGAAAATCACTTCTGATAGAAACATAATATGGAAAGGAACCATGGTTGGAGCATTCATGCATGTTTGAGGATCGTAACTCGTAAGATCTGCTAAAATATCGAGCCAGAAAGATAAGATCGACTATGTACAAAAATATAGAAAGCTACCTCTATTGCCAAAAACGTTGTGTAATCAGCGGAAACAAGTGGCCAACGGAACCACCTGAAGGGCAGCATCCTGAAAATAGTCGTGCTTTGGCAATAGTAATAGCTTGTAGGCGCTCAAGAAAGATGTATAACTGGTATACAGTTACTTCTCTCTTCTTTCTCTCTTTTCAAGAGACAGGGAACTCTAGATAGAGTATGCCTGAGCACAAAAAGTCATATCCTTAAGAAAATTTCTCATGTCGGAAACATAATCTACAAAGGAACCACAGTTGGAACACTTCAGTTTTGGTTTATAGGCTAATAAATTAATGCTTCTCTCTTACTCTTTCATATTTTCTTAACCTACATAACAAAAATTCTGACTCTGGCACCAAAAACCCAAAAAAATGAAAAAAAAAATAACTCTCAAACTTAGCAATAACAAAACACCCAGCTAGGTGCTTTCGACGAGTACTGAATTTGCTCATGAAATAAATCTACATTATGGAAGATGGAAGAAGAGGAAGAACGTTGAATAAAGATGTTTCATTAGAGAGCATATATCCTATATGCAAGTAAAATTTCCCGGTGATTTTGTAAGAAGAAAATAACAGAACTCCTTGGGAGTTTGCTGCTTGAATCTTCTTTCTCCTGTCAAAGACAACCTCTAACTTCAAGGAGCTATCACTTCTTGAAAAGGAGCATACAAAAACTAAAAGATACTATCTGCTACTTGGTAGAGAGCAAAACCAGCTTTACATACCTTTGTAGCGGAATTATTGCTTTATGTCATGAAAATATCCCCCAAAGATATGAGGAAAAATATCTCAAACTACATATAGCAAGGAGAAGAAAATAAAGGAAAGAAGAAATACTTCACCTTTAGCACC
Source organism: Escallonia herrerae (assembly GCA_033070095.1). Taxonomy (NCBI): domain Eukaryota; kingdom Viridiplantae; phylum Streptophyta; class Magnoliopsida; order Escalloniales; family Escalloniaceae; genus Escallonia; species Escallonia herrerae. The sequence continues at coordinate 205,095 of JAVXUP010000512.1, read as the reverse complement.
AATTTTGAACACCAAAAGACAGAGAACATTAACAGCTAGTGAGATCACTTTCGAAAGCAAAGAGTACGGTATGAACAACTACGGGAAAAAAAGAGAGAAGATTGTACCAGAGAGGTTTTTGGAATCTTACAATGTGACTATCTGAAAGCGTGTGAATGGAGCCACATTTGCAAGAGCAGTGTAGAGATTGATCATCCACAGCTGGGACCACACTATTACTGCTTTCGGTATTATTAGCCACCAGATGAACGCTCTGAGGTTGCAGCTCATTGTAGTGGTACATATCATCTATGCTTGTATGGTTAACATAAGGAAAACCAATGTTCGGCGTATCATTGTTAGGATTCATCAATAACCATGAATCAATTTCATCTTCAACTTTTTTCGCATTTAATTCACTCACGAATTCGTTTTCCATGTTGAAAGTGTCATTCATCAAGTAACTAGATGTTGATGCAACACTGTTAGTATCAAGTGACGAGAAAGTTGGTAGAGAATTACTCGCACATGATGTGCAATTGAGTGCAGGATTATGAGAACAATGATAGAAGCTTGCACCACAGCCAGTGCAGAGGTAAGCCAAAGCGGTGTCGCAGAAAGGCGTGCACATACTGGTATTTAACATTGTTGGCTAGAGTAAGTCTCGCTTACTCCGAGTTGTACTTATATATACTCCAAGTCTGTAACTCATTTCATTTGAGGTTGTGGAGGAGAAGGGTGCATGAGTTGTTCTGCGTATGGAGGGGGAATCCAAGTGATTGTGGCTCAAAGAGGTTGATCCATGATCTTGTGGTTACATGAGTTTCTGGTGAGTACATCATAGCCTCAGATGTTATATGGGATGCATCTTCCTCTTTTAGTTCTTTTTGTGCCTTGTAGGAGAGAGAAGGTGGAGGAGGGGGGGGGGGGGGGGAAGACAGAGTTTGGCCTAACTTACAATGAGTAGGTCCACGTCCTTACCATAATAATATCTTAATTAGGGTTAAAATTTTGATTTTGAAGCAAACTCTTAGTAGTTATGTGGTCCAATAGAGTCTAACATTTCCGGTTTGACTCTATTATTTACAACTTTACTCATACACATCATATATTAAAAGAAATTATGTAACTACTTCAAATAGAAAACATGCCAATGCACGCATTTGCAATCATATTTGTGGCGCTAGAAGGGATACAACAAACTTAATCTTACTATGGCATTTAAATCGCCAATTATATAATATTGATTAAGTGTATTTAAAGCTTTGTTGTAGCTCCTTGACAACTAAAAAGCGAAAAGTGTTGAATGCTCTAATAACCAAACTTATCCACCCAAAAACACAATTATCCTGTGCATCGAACATGGTTGCGACTTATTTTCATTTTCTCAGTGAATCTATCATTTTCTCGTTAGTTATGAGTGGCAACAAATTAAAGTTCTCCTTAATTAATGAAACTGAATCTACTCCTCGTAGTTCGAGAAGAGTGCACGGATGAGAACAAACTCAGGATTATGTAATCAGGCCAACCTTTGTAACAGTGCCTACCATATTGATGGTTCGTATTCTTTTAGTATGATTTTAGAATAAACTAATGAGTATCAGTCGCTGGTCCCTACGCAGAAAACTTGAATCTCTGCACAAAAGCAACAGCGAATGCCAAACAAGATTTAGATGTTTGGATAGCAAGAACTCCAAATCTGAAGGCTATTGGCAACAAAGAATTAGATTCCAAAGAGGTGGTGGTGGGGGGAGGGGAGGACATGCACGGGTAATATGGCTGGAAGAACAATTAAAGTGTCAACGAACGAATGACAATGTAGAATTAGATTCCATAAAGGAGTGGAGCGTAGTAGGGTCTTCAAAAACTGGAAAAAAAAAAAAAAACAATGGCAACCAATGGCAATGTAAAATTAGGTACTCAAAGGAGTATAAAGTGGGCATCACAGGATCAGTTTTTGTTGACAGAAACTTTCCACGTGTTAAGGAGTATAAAGTGGGCTTCATACGGTCCTCAAAACATTCCACGTGTTAAGGAGTTGCAACAAGTGGGCTTCCATTGTTTTTGCAAGAAGACTAGTCAATCTGCAAGACCAATTCACTCTTTACTCTTTGCAACATTGTAGCAAAGTTTAATTGCATTACATTGTGCTTCTTTAGCTCTGAACTATCAAGGGGATTCAGTAGTGAAATAACATTGTAGCAAAGACCAATTCATTCTTTACTCTTTTACGTATCATTTGTAAAATAATTTAGTTTACTAAGCGATGAGCTCAAATCGTTTAATATTATTAGAAAAGTAATGTTGGAGAAAATCCCAACAACGAGAGAAGGGTGAATCCCGAAGTCGAAGACGCTACTTACAATAGCAATTATCAACGATGACCAAAACAAGCTGCTGAGTAGTACGCAACAAAGTGAATTACAATTTTCTTTAACAAGATATGAACATTACAATTAAAAGTCTTATAGATTTAGGATGTCTTTTCATTAACGTTTCGCGACGACATATGACAACAATCTCGTACTACTATTTAACTGAATTTAAACTTTTTTAGTTTAATATTTAGAGCTTTGTAGATATAATCTTTAGTAGGTACCGATGATATATCCAGAACCAATATGATTAAAAAACAACCAGTTATTTGTGCCATCACTTTCGATTTTTTGTGAGTGTAATCTAGTAAAGAGTGTTATAACTTATTTACTGGAGATGTATATGAACCTCAATCTTCCTATAAGCATGAATGTCAAATTCACTCACCTTCTTTCTTCATGAGAAACTCTTTGTGTATATTATTTGTCCCGTGCATAATGAAAAGGAAAAATAGCATTGAAAGTGTTTCTATCTTTACATAACTTATTAAAGTGTTGCTGACATGACTTAATGAAAATACAACTGGAATATTATATCAGTGTAGCCAGGGGCTAGAAAGTGGTTAACCACAAAAATATCGTCTTGCCTAATTAACGAAACTTTAAGGAATCAAAATGTGGGACAAAATCAAAATCGAAAGATAAAAGTCATTCTAGGGAAAAAAAAAAACTACTGCTTCTAGTCCTGGATTTAGTTTATACACTTTCAAGTTACTGGTAGAATTAACCTAAAGTCATTATGTTTTTATTTTAGTTCATCGCTTGTCTGTATAGGATTCTTGGTGTAACCCGTCTATGAATACTACACTAACAATACTTCTAAATACCTTAATTCTCGCTATCATTGCCACTACAAATGCAGTTACCTTCACCATATCATAACTTTTGCTCGTCAGTGCACTTTCATGCTTTTATCGTCAACTTTTTTAGGTTCATCACTTGTTCAATCCAGTTTAGATCATAACTTATCAATCAATATTGTAATGTAAATTAATATTACCTCGAAACACCTTAGTACTACCTCTACAACTATAACAACAACCATTACCTATTACACTACCACCGTTTAGTTATGACTATAACCAACACAAGCATTAGCATACCACACGCCAACACCGCTATAGCCACATGCTGTCACTACATAATCGAAACTCACTACCAACACTCCAATTCTACCACAACAGTTATCACTATCGTAATTAGCGTAGCTGATCACTCGCATAATTGCATATATTACCACCCTCACACTCTCACATCTAGCACCGACATTTCGGTTATACCATTACCACCCTAGGGCCACTCAGGCTTCTCTCTTTTTGTAGTTGTTTATGAAGGGTAAAAGATTATTATAACTAATTTATCTTTTCGTCTCTTTTATTCTGCAAACTTATTCTCAACTTGTCACAAATTACAATCGATTTTAATTTTTCTTGAAGACTCAATATAATTGTTTCTAAATACTTTGTTCATATTGTGCCTAACATGTTAGATTTTTAAAAAAATTGGTGAAAAAAAGACAAAAGTTACAATAAAGCTTATGGAGAAATAAGATTTCTTTAAAAAGGAAAAAATACCTAAACAGATAGGATGATATTTTGCATAACTAAAAGATTGAGGTAAAAACAAAAATATACGCTATGAAAAGCTTACCTTTTAATTTGTTAAAATTAATCATTAATTTCATACATGATTTTTGTTGTTTGCATTTGCGAGATTTTATTTTATATTTGTAAGATTTTATTTTATTTGTTTTAAGTGTTTTTAAGAAGTTAGTAGTCCAAACTGAAGCCTTTTTTAATTATGTAGAGCTTTAAAAGAACTAGATTTAGAGCCTTTTTGGATTATGTAGAGCTTTAAAAGAAGTAGATTTAGTGTTTTTTTAATTTTATAAGATTTACAAAAGTCGGGTCAATGATCATACTAAAGAATTAGTAAGTAGGATATGATTTTCATATTTTACATTTTTGATATTTTATATTGTTATTTTAAAGTACTTTGGAGATTTTAATAATCAAAATTAAGGCCTAATGTATAAGTATACTGATTAGGTAGAGTTTTAGAAGGTTTATATATAGTTTTTTTAGTTTTATAAAGTTTAAAAATATTGCATAAATTATACCTATGAATTTTTTTAATAATAAATTAAAGTAAAGAGTTAAATAGAGTAGAAAAAGAAAAAATACCAAAACAAATAGGATTATTGAATCTCGGACTCTAAATAAGGAGACCAACAAAGTTAAGAGACTACTATCACATCCAAAGTTGAAGTAGGTAGAGTTTTAGAAGGTGAATAATTAGTTTCTTAGTTTTATAAAGTTTAAAAATAAATTATACCTACGAATTTTTAATAATAAATTATAGTAAAGAGTTAAATAGAAAAGTCGGGCCAATGATCGTACTAAAGAATTAGTAAGTAGGGAATGATTGTCGTATTTTATATTTTTGAAAATTTAGATTATTATTTTAAAGTGTTTTTGAGGTTTTAATAATCAAAATTAAGGCCTAATGTATAAGTATATTGATTAAGTAGAGTTTTAAAAGGTCTATAATTAGTTTCTTAGTTTTATAAAGTTTTAAAATATTGCATAAATTATACCTACCAATTTTTAATAATAAATTATAGTAAAGAGTTAAATAGAGTAGAAAAAAATACCGAAACAAATAGAATTCTTATTTTTTATATATCTAATTCAAAAGAAAGAGGCCAACTAAGTTAGAGAATTACCACATACAAAGTTGAAGCTTACGTGTCAGAAGGAAAAAACTCTTAAAAAGTCTTACTTGTCGCAAAGATAGAGTTCCAAAAATCCTATGTATCGCAATTTTAAGCAAATATATATATATATATATATATATATATATATATATATATATATATATATAGATTATTTTGCAAAAGAGAACCTTGGAGATGTTTTATTTTAAAAAGTCTTATTTGTAAAATGACGTTCAAACAGTAGAGTGTCAAAGTAGCATCACTAAATAATCTAAAGTTGTTCATTTCTTACAAAGTAATGTTACTATCTTAATCTTTCTCAATCTTTATCCTCTTCCTAGAGATGTTTTTGGTCATGGACCCAACTTGTTTGTTTTTAGTATTTTTCTTCTTTCGAAAACTTTTTTAGAGTCTCGTCATCATCGATCAGTATAGACTCTTTGCTTGTAATTGTTTCTATGGTCTCTTTCTCTGCACGTGCTTGTATGGTCTCTTTCTCTTCAACCGCTTCTAGTATATCTTTCTCTGCCATTTCTTTTATTAATATTGCAATAATTGTTGTCTTGCCTTCGTTACATTCAGAGACTCTCTATAGTTTTACAAGAAACTTGTACTTTTTATTTTTGCATCCAACCATCTTTCTGTAGTACCTAAAATCTTCCTTTTGTATTGAATTGATAATGTTAGGATGGTGTACATGAATATCTGAAAGTAGGTTATTAATTTATTACCTTAATCCTTACAGACTATTTGTATTGTTCAGCACTGCAATCAGTCAAAATTATTGCTACTTGATCAAATAGGATAACTATAGCTCTGTATGTTTCATCAACCACATCGAGCCTAATGTCGTACCATGACATATTTACAAGATATTAGTATTATGATTGTTGGTGCATTTTGTCGATCTCATATGTGTTTAATACACTAACCTGGGGCTATGTTTTGCATTTGGCTCATGCCCATTTGTGCATTCAGTGTTGTCCTCGTATCTTCCAATTAATTTTGACAAGGTACGCTAGCATCACATAAGGTTGTCTTTTGTTTTCAACTTCAAGAATTATTGCTTCAAAGCAATATAAGGAATCTTGTAAGCAAAGTTAAGGGAGATGTGTTTTATTTGCACAGTAAAATTTGCATATACAATTATGCACATGCTAACATTATTTGCACAGTAAAATTTGACTTACCTGATCTAGATATGTGCGTTTGTATATAATCTCTCCTAACTTCGCCACTTTTGATTGATTAATTTGTTTTTCCAAGAATCAGAAATCAATTGTTTTGTTCTTTGTTACATATTTCATCCTAACATCACATTGTTAGTTGATATTATTATGAAAGGAAAGAACTTATACATAATCTATGAGCATTAAAAGATACATATAATTGTTATACCACTTCTTGATCTTTTCTGCCTCTTTGATGTTAATCAAGTAACCACCCCACATTGGATGGTCCAAGGACCATCAATTGTCAATCATATTCAATCACGCGTAGCTAAAGAAAGCAAACAGAGTAAAGCTTTCGCTCTTTCCTATTATCTGGCTGTTGGGGTAGCTGGTTGTTTTCTTCTTCTTTTCTCTTTCCCTCTCTCTCTCTCACTCACACACACACACACTCACACTCACACACCCCACACCCACCACACGTAGCCCTTCTTTTTAATTTTTTCTACCATTGGCCCGTTGGTGGGTGAATTGGCTTGGGGTTTTATAAGGGTGATGTTGGTGAGGACTCTGGATTGGCATATATGGTACTGCTCACGGGTGGGAGATGGCTTCTATCGACAATGGTCTGCCCTCTCTCTCTCTCTGGCTCACACACACACATACTCCTTTTTAATTTTTTCCTACCACTGGCATGATGGTGTATGAATTGGCTTGGTGGTCTCATATAGATGATGTTAGTGAGGGCTGAAGATTGGCAGGGTGGTGTTCACGGGTGGGAGATGGCTTCGTTAAACATCGATAAATCCTCACCTTATCATACACACTTTTCATGGCTATACTGCTAAACTAAGCTAAAAAAATAATTAAAAGACCCAAAGACTCATTATATGCCTCAATTGATCATTCTATTACTCACCAACGGATTTTACGAGGAGGAAGCTGAAAGCAAGTTAAAGTAGTTATATAAACAAAAAACTGTAACTGATTTATGTAGAGAACATGTGGAGGAACTGAACTGCAAGCATCTTCGAAGTTAACCTCCAAGGTTAATAAGGTGAATGGAAGTAAGCAATGGCTTTGGTGGTTTTTGGGTTACCTTCCCCCTTGAAGCTTTCTTCCAAGTTGATGGTGTTAGCTAGGTGCCTCTCAAGAGGGTATTGTTGGGATGAAGGGGTTGGATAGTTCATATTACAAGTCTTTCTTTTGTATCTGTATTCGGTTTTACACAGATCTTTTTTTTATGTTTTTTTTCTATTTAGTAGATTTATGCATGCAGAGGCTTTCACCTTTGAAGACACACGCATAGTGCCTATAATCCATACAAATACACGAATGAGAAACACACATGTAAAATCTACAAATACATAGCTCCCGTAATCTTTACATAAGTTAAAATAGAAGGCAATAAATAACCTTTCCCCTTGAAGCTTATTTAATAACCCTATTCGGAAAGAAGTTGTGAAGGTACCAGGGAGAGTGGTCTTCCTAGGGGAAAGTTAAACATGCTTTCTATAATGGACTGCATGAGGTCGAGAGCTGCATCTTCCAAGCGAACCTTCAAGGTTAATAACGTGTGTGTATATGCACGTGATATATATCGTGTTGCACTAAAGTTAACCTTAGACTTTAGCTCTCTAGGAATTTAAGAAAGATAGATGTAAGGGGATCAAAATAGAGATTTTAGGGTTATTTTTACTTTGTGTAATGCCATGCTTGTGAGCAGATTATTACTTCAGTTGTTTAGATATTGAGACTTCTAGTAATTTGTCTCCAAAATAGAGTTATTGTCCTTCCCTTAGATTTTTACTTTTTTATATGAGTATTTTGATGAATAATTAGAGAAACCAACTCTTTACCTTCTTTCAAGGGATACATAAAGTAGACTTTAGTTGAATCGAAAGCATTATGGTCAAGTATCTTGCAAAAAGAGAAGCAATGAATGGCCTGCTGTGAGTGTTGCAATGAATAGAACAGAAGAAGGTTGGCTTCCTAGAAGCATTATGAGAGACTATCTCTGGCTCTACAAACTATTAAGTAACACACTCCTATAGGCCACCTATAATGTTGCATCTATAAGCTACATTCTTCATGGTGGTATGATTCCTAAGTGTGAGTTGCGAATTTATTGGTAGAAAACTTGAAGTTTTTGGTGAACACGGTCTATAATATTCATTTTGATGTAGGAGTAGGAGGTAGGTTTCCTGGTATGGTAGGAATGAGTATGTCCATCATGTGATGTCTCTATAAATTAAGATAAAGAAATTAAGAGTTTGTTTAATCCCTCCATTCATCCTTCTCGTTATTCCCTCTCCTACTCTGCCCAATTACGATCTACAGGTTTTCAGCCAAATGGACTGGCTCCAATCTCTTGTAGAGAAGCTTCTAACTCCTCAAATTTGAAGCAACAGAACTGATGTTACTGACTTTTCTCCGCACTGCGAGTATCACATGAATTAAGAACCTACACTTTGAATATCGCATGACTCTGCACATGGGGAGAATATGCAAATTCTTACCTTAACCATAAGGACAAACAACAGATAGGTCCTAGGTTTCAACGTGTTAAGAGTAGAGGCCAAATAACAATATCAATTCCTAGGCGCTACCAAGGTCAAGCCTATGAGGTACTGACCCTACAGCGTGAGTAGGATCGCGGTTGGTTTCATTTGACTTCCTACTCTTATTTTTCACCTCCCAAGAAGGGTCACTCACCTGCCTGTCAACAAGATACAACCAAGCTCTAGCTAAGATCCAATAAGGGGGAAATCATTTTCACTCATCCATTGGTGCATCTGCTGGTAACATCTTATTTTCTTGTTCACGTGCATCATGTAAACACCGCCGATAACTTCTCACTATGTGGGTAAAGAACGCCTCTCTCCCCATAACCTCTTGCCCAGGCGATGAAAAATCAAAGTCCTCCTGCCATTATGAAAACATTACAATTAGTTAATCAACTCCACAATTTACCGAACATCTACTTTAAAGTTTATATACTCAAAAATCCTCCACAACTCCTCTATCTTTATAAAATCCTAATCCTTCAAATAAGAGTAGGGCCCCTAAAAAATCAACCCTTTATAGTAACACCATTTTTCGTAGTGGCCGCACACTCGAGAAATTTGAGAAAAATAAATTTGTTAGATGAAATAAGTTAAGAAGAATAAGCTGCATAATCATATTACAAGCCAAATTTAAGGGTGAACAATAATTTCCATTGGGAATCTAAAAGCACCCCATGTGTCGGCCAAGGGCTCGACGAGATGTTATAAAATAAAGTATAAAATTTTCTAAATATAAAGTGAAGATAAATAAGCAGGTGCAAGCTAATAATGATTATACCTGATGTCAAAGCTGGTGATGAAGAAGAAGGCCAGGGCTGCTGGGACTAGGGGTCCTGAATGATGATACTCTGTATATTGTTACCACCTGAATCGTTGGCCTCGACCAACGGCACAATCGGAATAATCAGCACAAATGCAGCTCGTTGTGCATTGCGATCGCAACTGCCCAACAATTTATGTGTAAATGAAATAAGAAACATTATGACAATATTAAGTTAGTATGTTTATTCTTTACTATGAAATGGAGGAACGAATTAGGTAACACTTGCTATGGAGTAATCAAGTACACGACAATAGGCAAATAGGTGCTTACTATTAAAAAAATAGATGAATAATACAAGTCATACAAGTCAATCATCTTCGTTAGAAGACATCCGAATATCTTCCTTCTCTTCAAGTTGAGAGTCATCCTAACCATCTTTAACACTTTCTAAATTTTCCTCTTCAACATCTATAACTTTTTCTCCTCGATGACCCATTGGTTGAAGAAGAAGATCGTCATCCTTGCTATTCATTTAAGCATTCTGCTTGAAAGTATTAGCTCAAGGCCTTAGTAAAGAGTCTACTTTTCATCAAGGCTTTACTGCCAATGAGTTTAGGTTTAACAATAAATATCATGACTGAACAAAACAAGCCCAAAATAGTAGAGACTTCATCAACATCAACTGTTATTATTATAATTGCCTTGATTTTTAGGGAGAGCTTGATGAGATTTTTGAGCTATCACATCTCGGCAGCCAAAATCACTTGGTAATGTAAATGTACCTGGTTTGATACTAAATGCAATAGACGACTACATGGTCGCTCACAAGGAATGGCAGATGCCAATATTAAGTCAAGACTGGATTAGTTGAACCGTTTGTGTTTGCTAGTCAAGCTTTACAAGTGTTCTACGCAGACGATGTCTCAAATCCTAAATCTCAGAGCTTTACTATTATCAAGTCCAAAAGAAAGCCAATTAACTATGACATTAAGGTAGACATCAATCAAGCTGACCAAGCACCTGCCTCAACTAGTTTGTCAATCAATTGGACATATTATAAAGGACGCAAAAAAAATAAAGATGCATTAGCATAGTAAGTAATCACATCACATATGAGCTTAGTTTGGCTTCACACTTACACATTTTCTGAGCCACTCAAAAAATGGTTCTTTTCAATAAAATTCAAGTCCTGTAGGATCAGGGATTTGAGAACAACTAAACTCTCTCTCATTTTCAAGTGTGTACAATTACTATATGAAGACATTAGCTTACTCAACAAATGATGAAACTTCTTCACAATTTAAAAGGACGTATACTGGGTCAGTATTCTCTATACTCTTCATCTAAGCCACTGAAAATGGGTTCAACGAAATGGACTAGTTGACTACGAGATAGTCGTGAATCTTTTTCCTCAAAACTTACACTCTGAAACATTAACAATAAATATATGATGCATACCTATTCGGAATCTTTAAGTTCTTAACCTACTGACACACCATCTCTACTTACTTCTTATCTAAACAACATGGTGCTATCGGGAGTATTGTCTCGCTGTTGACCAACTCACATGGTACCCCTAACCTTTGTAGATCCTTCCTTGCTTTACGATGGTCTTTCAGTTTTCCCTTCACATTCATTACTTTGTTGAACTTATTATCGAAAATATTCTTCTGAATGTGCATGACATCCATGTTGATTTGAATAATATGTGAATAGGTTAACTCCCAAAATGTACATTTTTATTTTCGATTGTGCCCTTTTCCCATATCCTAGAATCTTCTAATCCGCCAAACCTTTTCTATATGGTATGTCAATATTAAGTGCATGTAGGTGTGAAAGCACTTCATCACCAAATGGGTAGTCTATTGTGATAACCTCACACTCTATTCTACCATCAAATTTATCCTTCTACAGAAGAAATTGAGATGTGGTGGCAATAACTTACGATGACATCCAAACTACAAAGCCTTTTTTTGTCGTGCTTTAGCTTAAATATAAGGTTCATGCCCATACAAGCAAGACATGCTAACTTTCCATGTGTGCTCCAGCTACATGTCATTTTTAATGCGAAAAAGTTGTGCGTATTCCACAACAATGCAACCCTCATTTGAAAGTTCTGTTTAAGAGATGATTATAAATTTCAACTCCATAGTCCCATAACATAAACTCATCAATTGGTGGCATTAAATACACATCTATGTCTTACCAACACTCTTCGGCCCTGCAATAATCAATGACAAACATGTAAGGCTTCTTCATACACATTTCAGGAGCAAAATTATATGAGACAATACTAATAGGCATGTGGAGTACGATGTGCCAGACTTTCCAAAGGGATTAAACCTATTAGTTACGAAGTAAATCTAGCATTCTGAACTTCCTGAGCAAAAGTTAGATACCAGCAATCAAAGTCCTTCCAAGCCTCTCCATCAGCAGGGTGTGTCATTGCATTGTATCCTTGCTACGTGTGTCACTATGAGCCCTCATATGTTCGTCCGTTTTGGAGGAGTAATACATCCTATGAAGCCTTGACGTAAGCGAAAAATATTGCAATACCATCCATGCTATGTTTTTCTTTTTCCCTTTGTCCAGCTTGTACCTTGGACCACGACAGACTGGGCATTTTGTTAAATTTCTTATTCTCTTTCCAAGAATGTAAAAAATCATTATTGCAAGCATTTATCCTCTCATATCATCTTTTTGGGATCATAATACGACGGTGGAAGCTTCTAACTCTCCACCAAAATTTTCTTGATAAACGTCAAAATCTCATCAAATCCTTTCTCACTCAACATGTTATCTAATTTCAACTATAAGAACCTACTAACCAAAAACAACCTTTCTACTTCTTAATAAATCACAAATCTATTAAGCATGCTCATTAGGTTCTTGTGCATGGTCATCATTCCGGTGGTTGTCCCAATCACTATTTATATGCCTAGCATCTATAACCATAACTCGGTAGTCATACGGTGCATCTTCCCTAGCTTCAGGTTGACTAGCTATGTTGGCGCTCCATCCCACAGCCCGTGGTCTGATTTTAACTGTAATAACCTACTTACCGTAGAAAGCCGTGTGTGTTTCATAGCTCCATCCCACAGCGGCTCTTCCGCAGCTCTAAATAACTCATAAAACTGATGAGCCCCCTCGTTCGGCGGTTTGGTACGTCGTCACCATCGTCATTACCCCAGTCAACATTAGCATACCCAGCATCCATAATCATATCTCAGTAATCATACCGTGCCTCCTCCCTAACTTCAGTTTGACTAGCCGGGTTGGACGACAATACTATCGTTTCCTCGTGCTGCGTCCACATTGTGTATCCACCCATAAAACTGTACCGACAGAGATGCCATTTTACTTCAATTCTTTTTCTCCAATGCAACAACTCACATCTACCGCACGAACACCTTATCTTATCAAGGTCAACATGTGCAGGATGCGCATAAGCAAAGTCGAGAAAATCATCAACGCGACACTCAAAATCTTCAGTATTCTTCCTTTTCATCCAACTTCGACTGAATTATAGTACTGTATAATTCACTTCAATTATGACCAGTCATTAGGCAGGTCAATGTAAATATGAAGGCATGAATGTTACAACATGTCTATATATTTCCCCTCCATTCTTTAAAGGTAGTGGTCCTATCCCATTCAGAAAAGCACAAATTTATAAACAGTGAATAACTCATGCTTAGTCCTATGTCTATGAAAAATTCTGCAGCACCTCCCCAAATTTCTCCAAGTACACGACATCGATTAGGTGTTCTAACATTCCTTGCCTTGCAAGGTATGACAGATGTTAGAACACCAGATCTCTATGCACCTGGAGAAACACATGAAAAAGTGTACCAAATATCCAGGACATAGAACACAGAGCATGAGTTGAAACACTGTTTTATAAACACGTAGCTTTTTCAAATTGTCCAAACTGGACATCCAAAAGCTCATTACAAAGCATTACTTCATAATGAGTACCTTTGAACAGGAACTAAGTGTTTTTATGCATGCGTTCAAAAATTGATAACATATGCAAGAATCCTTTTAAAATATCAAAATTGCAGAAAGATCGTTGCATATGTTACCAATTCGACTTTAAATAGAATTCTTTGGCCACGAGTTGAACCATCTCGTTGCCAATGGAATTTGCAAAACAACAACAAATATAAAGAATGCAGGGTTTATAAACAACGAGTAATTGAACCATCTCTGGGCTAATTAGTGTCAATGAGGATTACCTTGGGTTAATTATAACTAATTACGGTTTATTGTTACGTAATCAGAGTTATTTATAGCTAATAGTTGGTTTAATTGTGCGGAACAGTGTTGATTAGTCCAAAGTAGGGCTAATTAGGCTTAATTGGGTTATGTAGAGCTAATTAGTGTTAATGAGAATTACCTTGGGTTAATTATAGCTAATTGAGGTTGATTATGAGTAATTAGGATTATTTTTAGCTAATAATCGGGTTTAATTGTGCGGAGTAGTGTTCATTAGGGCTACTTAGGCTTAATTGGGTTATGTTAGGGCTAATTAGTGTGAATGAGGATTACCTTGGGCTAATTATAGCTAATTAGGTTTGATTGTTACATAATCAGGGTTATTTTTAGGTAATAGCCGGGTTTAATTGTGCGGAATAGTGTTGATTAGGCTTAATTGGGTTATGTTAGGATTAATTAGTGTTAATGAGGATTACCTTGGGCTAATTATATCTAATTAGGGTTGATTGAGAGTAATTAGGGTTATTTTTAGCTAATTGCTGAGTTTAATTGTGCGGAGTAGTGTTGATTAGTCATAATTAGGGCTAATTAGGCTTAATTAGGTTATGTTAGGGCTAATTAGGGTTAATGAGGATTACCTTGGGCTAATTATAGTTAATTAGGGTTGATTATGAGTAATTAGGGTTATTTTGAGCTAATTGCTAGGTTTAATTGTGTGGAGTAGTGTTGATTAGTCATAATTATGGCTAATTAGGCTTAGTTGGGTTGTTAGGCTTAATTGTGCGGAGTGGTGTCCGACCCGTCTCCGACGCCTCTGGACACGTTCGAAGACATTGATTTATTTTTTAAATGCCGAACATCATGTCCGTCAGCCCTTGAAGAGGTACCGGACACCTCCTGACGAGGTGTCCACAAGTATAAAGCGAGAATGTACATTTTGGTGTCGGTGTTGATCAGACACGGTGTCCGTGACCTACCGCCACCTCAACACCTCATCGACACATCCGGACACTTGTCCGACACCTCCGGACACGTGTGTGAAGACATTGATTTATTTTTTAAATGACAGACACCGTGTCCTTCACCACTTGAAGAGGTGCCGGACACCTCTTGAAGAGGTGTCCACAAGTATAAAGCCAAAATGTAACATTTTTCAGTGCTGGTGTGATCGGACGGGGTGTTCGTTACCTACTGACACCTCGACACCTCATCGACACATCCGGACATTTGTTGGACACCTTCAGACACGTGTTCAACACCTCTCAGCGGTGTTCGAAGACATTGATTTATTTTTTAATTGCCGTACACCGTGTTGGACATCCATTGAAGACGTGTCGGACACCTATTAAAGAAGTGTCCACAAGTATAAAGCCAAAATATGTTATTTCGGTGTCGGCGTCGATCGGACGCGGTGTCCGTGTTCGTGGTACCTAACGGGGAACTCAATTGGGTCCCATCCTCCGTCAACAATCTCAATTCTTAATTCTCAAATGCTCAATGCAATAAAAATTAATAAAAATTCCACATTCAATACAATTGGGTCCCATCCTCTGTCAACAATCTTAATTCTCAATTCTCAAATGTTCAATGCAATAAAAATCACACATTCAATCCAATTGGTTCCCATCCTTCGTCAACAATCTCAATATCTCAAATGCTCAATGCACAATTACTTCAAATGAATAATCTCAATTACTTCAAATGCACAGCTAATAACCTAAAATCGTCAATTAACAACCTAAAATCATCAATGAATAATCTCAATTACTTCAAATGCACAACTAATAACCTAAAACCGTCAATTAACAATCTAAAATTATCGATCAATATTCATAATTCTCAAATGCACAATTAACAACCTAAAATTATCAAACAAATGATCAATGTTCAAATGGGTAAAAATTGTTCAAAATGCACATATCCGATGCGCTTGAATTATTTTAATTTAGGGTTCGATTTGATTTAGGCATTCAATTTAGGGTTTAATTAGGGTTCCATTACTTTAATTTACGGTTCAATTAGGGAATTCTATTAGTTCAATTTAAGGTTCGGTTGAATTGGGGCATTCAATTTAGGGTTCAATTAGGGGGTTCAATTAATTCAATTTAGGATCCGATTGGATTAGGGTTCTAATTAGGGGTTCAATTTTTTAATTTAGGGTTCGATTCGATTAGGGCACTCAATTTAAGGTTTAATTAGGGTTCAATTACTTTAATTCAGGGTTCAATTATGGTTCAATTAGTTCAATTTAGTGGTCAGTTGAAATGGGGCATTCAATTTAGGGTTCAATTAAGGGGTTCAATAAGTTCAATTTAGGGTTCGGTTGGATTAGGGCATTCAATTTGGGTTCAATTAGGGGTTCAATTAGTTTTATTCAGGGTTCGATTCAATTAAGGCATTCAATTTAGGGTTTAATTATGGTTCAATTAGAGGGTTCTATTAGTTCAATTTAGGGTTCGGTTGAATTGGGGCGTTCAATTTAGGGTTCGGTTGAATTAGGGCATTTAATTTAGGGTTCTATTAGATTAATTTAGGGTTAAGTTGAATTGGGGCGTTCAATTTAGGGTTCGGTTGAATTGGGGAATTCAATTAGGGGGTTCAATTTAGGGTTCGATTGGATTAGGGCATTCAATTAGGAGTTCAATTAGTTTAATTTAGGGTTCAATTCGATTAGGGCATTCAATTTTGGATTTAATTAGGGTTCAATTACTAAATCATCCCATCCAACAGGGATACTTATCGCATAGCAGTGCTTTTAAAATGCTTATCGCATTGGGTTTAATTAGGGTTCAATTTAAGATGTCTGAATATATGTTCAATCAATATTTGAACATACTTATCGCATAGCAGTGCTTTTATTGAGAACATCCATTGTATATAATTCGAGATAACCAATAAGCAAAGTATACACATTCGCACAATCAGACATCAGATTTCGGTTTAAAGGAAATGAACCGTAGCACGTGTAGACTAAAACTAAATCATTCCATCCAATAGGTTTTTCTGCTCCGCAACATGTAACTAATCATTAATTTAGCTTTATTATCTTGTAATAAAGAAGACATGTAATAGACGGCGGCAGTGAAGGGCAGCGGCGTTGGTGGCGCACAGCGGTAGAGGGCTTTTCATGCGGCGGCAGTGGAAGGGTCACCATGGAGGGGGATCACCGGTGGTCACCGTGTAGGGGGAGTGCGAAGGTGGGTCACTGTGTAAGTGGAGTGCAGAGCTGAGAATGGCGGTGCAGCGGTGGGGTGATTTTCAGAGAGAGAAATGGGGAGGGAGAAAGAAGCAGATCTGGTGTTTTAATCGAGGACTTTTAGTGACTAAACCAACCCATCGCAAAAGGTCTGTCACTGAATTATGGCTTTCATCGACAAACGTTTTTGCGACGGCAACATTCCGTCCATTAAAACAATTTTATAAAACCCTCCAAAAAATGTATTTTATAAAAAAAAATTTAGCGACGATAATTCTGCCTTAAAAAGACAGCCGCAAAAAATTTGTCGGCAATAATATTTGCCGACGGCATGTTTCGTTGGTAATACTAGTTAACGACGGATGTTTTACCGATGGTGTGTTCCGTCTGTAAAAGTATATTTAACGACGGAATCTCTTCCGTCGGTAAAAACCCGTCGCTAAAAGCATATTTTCTTGTAGTGACTCCTTGTATTTTAGTGGAATTAGGAACACATTATGGATTTTGTGTCAAGATTACCACGAACAACTAATAGATATATGTCTATTTGAGTTTTAATGGATAGGTTGACTAAGACGGCCCAACTTATTCCTATTTGAGAAGGGTATTTTATAGAACGACTTGCCTGAATTTATATCAAAGAGGTGGTGAGTAGTTATGGAGTGCCAATAACCATTGTCTGATAAAGACACAAGGTTCACTTCAAGACTTTGAAAAAGTTTTCAATAAGAAGTGTGAACACCATGAGTACGGCCTTTCACCGTCAAATGGGTGGGCAATCAGAATGTACAGTATATATATTGGAGGATATGTTGGGCTTGCATTACTAATTTGGTAAAGCATCAAATGAAAGTTACCCTTAATTGAATTCTCCTATAACAATGGTTATCAGTCGAACAAAGAAATGGCTCCTTATAAAGCATTGTGTGGTTGAAAATGTTGCATGCGTATTTGTTGGGATATGTCGGAGAACGAAGACTATCCCGCACGGAACTGTGCAAGGTGATAAGTTGATCTAAGCGATAAGTTAATCAATGTAAGACATGTTAGAAGAGATAATGTAAAGGTTGAGATGCGGGGTACGTTAAGAGGAGCTACACGACTACAGTTGTATATTATATTGTAAACGTTTATGTTGTTGAAAGACTTGAAAGTCTTGCGCTACAGTATGATGTATGTTTGCAAGAAAGTTTTTGTAAGGACACATTTTGAAGCGTCTATTAATGATGTATGAAGGTATAGTTGCTCTGTGTTCTGCACAGAATTTTGATAGGATTATGATAGACAACTTGGCTCCAGTGATCACCAGGGTTGAGAGTATCGTAATTACCTTGGCTCATACGGTTGGCAATGCCTTTGAGACACTACCTTGGCATGCTCTGAGTGCTCATGCACAAGAACTCAACCGCGGGGTAGGCGACTCCTCTAAGAAACGATCTTTGCTAGGGTCACTAGTCTACATGTTCATACACAAAGGGCTCTTCATCGACATCCCAGGGATGATGACCGCCGGGTCACTCCGAGCCGAAAGCAGGGCTGCAGCGGGCATCACATGTGGTTCCCCTAGAAATTGGGCGTTGAGCCTTCCCTACCGCTACCAGGTCCTCTGTGTCTCTTAACGCTCTTGTGGAGCTCATCAAGGGCATTCGACTGGTCGTTAGATCAAGGAATTTCATAGCCACACCGGTGATTTGTGAGCCAGACTTTCTAGATAAAAGAGCAAAGCTACAAGGGGCAGGGCTAGGTGAACATACGATCCGGTAGATCGTGTAGTACCTACTTCTGTGGCCCCTTCATTGAGGTGTCACTTTCAGGGAGTGCCACCTGTTGCTTGATTACATAACATTCTTAACCCTTATAATGGGGTACTTGGGAACTCATTTTTAAGAGATAGTAGAATTAATCTTCACATTTTACTTTCTCACTCTAGAATTTCAGAGCTAGAGGATTTTAGATAGAGAAACACATGGGGCCCTAATGTTGGACCTTGACTATGGACCTCGGCATTGAACTTGTGAAAGTTGTTCTATATTCACCCTGTGCCTCAACCCTCATAGCGCTGCCACTCCTCAGGCTCTATTTGGAAAGCCTTGGTCTCTTCCCTTGTTCTATCCTTGCTCTATCCCACATTAATACACTTTGCTTCTGACTTAGACCAGATTCTCTGTGGCACCTCCATGTATCGTGCAAACCCACCCTTTGACATCATGATCTTCACAGGCTAACTACCAAAATCTACTAACAGAGAAAAATACATTCTCGATGTTCTCAGTCATAATACATACATCCATTCATGCAGGGCTACCAAAAGCTTTCAACCATGTAGGTCAATGGTTGTTACATACATAAAAAATTGACTACCTAACGACCACTTAAATACACCGATATACTTCCAAAATTTATGGTGCCCTATACATCAATCAGTTCCCTGTTGATATTTATTGCTTGACTTGACCTTCGTTATTGTTGCTATTGTTGCATTTTCTACTTCATCTATTGCTTCTGCTGGCGTGGAGCTCTTAGTCTTAAAAAATTACAAACCTAACTTTCCTGATATCTTTAGGAACTCGTATAGGTGGACGGCCACCAACGATGTCCTTAGTTTGCTTGACCATGGTTTCCTTGTCAAGATCCTCAGATTCAAACTTTCTTGGTCTTCCCCTTATTTAGCACATTTTTGGGGCTCTAGTATAGTTTCGCCTGAACTTGTTACCTGAGAAAAAGACCACATTTAAGTCCCCTTTTTAATTTAAGTGTTGCATGTTATAACATGGATTACAAATTGTATTGCTTGTTAATAACATGTCTTTCATTTTCTTCCTCACATGCATTTTCATTCACCACAACCTCTAATTCACATCCTTTTGAGGGGTGAACTTGTGTCTTATTGGTCTACTGCTTACTATGTTGGTTTCCTGTACAGCCCCTTTTTTTGGTTTTTCCCTCACTGTGTCATTAGTTTTTTTAATCATCATCCCCCTGTGCTGATGTAGGGGGTACATCAGATGCCTTCCTTGGCCTATACTCTTCCAAACATTTATGGCATTTATTGCCACACTAACTTGCACAAAGAATTAATGCAAAAGGTGATATGTGAACAAAAACAGTGAAATTGTAACATCCCGAAAATTTTCGGAGCGTTAGCCACTCAATCGATTAATACTTAACTATTCAATCATCTCGATTCTACTAAGAATACCCTAATACATATATTAGAGTTTCTACAATAACTCAAATGTTCAAGTCATTGTTTGTAAATGCAAGGACTACATTAAAGAACTCAACTAAGTAAGTTACACGCTAATTTCCCTCGGGGGGGCTTAAGTAAAGAAAACAATGACAATCAAATCTAAACTAGCTCTGTAATCAAGCTCTAGCTAATCCAAGAATCGACTGATGTTTATTACATGCAGATGGGAACAGAAAAAGGGAGAGTGCGCTTTTCAAAGCTCATTAAGGTCACTCAAAATTCAGTAGGGAATACAAACGATTGGAGAGAGTTTATTTCAATGGAAATATGGGAAGAGATTAATCTCAATCCCTCAAATCAGAAATCAATAAAAACACTTTTGATTACACTGAAACAATGCAGATGACATTGAACATAAGTTATATGCAAAGCCACACAGGCAGTGCAAGGTAATCACTTAGCAAAGCCACAAAGGCGATGCTCAATAACACTATAGTTACATATGCATATGAACACTAGCTAGACCCTCAAGGTACTAGCATCTTCCGACAATAACAAACCATCCTTATATCACCTCCAATATAGACCATCATTATAACTCCTCAATACACTAACTCATGTCAATACACCGAGTGCAATAATCGATGATGCAATGATTAAATCGATGCACAGCGAGAAATAAAATACGTAGCATCGAAAGGAATTTTCAATAAACATACAAGGCTCAAAACAGGGTATTAATGGCAATCGATGCAATTTCATCACAATTATAACTGAGTCCAATAGAAACATCAATAACAATTTAGAAAGAATATTTATGATGTCAAATAAATGAAATAGGGTTTCGAAAGAAATCTCTTACCTCAATCGATCCAAGAAATACGCTCGCTACTATTCAACCTCGTACAAACCTCGAATTAGCCTAAATTGGCAAATTAATTATTAGAAAATAACCTAGCCTCACAAAAAATTAATCTAATGCTAAATTTCAATTGTTGCTCACTCTGACACTCTTAACAAAAACGAAAACGAATTGGATCCTTCAAACAGCTAAATCTAACTAATAACCCTGCACACTCTATAACGCATAGGACACTCTGAAATGCATAATAATTGCCTATAGAATACATTTATGCCTTAAAATGCATAACAAGTTACAATATAAATTTTCTGAATTTTTGAATATTTTTTAATTAAAAATGATTTTTTTCTTAAATACCAGAATAGCCCAAAAATAACAACTAATGCTTCTAGCTCAAATCAAAGTCCCATAATTTTCATGATAGCTTCAAAGTATATAAGAAAAATACTGAAATAGAAATTAAGATTTTAAAGTTGCCGAAACCATTTTAAAATAATTCATTTTGTTAAATCAAATGCGATACATGTTAAGGTACTAAATCAACTCAGAAATTTATGAAACTTTAACTGAGTTGTCTTTTTGCTATAAAAATATTGCTGTAATGTTTCCAAAATTTAATATTAATTTTTGAAGGATCAAAATAAATTTTAGAACAACTACACTTGCAAATATATTAAAAATGCCAAACAATATCAAAAAAAATATGAAAATTTTTATGGTAGTTCTAATATTATCCTAAGAACCTTCCCGCAAAGTTTTAGCATTTTTGGACAGTGGTACCGTGCCCAAGAGCCAGTGCTATAACTGTGAAAGCACAGTGTACCACCTTAATGCACAAACCCATTACTGTGTACCCCTCTTCTCCTTCCTTAGTAGTCCTGTGCAAACCCAGAACACTCACTCCTTACATCAACCACTCAATGCAGCAGCTCCCTTTTTCCTTGCACACATTTACACAACACAACACAACACAACACACACACACACACACGGAGCTCATGGCTACACACACAGCAGCCCAGGGCTGTCCACACAATACACACACAGTTAACTCAAAACACACACTGCAGTCACCTTTAACTCATCATAATGCACACACTAAGACACACCCATACTCTCATGAAATCATATAAAACTTCTCATCTTGACTTTGGTCCATATATATTGTCTGCCTCAGTCCTGAAAACCTTATATCAACTCCAACCTTATATCATTGATGGTTTCCTTTTTGTTATCACGTTCTTAGATTTAGCATATTCAACCACATCAAGGGACTTGTGTACAGAATCATGAAAGAAGGCAAAGATGCAAAAGGAAAGAAGATCGTCACTCTGTCAACAAACTAGCGGTGCCTCCCTTAATCACATGCTAATATTACTCTGTAACCCCTTCTTAGCCAGCTCCATATTTCCTGTTTGCATCATCGCTACAAACTTATTGCAATCTATCCGACCGTCCTGAAAGTTAAATTAAGTGGAAGGGAAGTCATTGATCCATGGAACAATAGAAAGCCCTTGTTTATATATTGTCTATTACATGCATGCTTTGCAGCTACTGATTTGACTTGTAGTGAGCTAGTATTCTAGATTATTGATGCATATACCATCCACCCATACCCTTCTGACTTACAATAGCCCTGGCTTTAGTTCCCGTGTTCTTTCTGAACTTAATTGACCTTACTTCCCTGACTGAATATTGCCAAATAGCTTCTTTGAACTCCCTACTATGTGAGAAAATCATTCCTATCACAAATTATGGACTTTTCATGCTAGTTTTACAGTTAAACTCAATGTAGATTGGTGTTCTTTCATGATCAGAATTTGAGTCAAACCACTCATAAATTTCTTCAATATTTATTTAACTCATTGGTTCTTTCCATTGCCCTCAGTTTATTTGCCTCGACTCTTTAGAACTCCTCCTTCTCATTCTTTTTTTTTCTTCTAATTTTCTAACCTATCCTTCTCAACATTAGCTAATTAAGCATTCATAAATTGTTTCGTGATCATCATTGTCACTGTTTTATTCAAGGTTTGACCTCTCACTATGACTATCACTTCCATTTTTAGTACCACTATTAGCTTCTGTTTATCGGCGGTACCACTTTTACTTGAACTATCATCTTCATGATCACTTACAGTAGCACCTTTCTTTTATCACATTACCATTTTTATCTAATTTCTCAATAACACACCCACCTTTCGGTGAGTGTCATAGAGGAGCTGAAATAGGACTTGGTCTGCTCATTTCTATTGCTTATTTACAATACCCCCTACCTTTGCAATATAATTTTTGGTTATTAGTGAGACACAGATGTCAATTAGCCCTATGCGTATTTCCATCGCATCACTTTCTTGGTTTGAGAACAAGTTGTCAACCAAATACTAATGCACATTTGTTTTTGCCAAGTTGCACCGGACTTATTTAGTTAAATCCAACCAAGAAGATTTGGATGTTTATTTAGTTAAATGCAACCAACATGGAGTTTTGTGCATTTTACCATGTTTATTTGTTTCTTTTTGGGAGGACGAAGAGCTCATCATCTTTGTTCTTGATGGTTTCCAGATCTCTAACTAGGTTCCCATGCTTCAGTAACTGACTAGCTCTTAAATAAGGGAACTGACCCCCATATAGTTGTTTGAAAAAAAGCATCAAAAGTTTTTTGCACAGCTGGTATTGTTGATGTTTAATTATTTGTTGACCGCTGACTTTGCGGGAAGTACTCAACATGCTACGTCCATGTGCAATGCACGTACATCGCCACTAATAATACTCAAACTAGGGAGTTCTAATGATGCATCAAGTTTTGTGTAAGAATGTTATGAAACTTTTGGATTTTTCTATGCGAAGGAACTTAATTTTTCTGTTTTTTGTTGAACGAAAAAGTAATTGCTAACTCTGATACTTTCTCGATATGATCTTTAAGGCTGTGAACTCACACAATGTTAGAACCTCTGAGGTTCTCTTTTGCACAATTTCTTGCAAGAATAATGGAAGAGACTCTACTTAAGCTTGTTTCACAAGTTATTTCACAAATAATGTGCTAATGATAGCTTAAATTAGACAAAAATGCACAACGAGGACATATGGTTACAATAGGATACTGATAAAAATAAGCAAACACTGGGAATACCATAAGTCGCTATGATTTGCATCCTTGTAACATTTTCACTCCTTTTAAGTAGTGAGAAAGTTACAAATTACAGCCAGTTATAGTTGAAACTAAAAAAGCAAAGAATGTTGCCAGGTTAAAGAATCTTCTTGCATTTCTTCACTTTCAAAAAGCCAAAAATGTACACAGAATCAAAGTCAACCTGAACCACAGATGATTTTCAAAAGAACTCCCAACACTTGGAAAGTTTTGAGGACCGTAAAAGCTCTCTTAAACTTTTAAATGCGACTAAGTCAATAAATATGTGGCCATTCTTCTACCTTTTTCTCAACCAAAAAATGATCCTATGAAGCCCACTATATACTCCTAGGAAGACCGAATTGTTTATTGCTACTGGTTCCCATTTTTGTGGTTCTTGAAGACCCGTGGAATCTATTTCTTCATAGTCATTGGTTGGCACTTTAATTGTTCTTGCAGCCCAAATACCCATTTCACCCGTATCCTCCCCATTCCCCACCCCCACCCATTTGGAATCTAATACTTCATCACGACCCTCCAAATTTAGAGTTCTTGTTATCCAAATATTTTCTTTATCAGCGTTGACTTTTATTTCTTAAATCTCGTGCACCAAATATCTATTTCTCTTACTTAAGGTGACAATACATTCTCCAAAAGCAAAAAAAAAAAAAAAATTTCGCACCACAATCACCTGTTAATACATTATCCAAACGTTTCGTGATAGGCAAAGTTTTATAACGATTAAGATCGTAAAAGGAGACAGAGATGCCAGTTATCTAGCGGTCTAGTGGTTTAGAAACTGATACTTATTAATTTTGTCTTTTATCCTACTAAACGGTGGGGCTAGAGACTAGTACTTATTAATTTCGTCTATTATCGTACTAAACTGGAGTACGTAATATCAGAACAGTACGTGGGCACGACTATAATTGTTGGGTTGATTACATAATTGTGTGTACGTTCTCATCAGTTCACTCTTCTCAAACAATGAGGCATAGATTTTACTTTTGTTGTTTACTACAAACAGGTTTGCTGCTACCCATAGCTTAAGAGAAAAATGATAGATTTGCTGAGAAAATGAAAGTAAATGGCATCCATCTTCGATCTACCCGTAATTCAAGTTTTGGAGTGGACTAGTTTTATTTTGAGTTGATTCATCACTTTTATGTTTTTTATTTGTCAAAGTTACAACAAAAGCTTCAAACACACTTAGAGAGAGGATATTTGGAGATTTGAATGCCTAGTAAGATCAAATTTGCTATATCTCTTCTAAGGCCACAAATGTGATTGGAAATGTGTGCTTCGTCTTGCTTTCACTTTGATACAAGGAATCCCTTTTTATAGATGAGGTGTATGAGTAAGCTTGTGATAAGTTCAATCTTAGAAAGTAGGACTATAAATGGAACACCTAATCATTCGGATTTAACTTCACAATAAAGTCTTTAACCCATTTAAGATATTGTGGTAAGTGGTAACCGTGTAAACCTAGTCATTGCAATTTAAGCGAGCTGTGTCTTTTTCCCCGTCTCTCTAACACTTTCTCTCTCTAACAAGACTCGAAAAAGAACATCTGAGGCTATGATATGATGCACTTCATGAGAAAAACATGGAACCACAAGATCATTAGTCAATGAGCCACTATCACTTCGATTCCCGGATACCACAGTAACTCATGTCTCCTTCTCCTCCACAACCTCAAAAGAAATGAGTTACTAACTTGGACTATATATAAGTCCAACTCGGAGTAAGAGAAAACTTACTCAAGCCAACTGTAGATGTTAACTGCAAGTATACGTGCTCCTTTCTACCATGCTGCCATGGCTTACCTCTGCACTGGCTGTAGTTCAAGCATCTATCATTGTTCTGCACTCAAATGCACTGCATGCGCGAGGAATTTTCTACCAACTTCCGCATCACTTAATACTCATAATATTGCATCAACATCTAGTTACTTGGTAAATGGCATATTCGACATGGAAAACGAATCTATAAGGAAAATGAAGGCAGAAAGTTGAAGGTCAGTTGATTCATGGTTATTGATCAATCCTAACAATTAAAGAACTTTGGTTTTCCTTATTTTTAGCTATACAAGAACAGATGATATGTAATACTACAATCAGACGCAACCTTAGAGTGTTCATCAGGTGGCTGCAGTATTAAAAACAGTGATAGTGTGGTCCCAGCTGTGGATGATCAACCTCTACACAACTTTTGCAAGTATGGCTCCATTTACAAACTTTCTGATAGTCACATTGTAAGATACCCAAACCTTTCTGCTACAGTTTTCTTTTTTTTTCTTTCGTAGTTCTTCCTACCCTACTCTTTGCTTCCGAAAGTTAGTTTACTGTCGTTAATCTTCTCTATCTTTTGGTGCTAAGAATTACGGTTCTTCTATTTTCATGGAAGAAGCAACAGTTTGGCTTCATCTTTCTTGAGCACCTATTTCCATTGAGCATGACTATTACCAAGACCTTTTCCTTCCGGTCGTTATACCAGTCACTTGGTTCCAGTGATTACACAAAGGTTTTGGTAATACTTTTCATCTTTCTTGAGCATAGAATATTTTCGTACAGAGTCTCATCAAATATTTTAGCTTGATATTTTAGCAGATCTTTCAAGCTGAGCTTGTGTTGCATAAGGGCATCAAATATGGACTATCTTTCCAACCATACTTAATTCCTTTTCCATAATATACTTCCATCAAAAGAAATTTTCTCAATGGGAATGACTCTTGGGAACTCAATTTCTAGTTCCCTACAAGAGCAAAAAAAGGGACAAAATAAAGTTCTCTACTTATCAAGTATATATCGGGTACCTGTAGGGTGCCAAATCATGGCTTTTCCCAAGAAGTTTTTCTTTAGGCTGTTATATGGGTCACCTGGATCCTTTGATTATGAGTACGCCATACGTTTCGATATGGAAGCTCATTTTTTACAGAAAATATTTGATGGTTGTCTAACACCACGTCATCATCATATGTGGTGCTAGACTACTAAAAAAACTGTGCCAACTAATTGCAGTTATGGAGTAAATGTCTGGCTTACTAACCATGGTTGACTGTGACTAATATACAAACCACTCTGCCATTCATCTTCTCTTGGTACACTTAGGTCCATCGTTGAGCATACAACCACACCCAATTTTCACTTCCGGTCACCACCGTGGCTAAGCTACCGATCACCACAAATTCGCCACCCCTGGCCATGTATTTCTGGTTATATTTAGCATGATCTCACAATAATTGTTTTAGGATGGGGGTCTATCCACGGCTGCACCACCACAGGCCGTCCACAACCACGGCTGCACCACCACAGGTCATCCGCAACCAGGGCTGCACCACCCTCGCCGCCACAATAACTACTTCACCACCACCGCAATTGCTACAACCAAACCAAAAATCCCCTAACAGCAATCCACCACTGCCCATGTCACGACCCGAACCCACGGGTAAGCCCGCGAGCTAGGGACGTGACCGGCCGCAGACCCAATGGGCTCCAACCAAGGGCTCTGCCAGGCCTTACTCGCTAAAATCCAATATATGCTGTAGCAAAAATTAAAACTTTTACAAACTTTAATTACATTTTCATAGTTCTATTTGAATACAATACTTATGCTAAAACTCATTATAACTCTGATTTATCAACAGCTAAAACTAAACCAACAACCTAAATATTCAGCGGCTCATTCCATACAGTGTCTGAAGTTTCGCACCAAATTGTCTCTTCCTATGCTCCTCACCATCACCTTACTTTCAACCTAAAATGATAAGTAAGGGATGAGCTTCCACATGCTCAGTAAGTAACCAATGATTCAACTAGGTGGACCAAAGGATGCAGAAAACAACTCACTTTATATTATAGCCACGTTAAGAAATCTAAAACCATAAAGTTGGTAATCATTGGGTAAAACAAATAGAGTACATGAAACCAAAATTTGAAATATAAAATCATTAGCATAAGAGTCATGACAACCGGTTCATTCCCAACATTAGCTCAAACGATATACTGCGGTCAGCGTACAGGCCCCACTGACTAGGGCCCAAAATCCCTCCTCCATCTGGGATAAAATTCTGTGGACGCATGGGCGAACCACGAGCAACAGTACTGTGCATCAACGTACAAGCCCCGTTGATCATGGCCCGAAATCCAACTTTCTCCCGTGGATATGGGGCACAGCAATCGAGTAAACCAAAAACCCCCCTTTGGGTTCATCGTGAAGAAAATCACTCATCAATTGATTCTCAACCATCCTCACATCCTTTCAATAATCATCAACATGTTTAATATTCACAATAACGTCAATACAATACATTTCAAATCCGAGTTCCATTTCAGTTTCTAGGCAAAACATCATTTACATGCTGGTCCGGTTTTTCTTTGATGATAAGAAAACACGAAAACCTTTTTGGTAATTTAAGTCAGAGTAGTTAAACGTACTTAAAACGGTCAATACTAATAAGCAACACATTTTTTTTAATAGTAGATAAACATATACGTTGCATATAAAAATACTAGTTGAATCAAAGGGTCACTTACTTGACGCTACGCATTCCCCACATCAAAACGACGATCATGCTACCACACCTGGTTCAAAGCACTTTCAATGCCCTTCATTTTATCTTCATGTTCCCAGCTTTACTACATCCCAAAGCATCGTCAATCACGACACAACATTCCCGTTGAACATGTCTTCAAGCAAATTCAATGCCGCAGTCAACTGCCCGACCTACATGCACGTCCAATATCGTGCCCAGTTCACCCTGTCATTCTTGGCATTTAATCGCCGTTGCCGAACATCCATTAATTCACCCGTCTTAATAACCACCAAGTAACTTTGTGCTAAATAGTACTCAGTTAATCGCTAGGGCTAACGCTAACAATTTCCTTTTATATATTCTCATAGCCTAAGCGATTTCCTGTCCAAAAACACATACACGCATAGGGTACACCTTCGCAAGCATACGGTACACTCGCACCATGTACACACAATATCTCCATACACGTCCAACAACAATCACACCTATACACCTGTCCAGGCTCACATACTGAAATACCCACCACCGCACGCACACAAACCAACCACAGTCACCCTAAGCACCACCATTAAAAATCACACATACGTAAACCACGACACCTAGTATACACACATAGCCGCTCAACACCCAATTAATGCACACCCGCCAAAAGTCATACATTCACCGTTTACCTCAATCCATTCTAGCCACCACAAGCATTGTCGCTAAACCATCACTGCGTAGTCACCATCACGCAAGCACACCACCAACCCATTTCCTAATTTTATACAGAGTGCCACCAATTTCTTTAGTCCTAACTCATCAAACCAATAGTATTAAATGCTACCGCCACCATAAACACCACCACAGTTACATCCAGTCCAGCCACCACAAGCACCATAATTAAGCCACCATTACAACCACAACAATATCGCAATCCTACCACCGAAATCCGTTCATTTTCCATACCACCAAAACCTAACACACCGGTTGTATATTCACACACTCTCAGAAAACACAGTCACACCCCCTCCATCACAACACATACCCACAAACAGACACCATCACAATCTAGCCCATTCCAAACATTGCAAGCACTGCCATGATACCGTTTCAGCCATCTCAAGCACCTTCGTGGTACCTCAGCTCCACAACGCACCAAAATTAGAACAACTCCCTAAACACAGACACCGTACACCCACCATTGCACACATAAAACCCAACCACAATCAATGTAAACACCGCCGTTAGGCCACCACTGCCCACCAAACCCTGTTTCACAAACAATTCCACAAAACCAATGGCCGTATTTTTATCTCAATCGGAGTTATGGTTGATCGATGATGGTACCGTGCTGTTCCATCAAAGTGCGCCATAGTGGTGGTGATTTCAGGTGGTTCGCATTAGTACGTTCAAGGATAAAGCAACAGTAGCGAGGGGCGGTGACGACAGGTGCCATATACGGTGATGGCAGCAGTGCCTTGGTCATGCCACGGTGGTCGTGGAGATGTTGTGCAGGGGTGTTCAGTGTAGGTCCTGCCTGAGTTAATCGCCGGCGGTGGTAGATGAAGGTCGGCGATTGCCATTTTGGTTCGCCGTCGAAGTGGGGACGCTGATTAGAGATCGTGGTGGACAAGGCTTGGTGAACGGAGGAAGAAAGCTGACAGCTGGCCGAGGGTCATCCTTTGGCATCGATCGGGATCTTGGTTGATTGGTGATGGGTGCCGTGTGGTGGTGGCAGCGACGCGGTGGTTCCGGCAGGCGGTTGTGGTGGCATTGGGCGATGCCCTCGGTGAAGAGGCTGCTGGAGTTGCTCATCGGCGATGAGCCACCGTGATCTGGAAGAGGCATGGGCCGGCGATGGGGCCGCCGAAGATGGGAAAGGCACTGCCCGATTAGGGCCTGCTGCTTGCTCACTTCTTATCTCCCTTCTCTTTTCTATCCACTGTTTCTTTTTCTCTCGTTTTCTCTCTCTTTTTTTCAAGGCTTCCCTCTGCAATATTAAAATAACTAAACTGAGAGATCAAATATTTATGAAATCAACCCTAATTTAATTGTAACTTCTCAAGTTACAAACTAACCTTCATTTATTTCTCTGTTGTACCCTGCGTCATAAATTATAACTTATGGTTGTTATAAATTGTCGTTAAGGACCAAATATAGTATTGCTCAAAAATCGTTGTTAAATACCTTATAACTAATAATATAGGATTTACCATAAACCAAACATAAGGTCGGGGTATTACAGCCCACCCCTGAAATCTCCACCCAATCTAGCTACCTTCAAAACCGACCACCCCTCACCCCACCGCCCAAATCCTCACCCAGCCCGTCACTGCAACTTCTCCAAGTATATGAAAGAGAAGGACGAGAGAAGATGAATTCAGTACAATCAGAAAATTATCCTCTCCTCCAATATTATCCACCACCCAATCGCCTCACCCCCTTGTTGGCAGCGTTGGCGCTGCCTGCCTTTTCCTCTTCATCGCCCTTGCCTTCACCCTAAATTACAGGAATTGCTTCACCATCGGCCATGAAGTGTATTTGAACGCTGGGCATATGTTTGTTATCAACTTAAGTGTAAACCATGGTAAACAATGAGTGAAGTTAACTGCCCCACTACTTAAAAATTATTGTTTAGTTGGCACAGTTTTATTGGTAGTTTAATGCCACATATGATGATGACGTGGTGCTAGACAACTATTGAATATTTTCTCCATTTTTCAGGCTTGATATTTTATCAGGTCTTACCAACTTGGGTCGCAAACTGCTGCATGAACTTTAAGGAGGTACAGACCAGAATCTGTATTTTTGACCATTTCTGTCTCTCTTAATTTATCCTAAGAAACGCTATCAATGTGCTATAATTTTGTTGCTTTACTTCATGTTGACAAAGTTCAAAGTTGAAAATACAAGCTTGCACAATACGCGAGTGCAAAATAGATGATATATGTGGTAGTTTTGCTCGGTGTGCTATAATTTTACAAGTAATGATTTGATAGTTTTTGAATTTTGGGTATGAAAAAGTACTAGAGTGATACTTTTTGGTATTGATTTAACATCAGCCCTTCCCCTCTTTTTGAAAGTTTAAAGGGCACCCTTTTTTTTTTGGCTTTTGGATGCTCACATAATATTGGCAAACATATCTAGAAGGCATTGAGTTAAAATGGCATAGAGTTAAAAGAAAATTCAGCATAGCTAAAGATTTAAGTTGGCTACGTGGGATTTGCTATTATGGGTTTAGAATGGACGTAAGCAATCAAAAATTTAAAAAAAATTGGCTGCTACTTTAGTTGAAGAAATTTTCCTTTTACTCCCCATAAAGCGACAATAAGTAGTCGCGGAATTTTAGTTAATGACGTTAAAGAAATATTACTAACAATTGTCACTAAAAGGAAGCAGAAAAATCACTAAAAATATTGGCAACTATTAATTTTTGTTATACACGAGGTTAGAGGAAGATTCTTTAAACTTAGGTAGCAATCAAAATTTGTTCATCAAAAATATATTTATTATCAT
Source organism: Escallonia herrerae (assembly GCA_033070095.1). Classification (NCBI taxonomy): domain Eukaryota; kingdom Viridiplantae; phylum Streptophyta; class Magnoliopsida; order Escalloniales; family Escalloniaceae; genus Escallonia; species Escallonia herrerae. The sequence continues at coordinate 172,901 of JAVXUP010000512.1, read as the reverse complement.
GGAGAGAATCAAAGTGTGAACCCACCGAAACAGAAAAACTAAAAGCACGTTTTGGCGTTAGAAAGCATAAATCCTCTTCTTAGTCCATGAGATTGGAATAATACAATATGTTCCACATCCAAATCTCAATGCCAAATGTCCCTGTTGCTGTTGAAAGCTGAAACATAAATTCACCCTTTTGGGGAATGCACTATGCCAGAAAGGCGTGGAACCTAATGCCTATCTATCCAGCTTAATGCACTGAAATAATGGTATGCGTCCTCCATTGATTGGTGGGAGGGTATGCAGGTCCGCGTCAATGAGGAATCAGGGAAAAGTAATATTGGCTATCTGGCTTGGTAGTTGCTGTACGATGGAGCTTAGGCAGGCATAAAGATGCGATGGGTACGTACGGAAGAAAAAAATGCTAGCAGGCAGTAACTCAACAGCTGCATGGAAACAGGGTAATTAATTATTCACTTAGTATCCAAGATTTTTGGGGTGGCCATGGCCCCAACTTGCCACGCCTTGTATATGCCCCTGGATGGAGGTCTTGGCGAAGTAAACAGAAATAGGGAAGTAGGGGTGGCTGCCCTGGATTTCAAAGGGAAGCTGATGTGGGCTGGTCGAGAATATCTAAAAGGAATCAGAGAGCCAAAATTTGAATGAATCTGAGGTAGCAAGTTTGTCGATTGCGAACCAACATGGACTTGCTCAGGCTCATGTAAGAAGTGATGCGGTGAGTGTCACAGAGGAGCTGAAATAGGACTTATAGTCTGCTCATTTCTATTGCTTATTTACAATATCCCCTGCCTTTGCAATATAATTTTTGGTTATTTGTGAGACACAGATGTCAATTAGCCCTATACGTATTTCCATCGCATCACTTTCTTGGTTTGAGAACAAGTTGTCAACCAAATACTAATGCTCATTTGTTTTTGCCATGTTGCACCTGACTTATTTAGTTAAATGCAACCAAGAAGATTTGGATGTTTATTTAGTAAAATGCAACCAACATGGAGTTTTGTGCGTTTTACCATGTTTATTTGTTTCTTTTTGGGAGGACGAAAAGCTCATCATCTTTGTTCTTGATGGTTTCCAGATCTCTAACTAGGTTCCCATGCTATAGTAACTTACTAGCTCTTAAATATGGGAACTGACCCCCATATAGTTGTATGAAAAAGAGAAAATTAGGAAATGAGGGGTTTTAGGAATAAATATTTGTGAAAGGTGAGATTCTTTTGAAAACTTAAGAAAAAGTGGGGTGACTTTTCAAAATTTCTGAACAAGGGGTACACTTAAGAAAAAATGGGTTTTTGAAATCAATTAATTTAGCCTTCCCAGATTACCCTTCCCGCCAAAATCGTTGACCTCTGTTCTGGTACAAGTCATTTTCTGTAAGAATGCAAGTATGGTTATGCGAAAACATTTGTCAGTTTGTGCAGATATTCAAGTCGCAACTAATACAATACTAACTTTACCTAAGGGAAGGGCTTATATTAGAGTACCAAAAGATTTATCTAGTATGAACATGGTGGGGTACAATATACATAGATCTTGAATCAATGCCAACATACTTTCTCGCTAATGCCTATCAAACTTCACTTGCAAAACAAGCCAACAAAACAGAACCAATATTTTTATACAAAACCTATTTTTTCCCCCAAGTTTTAGACCACTTCACATTCCAATCCAAGAGCTCCAAAATCTTCTACCAAAAGTGTCTTACCAGTGATTATTATTGGCACCGTGGAGCACCAACTTTTGTCTATAGTGGAGATGAAGGGAACATTGAATGGTTTGCTGGCAATACTGGTTTTATGCTTGACATTGCTCCAAAATTTCAAGCGCTATTGGTCTTCATTGAAGTATTATCACAAAACTCTCTATGGTTTTATGCATCTTAAAAATATCTCAGGAAATACAAATTTGCAGTTCAGGAAAAGATATAAATTTAGATAAAACCTCATCTGGGTGTTCTTGGAAACAGTTTCTTTGGTTGAGTGATGATCAAAAGTAGTTAGAGTGCTAATGGGATTTGTCTGAGTGTTTTTTCAGCATAGGTTTTACGAAGAATCAATGCCATTCGGGAATGACTCCTACAAATGTGCCAAGACCTTGGGCTATTGAATCATAGCAAGCTTTAGCTGACTTTGCAGTGCCGATAAGGAGTTTGAAGCAGAATTTATCTTCCGAAACATCACCTGTTGTGGTATTTGGTGGGTCTTATGGAGGAAGTAAGTTAACACAGGGCTCCCTACTTTTAGCCTTCAATTGACCTGACATTTATAAGTTTATTGTTACTGTTTTATTTGAAGTAATTTGTGCTAGTGAGGGAGAATTGAGAATTGACATTTGATTAAAATTTGCAAGCACTAGAATGAATGCAATTAGGTGTAGTTCTTTTAGTAATATTGACACTCACAGAACACCCATTAATGAACTTCCTAATGTCTGCCTAGTATTTGCAAATTCTGAAGAAGGGAAAAAACTTGGATCCTTTATCATATTTAGGTGTAGATGAATTTCAAGATCTATGTGTATTATACCCCACCATGTTCATACTAGGCAAATCTTTTAGGTGCTCTGATGTAAGCTCTTTTCTTAGACAAAGTTAGTATTACATTAGTTGCGACTTGAATATCTGTACAAACTGACAAATGTTTTCGCATAACCATATTTGCATTCTTGCAGAAAATGACTTGTACCAGAACAGAGGTCAACGATTTTGGCGGAAAGGGTAATCTGGGAAGGCTAAATTAATTGATTTCAAAAACCCATTTTTTCTTAAGTGTACCCCTTGTTCAGAAATTTTGAAAAGTCACCCCACTTTTTCTTAAGTTTTCAAAAGAATCCCACCTTTCACAAATATTTATCCCTAAAACCCCTCATTTCTTAATTTTCCCTATGAAAAATGCATCAAAAGTTTTTTGTGCAGCTGGTATTGTGGATGTTTATTTGTTGACCGCTGACTTTGTGGGAAGTACTCAACATGCTATGTCCATGTGCAATGAACGTACATCACCACTAATAATACGCAAAGTAGGGAGTACTAATGATGCATCAAGTTTTGTGTAAGAATGTTATGAAACATTTGGATTTTTCTATGCGAAGGAACTTAAGTTTTCTGTTTTTTTGTGGAACGACAAAGTAATTGCTAACTCTGATTCTTTCTCGATACGAACATTAAGGCTGTGAACTCACACAATGTCAGAACTTCTGAGGTTCTCTTTTGCACAATTTCTTGCAAGAATAATGGAAGAGACTCAACTTAAGCTTGTTTCACAAGTTATTTCACAAATAATGTGCTAATGATAGCTTAAATTAGACAAAAACGCACAACGAGGGCATAAGGTTACAATAGGATACTGATAAAAATAAGCAAACACTGGGAATACCATAAGTCGCTATGATTTGCATCCTTGTAACATTTTCACTACTTTTAAGTAGTGAGAAAGTTACGAATTATAGCCACTTATAATTGAAACTAAAAAAGCCAAGAATGTTGCCAGGTTAGAGAATCTTGTTGCATTTCTTCACTTTCAAAAAGCCAACAATGTACACAGAATCAAAGTCAACCTGGACCACAGAGGATTTTCAAAAGAACTCCCAACACTTAGGAAGTTTTGAAACCGTAAAAGCTCTCTTAAGTTTTTAAAGGCGACTAAGTCGATAAATATGTGGCCGTTCTTTTACCTTTTTCTGAACCAAAAAATGATCCTATGAAGCCCACTTTATACTCCTAGGAAGACCTAATTTTTTATTGCTACTGGTTCCCATTTTTGTGGTTCTGGAAGACCCGTGGAATCTATTTCTTCATTGTCATTGGTTGGCACTTTAATTGTTCTTGCAGCCCAAACACCCATGTCACCCAAATCCTCCCCATTGCCCACCCCCACCCCCACCCTTTAGGAATCTAATGCTTCATCAGGATCTCCAAATTTAGAGTTCTTGTTATCCAAATATTTTCTTATCAGCGTTGACTTTTATTTCTTAAATCTGGTGCACCAAATATCTATTTCTCTTACTTGAGGTGACAATACATTCTCCAAAAGCAAAAAAAGAAATAAAAAATATTGCGCACCAAAATCACCTGTTAATACTTTATCCAAACGTTTCGTGATAGACAAAGTTTTATAACCATTAAGATCGTAAAAGGAGGCAGAGATGCTAGTAATCTAGTGGTCGAGGGGTTTAGAAACTAATACTTATTAATTTCGTCTTTTATCGTACTAAACGGTCTAGGGGGTTAGAGACTAGTACTTATTAATTTCGTCTATTATCGTACTAAACTGGAGTACGTAATATCAGAACAGTACGTGGGCACGACTATAATTGTTGGGTTGATTACATAATTGTGTGTACGTTCTCATCAGTCCACTCTTCTCAAACAATGAGGCATAGATTTTACTTTTGTTGTTTACTACAAACAGGTTTGCTGCTACCCATAGCTTAAGAGAAAAATGATAGATTTGCTGAGAAAATGAAAGTAAATGGCATCCATCTTCGATCTACCGCTAATTCAAGTTTTGGAGTGGACTAGTTTTATTTTGAGTTGATTCATCACTTTTATGTTTTTTATTTGTCAAAGTTACAACAAAAGCTTCAAACACACTTAGAGAGAGGATATTTGGAGATTTGAATGCCTAGTAAGATCAAATTTGCTATATCTCTTCTAAGGCCACAAATGTGATTGGAAATGTGTGCTTCGTCTTGCTTTCACTTTGATACAAGGAATCCCTTTTTATAGATGAGGTGTATGAGTAAGCTTGTGATAAGTTCAATCTTAGAAAGTAGGACTATAAATGGAACACCTAACCATTCGGATTTAACTTCACAATAAAGTCTTTAACACATTTAAGATATTGTGGTAAGTGGTAACCGTGTAAACCTAGTCATTGCAATTTAAGCGAGCTGTGTCTTTTTCCCCGTCTCTCTAACACTTTCTCTCTCTAACAAGACTCGAAAAAGAACATCTGAGGCTATGATATGATGCACTTCATGAGAAAAACATGGAACCACAAGATCATTAGTCAATGAGCCACTATCACTTCGATTCCCGGATACCACAGTAACTCATGTCTCCTTCTCCTCCACAACCTCAAAAGAAATGAGTTACTAACTTGGACTATATATAAGTCCAACTCCGAGTAAGAGAAAACTTACTCAAGCCAACTGTAGATGTTAACTGCAAGTATACGTGCTCCTTTCTACCATGCTGCCATGGCTTACCTCTGCACTGGCTGTGGTTCAAGCATCTATCATTGTTCTTATAATTCTGCACTCAAATGCACTGCATGCGCGAGTAATTTTCTGCCAACTTCCGCATCACTTAATACTCATAATATTGCATCAACATCAAGTTACTTGGTAAATGGCATATTCGACATGGAAAACGAATCTATAAGGAAAATGAAGGCAGAAAGTTGAAGGTCAGTTGATTCATGGTTATTGATCAATCCTAACAATTAAAGAACTTTGGTTTTCCTTATGTTAGCTATACAAGAACAGATGATATGTAATACTACAATCAGACGCAACCTTAGAGTGTTCATCAGGTGGCTGCAACAGTGATAGTGTGGTCCCAGCTGTGGATGATCAAACTCTACACAACTTTTGCAAGTATGGCTCCATTTACAAACTTTCTGATAGTCACATTGTAAGATACCCAAACCTTTCTGCTACAGTTTTCTCTTTTTCTTTCATAGTTCTTCCTACCCTCCTCTTTGCTTCCGAATGTTAGTTGACTGTCGTTAATCTTCTCTATCTTTTGGTGCTAAGAATTACGGTTCTTCTATTTTCATGGAATAAGCAACAGTTTGGCTTCTAACGTATGTAAAGCTAGTTTTGCTCCCTACCAACTAGCAGATAGTGTTTTGTTTAGCCTAAGTTTGTTAGGTTTCTCGGGGTGTGATGGCAAGTTTAAATTTCTTTTACGTGGGTTAAAAATTTGGAAGAGTAAGACAAAAGCGTTAATTCATTAGGTATTATAATCCATACTTAAGAACAAATCCAGGCCTCCACCACCATGCTTATGTAATAACTAATTTTGGTGAGGAAATGACTTTTGGTGCTGAGGCCTGAAGTGGAGATAAAGAAGAGAAATGTAGATGTATACTTAATACTCTTCATCTTTCTTGAGCACCTATTTCCATTGAGCATGACTATTACCAAGATCTTTTCCTTCCGGTCGTTATACCAGTCACTTGGTTCCAGTGATTACACAAAGGTTTTGGTAATACTTTTCATCTTTCTTGAGCATCGAATATTTTCGTACAGAGTCTCATCTTTCCAGCTTGATATTTTAGCAGATCTTACGAGTTGAACTTGTGTTGCATAAGGGCATCAAATATGGACTATCGTTCCAACCAAATATAGTTCCTTTTCCATAATATACTTTCATCAAAGGAAATTTTCTCAATGGGAATGACTCTTGGGGAACTCTATTTCTAGTTCCCTACCTCCTGAAAAAGAGCAAAAAAAGGGACAAAATAAAGTTTTCCACTTATCAAGTATATATCGGGTACCTGTAGGGTGCCAAATCATGGCTTTTCCCAAGAAATTTTTCTTTAGGCTGTTATAAGGGTCACCTGGTTCCTTTGATTATGAGTACACCGTACATTTCGATATGGAGGCTCATTTTTCAGATAAATTATTCGATGATTGTCTAACACCACATCATCATCATATGTGGTGCTAGACTACCAATAAACTGTGCCAACTAATAGCAGTTATGGAATAAATGTCTAGCTTACTAACCATGGTTGACTGTGACTAATATACAAACCACTCTGCCATTCAGCTTCTCTTGGTACACTTAGGTCCATCGTTGAGCATACAACCACACCCAATTTTCACTTCCGGTCACCACCGTGGCTAAGCTACCGATCACCGCAGATGCGCCACCCTTGGCCATGTATTTCTGGTTATATTTAGCATGATCTCACAGTAATTGTTTTAGGATGGGGGTCTACCCACGGCTGCACCACCACAGGCCGTCCACAACCATGGCTGCACCACCACCGGTCGTCCGCAACCATGGCTTGCACCACCACCAGTCGTCCGCAACCAGGGCTGCACCACCCCCGCCGCCACAACCATACGTTTCGATATGGAGGCTCATTTTTCAGGCTTGATATTTTATCAGGTCTTGCCAACTTGGGTCGCAAACTGCTGCACGAACTTTAAGGGGGTACAGACCAGAATCTGCATTTTTTACCATTTCTGTCTCTCTTAATTTATTCTAAGAAACGCTATGAGTGTGCTATAATTTTGTTGCTTTACTTCATGTTGACAAAGTTCAAAGTTGAAAATTTTCTCAAGGCCTCCACATGCTTTTTCTTGACGGTTTTCTCAAAAGACCAAACTGATTCTGTAATGCATGCATGTCAAATTTTAGAAACACTAAACACCAACCATGAGGAAGACTTGCACTGGGTTGTTAAGTTTTTTTTATTAATCATAGGGCCAAATGGACCTCTCCCATACCAAGTATGTCAATTTATTCAACTTCATATGTTATGCGCCTCGTATTAGCGTTAACTACAAAATGAATTAATATCTGCGGTAACAAATGGAGTAATGCATCTTAATGACTAACATTTCATCTCTGTTTCACCTAAGACTTATAGTTTGCACAAGGAGTATCAACGATGAAATAAGAAGTGACGGTAGCATATTCACTATTTGAATTTGTTTGATGACAAGATAACATGTTTTTAGTTCTTGGTGTGGAAAGTACTTGTACCATTTGCACTTTGAACACTTTTTTTTTCGAACAAATTTTGACTGCTACCCCGATTGTAGGAATCTTCCCCAACCCCATAAATAGTGACAATTAATAGCCGCTAAATATTTTTAATGACTTTTCTATTAACACTTTCAGCGACAACTCTTAACAGCACTATTTTAGCATCACTAAATAAAAGCCATTAAAAAATATTTAGCAACCATCAATTGTCGCTACATGGGAGGGTAGGAGGAAGATTCCTTTAATCCGGGTAGCAGCCAAATTTTTTTCTTTTTTTCTCCGTCAATTTTCATACGTGCGATATCTCTCTTTGGAAATTGATATGCAGCATTTATTAGTGAAGGTACCTACGCTAGTTTATAGATATTGTTTGAATGTCACTGTACACATCAAGTATGATGTGTCATCTAAACATTTCAAACGACAAAAGTGAATTGAAATCGACACCAAGGTCATTTATCTGCTGAACACCATTTTGGTTTAGAATGCTGCATATCAATTGAAATCGACACCAAGGCTGCATGAGTTGTGATAGTGATCGCAAAAATGATATGGTTTTCGGGCTGATATGGTTGAGAAAAGAAGTGGCTACATGGCCAGTGGTGGTGGCAAAGTTGATACTTCACACGTGAAGAGATCGTAGCAATGACTTTATTGATCTGGATAATACGATTTATCCATATACACAAGGAGAAAAGGTATATTCGACCACTTGAGCGCACCTTGTATTGTCCGGACTCTGGTGAGCCTCTAGTTTCACCTTTATCATGAGTTAATGCGTGGCTTCAGCTTTGTTTTCAACTTTGGGCAATCCATGTGATTTAAAATTTAGTGTTGAAAAAAACGTAAAGACGTACTCTTTAAATTATAAGCCTTAACTCTACTTTTTGAAGACATTCTTACTATAGAAGAGGACGTATTCCAAGTGCATCACTTTTACTGCCGTAGGGAATTGAATTACGTGGTCTAGTCCCCCCCCCCCCCCCCCCCCCTTTTTTTTTGGGTACCAATTCAAAAATTAGTCGCCACCATGGCCATGTTAATGGTAAGGAGGAGCACAAGAATTATTCATTGATTAAACTTTTATCGATGATTTTTGTCTGAAGTGTAGTCTTGCCACTTCAAAGTTAAGAACTTTATACATTCAGTGCTGATGTACCAGCTATGGAAAAAGCAATATTTAGGTGAGATCAGAGTTATAATGCACCTATGGCAATTAGGACTGTACGCCCTTTGGCTTAATTAACTATTTCCTGGTCGATGCCTCCATTAACGAACAAAAAAAGTAGACCTTCAGCAACAATATGAGAAGAAAATCCTAGTGGGTAAGCTGGATTTTTTGAAATAATCGCGAAGAAATTGATTCAAGTCATGTCTTAGTTATAACCTTAGTGGTAATTAATTTATCTTCAGTACACACTGAAATTGTATCGAAATTGATCTACACTTTATAATTTTTTTTTGGTTTGATTATCCGGTACCCGGACACTACATTCGGAGCCGACTAATCCGGATTCAAGCCTGACAGAATCACATAGGCAGTAAAGCTTTCCCTACAATCTACAATCTGCTGGTATTGTTTGAAGAGAGTGCACGAACAGGAACATATATAAAGCATTGATTTAATCAAGTCCAACAAGTATAACGTTGCCTACTACTTTAACGTGATAGACTTCCACTTCAGCATGATATAAGTACATTAGTACTTTCTGATCCAAGTACCGGTACTTTAATGTGACAGACTTCGCTTTTTCATCTATTTTTTCATCACATTGGACACTAAAAGTAAAATGCATCTTATTTCCAAAGTTTGCTTACTTTTATCAGGACAGCTAAGCTAAGCTTAGTTAACTGTATATGCTTCGTGAATCATCTTGCAGAACAAGGTTAGAGTGTCTTACATTACTCTTGCGAAAGGGATACCATTATGTGTAAGTTAGAAGTTACATGTCTTTGTGATCGTATAAAAATAAGTCCTACCAAATAATTATGGTTCCATCGGAAGCATAATAAGTAACTACCTTTACATCAAAAAAATTTGGAAGTATTCGTAACGCTTTTTCTCCAAGACTTTGATGCATCTTAAGTTATTATCAGTACTTCCTACTTTTAGCATATGATGAACTACTCATATACATTATCTTTATTTCTTTCTTGGTCATCACTATGACGGGACAATGCCAGAGCCAAATTCTTCAAAAGAAAGCATCCGATCCAGTTCAGGCACCAGCTGAGGTCTCTTCGCAAACTTGCCCCTATTATGTGCTTGAACCTTTCTTGAGGTGTACCTTATTTTCTTTTCAAACTTCCTTGCTTTACTTTTCTCCTTGTACCTTAAGATTTTTGCTTCCCTGTTTGTTTCATCTGTTAGTGGTGTTGGCGCCGTGCTTGGGAATGCGCTAGATGCCCCTTCTGGTGAGAGGTTGTCGAAATTTGAAATGTTGCTTATTTTGGTATCAGATACAATACTGAAACCATCCATGAAGGACAAAGGGCTTTGATTGTCAAACTAAGAGAAAAAGATGACTTGCTTAAGGTCTAAACCATATTTTTTTTCAACAAATCAACAACCAAACAGAAAATCTGAGCGTAGGCCAAACGTTTCACGTTGAATGAATTGACATGCATGGTGTAACTGCAGGCCCATTTGGCCCCATTGTTAATCAATATTAGACAAGCCAGTGCAGTTCTTCCTCGTTTATGGTCTGCTATGGTTTGACCCCGCAAGAGACTTTAGCATTACCTAGTCCTAACTATACTGTCGTCCCAAGCCGGAAAGATGAGCGTCTGTGTCGAAAGCTACAACGTTACCAGGTGACTACGCTAATTGCCCAACGAAAAATTTCTTTGCAATAGTCTTGCTTTGGCCATAGTATCGGCCTATTGGTACTTAATATGTACTGATAAATGGCATACATTTATCCCCCTTCTTTTGGTCCATCTCAGGAGGTAGTGAACTCCAGATAGAGCCCAAAAATCATTGGGAATCCGACTGTTTAATTAAAACAAAGCATTGCGATGGTCCCTACGGATGCTAACGCGAAAATCACTTCTGATAGAAACATAATATGGAAAGGAACCATGGTTGGAGCATTCATGCATGTTTCATGCCCTTATGTAGCTCAGGATCGTAACTCGTAAGATCTGCTAAAATATCGAGCCAGAAAGATAAGATCGATTATGTAGGGAAATATAACAAGCTACCTCTATTGCCAAAAACGTTGTGTAATCAGCGGAAACAAGTGGCCAACGGAACCACCTGAAGGGCAGCATCCTGAAAATAGTCGTGCTTTGGCAATAGTAATAGCTTATAGGAGCTCAAGAAAGATGTATATCTGGTATGCAGTTACTTCTCTCTTCTTTCTTTCTTTTCAGGATATAGGGAACTCTAGATAGAGAGTACTCCTGAGCACAAAAAGTCATTTCCTTAAGAAAATTTCTCATGTTGGAAACATAATCTAGAAAGGAACCACAGTTGGAACACTTCAGTTTTGGTATATAGGCTAATAAATTAATGCTTCTCTCTTACTCTTTCATATTTTCTTAACCTACATAACAAAAATTCTGACTGCCACCAAAAACCCAAAAAAATGGAAAAAAAAAATTAACTCTCAAACTTAGCAATAACAAAACACCCAGCTAGGTGCTTTCGTCGAGTACTGAATTTGCTCATGAAATAAATCTACATAATGGAAGATGGAAGGAGAGGAAGAACCTTGAACAAAGATGTGTCATTCGAAAGTTCGCCTCATTAGAGAGCATATATTCTATATGCGTGTGAATGTAGCCACATTTGCAAAAGCTGTGTAGATATTGATCATCCACAGCTGGGACTACACTATTACTGCTTTCGGTGTTATTAGCCACCAGATGAACGCTCTGAGGTTGCAGCTCATTGTAGTGGTACATATCATCTATGCTTTTATGGTTAACATAAGGAAAACCAATGTTCGGCGTATCATTGTTAGGATTCATCAATAACCATGAATCAATTTCATCTTCAACTTTTTTTGCATTTAATTCACGCACGAATTCGTTTTCCATGTTGAAAGTGTCATTCATCAAGTAACTAGATGTTGATGCAACACTGTTAGTATCAAGTGACGAGAAAGTTGGTAGAGAATTACTCGCACATGATGTGCAATTGAGTGCAGGATTATGAGAACAATGATAGAAGCTTGCACCACAGCCAGTGCAGAGGTAAGCCAAAGCGGTGTCGCAGAAAGGAGTGCACATACTGGTATTTAACATTGTTGGCTAGAGTAAGTCTCGCTTACTCCGAGTTGTACTTATATATACTCCAAGTCTGTAACTCATTTCATTTGAGGTTGTGAAGGAGAAGGGTGCATGAGTTGTTCTGCCGCAGAACTTCTGCGTATGGAGGGGGAATCCAAGTGATTGTGGCTCAAAGAGGTTGATTTATGATCTTGTGGTTACATGAGTTTCTGGTGAGTACATCATAGCCTCAGATGTTATGTGGGATGCATATTCCTCTTTTAGTTCTTTTTGTGCCTTGTAGGAGAGAGAAGCTGAAGGGGGGGGGGGGGGGGGGGTGAGGGGAAGACAGAGAGTTTGGCCTAACTTACACTGAGTAGGTCCACGTCCTTACCATAAAAATATCATAATTAGGGTTAAAATTTTGATTTTGAAGCTAACTCTCAGTAGTTATGTGGTCCAATAGAGTAACATTTCCGGTTCGACTCTATTATTTACAACTTTACTCATACACATCAAATATTAAAAGAACTTATGTAACTACTTCAAATAGAAAACATGCCAATGCACGCATTTTCAATCATATTTGTGGCGCTAGAAAGGATACAACAAACTTGATCTTACTATGGCGTTTAAATCGCCAAATATATAATATTGAATAAGTGTATTTAAAGCTTTGTTGTAGCTCCTTGACAACTAAAAAGCGAAAAGTGATGAATGCTCGAATAACAAAACTTATCCACCCAAAAACATAATTATCCTGTGCATCGAACATGGTTGCGACTTGTTTTCATTTTCTCAGTGAATCTATCATTTTCTCGTTAGTTATGAGTAGCAACAAATTAAAATTCTCCTTAATTAATGAAACTGAATATACTCCTCGTAGTTCGAGAAGAGTGCACGGATGAGAGCAAACTCAGGATGATGTAATCAGACCAACCTTTGTAACAGTGCATACCATATTGATGGTTCGTATTCATTTAGTATGATATTAGAAGAAACTAATAAGTACCACTCGCTGGTCCCTACGTAGAAAACTTAAATCTCTGCATAAAAGCAACAACGAATGCCAAACAAGATTTAGATGTTTGGACAGCAAGAACTCCAAATCTGAAGGCTATTGGCAACAAGGAATTAGATTCCAAAGAGGTGGTGGTGGGGGGATGGGAGGACATGCACGGGTAATATGGCTGCTAGAACAATTAAAGTGTCAACGAATGACAATGTAGAATTAGATTCCATAAAGGAGTGGAGCGTAGTAAAATGGCAACCAATAGCAATGTAAACTTTACGGTCCTTGAAGGAGTATAAAGTGGAGCGTAGAATTAGAATTAGTTTTTGTTTTTCAAAAACTGAAAAACAAAAAAAAAAAAACAATGGCAACCAATAGCAATGTAAAATTAGGTACTTGAAGGAGTATAAAGTGGGCTTAACAGGATCAGTTTTTGTTGACAGAAAGGTGAAAAAAAAAAACTTTACGGTCCTCAAAACTTTCCATTGTTTTTGAAAATCTTCCTTTTCAGCTTATTTAGTTGCAACAAGGTAGAATATCTTCCCTTGTTTTTGCAAGACCAATTCACTCTTTACTCTTTGCAACATTGTAGTAAAGTTTGATTGCATTACATTGTGCTTCTTTAGCTCTGAACTATCAAGGGGATTCAGTAGTGAAAGTAGTAGATTTTACGTATCATTTGTAAAATAATATAGTTTACTAAGCGATGAGCTCAAATCGTTTAATATTATTAGAAAAAGTAATGTTGGAGAAAATCCTAACAACGAGAGAAGGGTGAATCTCGAAGTCGAAGACCCTCCTTTCAAAAGCAATTATCAACGATGACCAAAACAAGCTGCTGAGTAGTACGTAACAAAATGAACTATAATTTTCTTTAACAAGATATGAACGTTACAATTAGAAGTCTTATAGATTTAGGATGCCTTTTCATTAACGTTTCGCGATAACATATGACAACAATCTTGTACTACTATTTAACTGAATTTAAAGTTTTTAGTTTAATATTTAGAACTTTGTAGATATAATCGTTAGTATCTATCAATAATATATCCGGAACCAATATGATTAAAAAAAAATCAGTTATTTGTACCACCACTTTCAATTTTTTGTGAGTGAAATCTAGTAAAGAGTGATATAACTTATTTACTGATGATGTATATGAACCTCAATCTTCCTATAAGCATAAATGTCAAATTCACTCACCTTCTCATCATGAGAAACTCTTCGTGTATGTTATATGTCCCGTGCATAATGAAAAGGAAAAATAGCATTGAAATTGTTTCTATCTTTACATAACTTATTAAAGTGTTGCTAACATGATTTAATGAAAATACCATTGGAATATTATATTAGTGTAGCCAGGGGCTAGAAAGTGGTTAACCACAAAAATATCGTCTTGCCTAATTAACGAAACTTTTAGGAATCAAAATGTGGGACCAAAATCAAAATCGAAAGGGAAAAAAAATTACTGCTTTTAGTCATGGATATGGTTTATGCACTTTCAAGTTGCTGGTAGAACTAACCTATAAAGTCATTATGTTTTTATTTTAGTTCATCGTTTGTCTGCATATGATTCTTGGCATAACCTTTCTATGAATACTACACTAAGAGTACTTCTAAATAAATTAATTAGCGCTATCATTGCTACTACAAATGCAATCACCTTCACCATATCATAACTGCTGCTCGTCAGTGCACTTCATGTTTTTATCATCAACTTTTTAGGTTCATCACTTGCTCAATCCAGTTTAGATCATAAATTATCAATCAGTATTGTAATATAAATTAATATTACCTCGAAACACCTTAGTACTACCTCTACAACAACTATAACAACAACCATCACCTCTTTCACTACCACCGTTTAATTATGACTATCACCACCACAAATATCAGCATACTACACGACAACACCGCTACAGCCACATGCTGTCACTACATAATCCAAATCTCACTACAAACACTTCAATTGTACCACAACAGTTATCACTATCGTAATTAGTGTGGCTGATCACTCGCATTATTGCATATATTACCAACCTCACACTCTCACATCTAGCACCGACATTTCGGTTATACCATTACCACCCTAGGGCCACCCATGCTTCTCTCTTTTTGTAGTTGTTTATGAAGGGTAAAAGATTTTTATAACTAATTTATCTTTTTGTCTCTTTTATTCTACAAATTTATTTTCAACTTGTCATGAATTATTCTTCAATCGATTTTAATTTTTCTTGAAGATCCAATATAATTGGTTCTAAATATTTTGTTCATATTGTGCGTAACATGTTAGATTTTTAAAAAATTGGTGCAAAAAGAAGAAAGTTACAATAAAGCTTATGGAAAAATAAGATTTCTTTAAAAAGGAAAAAAAATACCTAAACCAATAGGATGATATTTTGCATAACTAAAAGATTGATGTAAAAACAAAAGTATACGCTATAAAAATCTTACCTTTTAATTTGTAAAAATTAATCATTAATTTCATACATGATTTTTGTTGTTTACATTTGCGATATTTTATTAAAATATTTGCAAGATTTTATTTTATTTGTTTTAAGTGTTTTTAAGAAGTTAGTAGTCCAAAATGAAGCCTTTTTGGATTATGTAGAGCTTTAAAAGAAGTAGATTTAGTTTTTTTTTTTAATTTTATAAGATTTACAAAAGTCGGGCCAGTGATCATACTAAAGAATTAGAAAGTAGGATATGATTTTTCGTATTTTTAAATTTTGACATTTTATATTATTATTTTAAAGTACTTTGGATATTTTAATAATCAAAATTATGGCCTAATGTATAAGTATACTGATTAGGTAGAGTTTTAGGAGGTTTATATATAGTTTTTTAGTTTTATAAAGTTTAAAAATATTGCATAAATTATACCTATGAATTTTTTTAATAATAAATTAAAGAAAAGAGTTAAATAGAGTAGAAAAAGAAAAGAATACCAAAACAAATAGGATTCTTGAATCTCGGACTCTAAATAAAGAGACCAACTAAGTTAAGAGACTACCACATCCAAAGTTGAAGTAGGTAGAGTTTTAGAAGGTGAATAATTAGTTTTTTAGTTTTATAAAGTTTAAAAATATTGTCTAAATTATACCTACGATTTTTTAATAATAAATTATAGTAAAGATTTAAATAGAAAAGTCAGACCAGTGATCATATTAAAAAATTAGTAAGTAGGATATGATTGCCGTATTTTATATTTTTGAAATTTTATATTGTTATTTTGAAGTGCTTTTGAGGTTTTAATAATCAAAATTAAGGCCTAATATATAAGTATATTGATTAGGTAGAGTTTTAGCAGGTGTATAATTAGTTTTTTAATTTTATAAAGTTATTAAAATATTACATAAATTTTACCTACGAATTTTTAATAATAAATTATAGTAAAGAGTTAAATAGAGTAGAAAAAAAAGAATATCGAAACAAATAGGATTCTTATTTTTTATATATCTAATTCAAAAGAAAGAGGCCAACTAAGTTAGGAAATTACCACATGCAAAGTTGAAAGTTACGTGTCAGAAGGAGAAAGCTCTTAAAAAGTCCTACTTATCTCAAAGATAAAGTTCCAAAACTCCTATGTGTCGCAATTTTAAACAACTTTATATATATATATATATATATATATATATATATATATATATATATATATATAAATAGATAGATAGATAGATATAGATTATTTTGCAAAAGAGAACCTTGGAGATACCCACATTAGGTGCGAGTACGAAGTCTTATTGGCTCTATGGTTCCATAGAAAACACAACACTTGAATTGCTTCACACTGAAAAATAAGAGAGTTCCAATTTTTGAGTAATAGTACTAGTTAGGTAGCATGTGCTTTGCCCGTAAAAATATAATCTACTTCACATTATTTGTAAAATGACGTTCAAACAGAAGAGTGTCAAAGTAGCATCACTAAATAATCTAAAGTTGTTCATTTCTTAAAAAGTAATGTTATTATCTTAATCTTTCTCAATCTTTATCCTCTTCCTAGATATGTTTTTGGTCATGGACCCAACTTGTTTGTTTTTAGTATTTTTCTTCTTTTGAAAACTTTCGAGAGTCTCGTCATCATCAATCAGTATAGGCTCTTTGCTTGTAATTGTTTCTATGGTCTCTTTCCCTTCACGTGCTTGTATGGTATCTTTCTCTTCAACCGCTTCTGGTATCTCTTTCTCTGTCATTTCTTTTATTAATATTGCAATAATTGTTGTCTTGCCTTCATTATATTCAGAGACTCTCTATAGTTTTACAAGAAACTTGTACTTTTTATTTTTGCATCCAACCATCTTTCTGTAGTACCTAAAGTCTTCCTTCTGTATTGAATTGATAATGTTAAAATGGAGTCTGTAGTGTACATTGATAACTAGTGATTATAACCCTGGTTAATAAGGACTGCTAAATGCTAATTAAAGAAAGGAGTGGACCATTTGGTATATTCCTGGAAGAATGTCCCCTTGCAAGACTATATAATTGCATATATTACCACCCTTACACTCTCACATCTAGCACCGACATTTCGGTTATACCATTACCACCCTAGGGCCACTCAGGCTTCTCTCTTTTTGTAGTTGTTTATGAAGGGTAAAAGATTCTTATAACTAATTTATATTTTTGTCTCTTTTATTCTACAAACTTATTCTCAACTTGTCACAAATTATTCTTCAATCGATTTTGATTTTTCTTGAAGACCCAATATAATTGTTTCTAAATACTTTGTTCATATTGTGCCTAACATGTTAGATTTTAATTGGTGCAAAAAGACGAAAGTTACAATAAATCTTATGGAGAAATAAGATTTCTTCAAAAAGGAAAAAATACATAAACAAATAGAATGATATTTTGCATAACTAAAAGATTGAAGTAAAAACAAAAATATACGCTATGAAAAGCTTACCTTTTGTTTTGTAAATATTAATCATTAATTTCATACATGATTTTCGTTGTTTGCATTTGCGAGATTTTATTTATATTTACAAGATTTTATTTTATTTGTTTTAAGTATTTTTAAGTAGTTAGTAGTCCAAACTGAAGCCTTTTTGAATTATGTAGAGCTTTAAAAGAACTAGATTTCACTACAAGAAAAGGCGTCTTTTGCGACGGAGTTTTAGCGACGGCATAGATTCCGTCGCTAAAATGAGTTTTACCGACGGAAACCTCCGTCAGTAAAACTCCATCGTAAAATATTATTTAAGCGACGGATTTATTCCGTCGCAAAAAACTCCGTCGGTGAAAAGGCGTTTTACCGACGGAAACCTCCGTCGGTAACACTCCGCCGTGAAATATTATTTAAGCGACGGATTTATTCCGTCGCAAAAAACTCCGTCGGTACAAATAGGTCTTCACCGATGGACTTTCAGCGACGGAATAAATCCGTCGCTAAAAGTCTATTAAATTCACAGATCTGCTTCTCTCTTCGAAAATCCCAAAACCCAACTTCCCTCTACCCCGGCGGCGACCTCCCTCGACACCGGCGGTGCTTCCCTCGACCCCGGCGGTGACCTCCCTCGAGAACGGCGACCACCTGCAACTCCGGCGACCACGGGCCCTCACCTCCGGCAGATCTGTGAAGAGGAGAGAGACTACCCTGGCGGCGACCTCCCTCGACACCGGCGGTGACTTCCCTCGACCCCGGCGGTGACCTCCCTCGACGACGGCGACCACCTGCAACTCCGGCGACCACAGGCCCTCACCTCCGGCAGATCTGTGAAGAGGAGAGAGACTGAGAGAGAGAGAGAGAGAGCAGCGTCGACCACCGGAGACGACAGTTTCTCACCTCCGGCAGTATTTCTCGTGAGGTAAAGTTCTTGTCTTCCTCTCTATTTGCTCTACGCTATACCTTCTGTCTTCCTCTTATACATGTAAATTGCTGTGAAAAGTTAAAGATGATTTTAGATTGTTAATTGTGCATTGAGCATTTGAGATTATTGACGGAGGATGGGACCCAATTGGATTGAGATACCTATTAGTTAGCGCAGACACGGACACCACGTCTGATCGACGGTGTCCGACATTTAAAAAACAAATTAACGTATGCCGATGTGTCTGGAGGTGCGTGTCGGTGGGCATCGGACACGTGTCCGGAGGCGTCGGACACGTGTCCGGAGGCGTCGGACACGTGTCCGGAGGCGTCGGACACGTGTCCGGAGGCGTCGGACACGTGTCCGGAGGCGTCGGACACGTGTCCAGAGGCGTCGGACACGTTTCGGTATGTGTCGGACACGTGTCCGAAGGTGTCAGACACGTATCGGACACCATATCGACACCCTATATGAGGTGTCGGAATTGAGGTTGTTGACGGAGGATGAGACCCAATTGGATTGAGATACATGTTAGTTAGCGCAGACACGGACACCACGTTTGATCGATGGTGTCCAGCATTTAAAAAACAAATTAACGTATGTCGATGTGTCTGGAGGTGCGTGTTGGACATGTGTCCGACGCCGTCGGACACGTGTCCAGAGGCATCGGACACGCGTCGGTAGGTGTCGGACACGTGTCCGGAGGTGTCAGACACGTATCGGACACCATATCGACACCCTATATGAGGTGTCGGAATTGAGGTTGTTGAATGTGCATTAAATTTAGGTTAGTTAGGTTAATGCGACATTTTTAGCATACACCCCCTGGAATCTAATCGTGGCTCCAACGCTGGCTATAATTAGCCCTAATTAGTCCTGATTAACAATATTTTAGTAAATCAATTAACCCTAATTAGCTCTAACGAGCCTAATTAGTTTTAATTAACCCTAAGAACCTGATGAAATTCAAATTAGCTGTAATTACCTCAAATTAGCCCAAATGAACCCAAAACCCGCGCATATTGATTGTAGTTAGCCTAATTAGTCATAATTTGCACTAACATAACCCAATTACGCCTAATTAGCGCTAGTTAGGACTAATCAACACTAATCGGCACCATCAAAACCCTAATTAGGACTAAATAACCCTAATTAGTCCTAATCAACCCTAATTAGCGATAATTATCCGAAACTAGCCCTCATTAACATTAATTAGCCCTAACATAACCCAATTAAGCCTAATTAGCCCTAATTAGGACTAATCAGCACTACTCGGCAAAATTAAACCCTAATTAGGACTACATAACTCTAATTAGTCCTAATCAACCCTAATTAGAGATAATTATCCGAAACTAGCCCTCATTAACATTAATTAGCCCTAAGATAACCCAATTAAGCCTAATTAGCCCTAATTAGGACTAATCAGCACTACTTGGCAAAATTAAACCCTAATTAGGACTACATAACTCTAATTAGTCCTAATCAACCCTAATTAGCGATAATTATCCGAAACTAGCCCTCATTAACATTAATTAGCCCTAACATAACTCAATTAAGCCTAATTAGCCCTAATTAGGACTAATCAGCACTACTCGGCAAAATTAAACCCTAATTAGGACTACATAACTCTAATTAGTCCTAATCTACCCTAGTCAGCTATAATTATCCGAAACTATCCCTCATTAACATTAATTAGCCCTAACATAACCCAATTAAGCCCAATTAGCCCTAATTAGGACTAATCATCACTACTCGGCACAATTAAACCCTAATTAGGACTAAATAACCCTAATTAGTCCTAATCAACCCTAATCAGCTATAATTAATAATCGTAATTAACCCTAATAACCCAGTTAGCCCTAATTAGCCCTTGTACATCCCATAATTACTCCATGTTGCCCAGAGATGGTTCAATTACTCGTTGTTTACAAACCCTGCCTTCTTTATATTAATTGTTGTTTGAGAAGGGCAACGAGATGGTTCAACTCATTGCCAACGAGTTCTATTTAATGTGGAATTGGTAACATATGCAATGATCATTCTGTAGTTTTGATATTTCGTAGCACTGACGTATAATCAGACGCACGTGCGGAAGAAGGACAAGGACGAGACGCACCGGACGGGCGACTATATTTCAGATATTGTCCGGCGGATCGATGTGAGTCAATTTATTTAAGTTAATGTTTTTTCTTTCTATCCTCAATGTCTGTTTCGTTAATTAATGCCCTAACATATCGTTAAACCACTATTTTTGTAGGCCTCGTATGAACAGCTAAGGGGGTCTGAGCAGCAGTCCGGATAGCCATCAGCGTCCACTAGTACGGCTGCAAGTACTGGGGGGTTGAAGCGATGGCTGGATACGCCGGAGGTCGTGAATCGGCCGAAAGGCCGCATACGCGGCCTGCCTAGCACGACTGCTCGTGCCGTGATAGGAGCGTCCTCACCCCCTGCTGCCCCTCCACAGACACCGGCTCCTCGGCCTCAGTTGGACAACGAGGAGATCCAGCGCATTGCTACAGTGGTGTGCCGGATGATCAGGGAGCAGGGCACTGTTGGACAGGCCGCCCCGGCCCTAGATCAGCAGGATCCAGATCCGGGACTCGGGAACCCCTGATGAGCCCCTTTCCGTGCCCGTTCCTAGCTTCCCCCCCCCCGTGCCCGGCTTGTACTCTTCTCCCCTCTCCTAACCGGCTATATCTGGTTCCCGGCTTGTACATATATTGTTGTTTTTTATTATAAATATTTTTTATAATTGATTATATATATTTCTTTCTGTATTGATTATTGCGCGTTATTGTTGAGATTTGAAAATTGTATTACAGGTCTGGGTAATTGAAAAATAAAAAAAATTGACTTTTGGCGACGGAATAATTATTTAGCGACGGAATATTCCGTCGCTAAATAGTTTTTTAGAGACGGAATATTCCGTCTCGAAAATATAACTCCGTCGCTAAAAAACTATTTAGCGACGGAATTCCGTCTCGAAAATATAACTCCGTCGCTAAAATATAATTCGCGACGGAATATCCGTCGCTAATTAAAAATAAATCCGTCGGTAAAAATGACATATTTAGCGACGGATTTAAAAATTCCGTCGCTAAACTATTAGTGACGGGCTTTTATACGAGGGATATTTAGCGACGGTAAATCCGTCGCTAATTATTTTAGCGACGGATTTTTGGCTTTTAGCGACGGATTACCCCGTCGCTAAAACCCTGTTTTCTTGTAGTGTTTAAAGCCTTTTTGGATTATGTAGAGCTTTAAAAGAAGTAGATTTAGTTTTTTTTTTAATTTTATAAAATTTACAAAAGTCGGGCCAATGATCATACTAAAGAATTAGTAAGTAGGATGTGATTTTCGTATTTTACATTTTACATTTTTTAGATTTTATATTGTTTTTTTAAAGTACTTTTGAGCTTTTTATAATCAAAATTAAAGCCTAATGTATAAGTATACTGATTAGGTAGAGTTTTAGAAGGTTTATATATAGTTTTTTAGTTTTATAAAGTTTAAAAATTTTGCATAAATTATACCTACGAATTTTTTTAATAATAAATTAAAGTAAAGAGTTAAATAGAGTAGAAAAAAAAGAATATCAAAACAAATAGGATTCTTGAATCTTGGACTCTAAATAAAGAGACCAACTAAGTTAAGAGACTACTACCACATCCAAAGTTGAAGTAGGTAGAGTTTTAGAAGGTGAATAATTAGTTTCTTAGTTTTATAAAGTTTAAAAATGTTGTATAAATTATACCTACGAATTTTTAATAATAAATTATAGTAAAGAGTTAAATAGAAAAGTCGGGCCGATGATCATACTAAAGAATTAGTAAGTAGGGTATGATTGCCGTGTTTTATATTTTTTAAAATTTATATTATTATTTTATAGTGCTTTTGAGGTTTTAATAATCAAAATTAAGGCCTAATGTATAAGTATATTGATTAGGTAGAGTTTTAGAAGGTGCATAATTAGTTTCTTAGTTTTATAAAGTTTTAAAATATTGCATAAATTTTACCTACGAATTTTTAATAATATTGATTAGTTTCATTAATATCCATCTACTTTGACACAAGTATATACAATGTCTCTTAGGCAATTTTGTTTCTCAACTGAGGGGACGAATGCATAACGTAACAAGTTTGAAGTCATAAGGGACCGAGAGGGAGGGAGCTAAAATATTCAGGAGGGGAGGGGAAAGTAGACAGATGCTAAGTTGTCACCCAAAGCGGGATCTTGCTCGTTTTCGTCCATGTCTTCACCAGTCACTTATTTAATATCGGGTCAGGAAGAACTTCCCTACATTAAAAGAAGGTAGACAACAGACTGTAAAACAATACTTAACCAATTAAGATTGACTTGATAAATGTAAACATATTTGTACCTGACAGGTATAATTCTTCTTGCTGGCTTGCTCTCTTTGTGTGCACAGTAGAGGGTGAGGATGATCTTATCACGGCACATGCAGTCACGTTGGTGTCCGTACACGGTCTTTTTTCGGATCGAAGACACCTGATATATACAGCCACAACTTCAATCCCTCAACACTCTCACCCGAGGAGACTGATGATTGACCAAAAGGACGTTTACATAACAACATTACACCAAATACCAAATGCAGCTTGCAAACAATCAAAAAACAATGTAAAGGGTTAATGCATGATCAACTAATAAGCAATCAAGACATCCAAAATTCAATGATTAACTTTATCATAGAATCTACAAACATTCTTTGAAACCTAAGAAATAAACGCTCTCGCAGGATGATCTTTATCTTTATTCACTCTCCCCTTATGGGTCTTCCAGTATGACAAAGCTCACATCTGTGCATCCAAAACTGGGTTCTCAGTCGCAATCATACATCTGACAACATCTTGAGGCACTGACCTTACCGTGTAAGTATCACGGTTGGTTTCATTTGACTTCCTACTCTTATTTTTCACCTCCCAAGAAGGGTCAGTCACCTGCCTGTTAACAAGATGCAATCAAGCTCTAGCTAAGATCCAATGAGGGGTAATCGTTTTCACTCATCCATTGGTGCATCTGCCGGTAACATCTTATTTTGTTGTTCACGTGCATCATGTAAACACCGCCGATAACTTCTCACTGTGTGGATAAAGAACGCCTATCTCCCCATAGCCTCTTGCCTAGGCGATGAAAAATCAAAGTCCTCCTGCCATTATGAAAATATTACAATTAGTTAATCAACTCCACAGTACACAGTTTACCAAACATCTAGTTTTAAAGTTATTATACTCGAAAATCCTCCCCAACCCCTCTATCTTTATAAAATCCTAATCCTTCAAATAAGAGTATGGCCCCTAAAAAATCAACCCTTTATAGTAACACCATTTTTGGTAGGGGCCGCACACTCAAGAAAGCTGAGAAAAACAAATTCGTTAGATGAAATAAGTTAAGAAGAATAAGCTGCATAATCATATTACAAGCCAAGTGTAAGGGTGAACAATAATTTCCATTGGGAATCTAAAAGCACCCCATGTGTCGGCCAAGGGCTTGGAGAGATGTTATAAAATAAAGTATAAAATTTTTGAAATACAAAGTAAAGATAAATAAGCAGGTGCAAGCTAATAATGATTATACCTGATGTCAAAGCTGGAGATGAAGAAGAAGGCCGGGGCTGTTGGGGCTAGGGGTCCTGAATGATGATACTCTGTATATTGTTACCACCTGAACCGTTGGCCTCGCCCAACGACACAATCGGAATAATCAGTACAGATGCAGCTCGTTGTGCATCGTGATCGCAACTGCCCAATAATTTTATGTGTAAATGAAATACGAAACTTTATGACAATATTAAGTTAGTATGTTTATTCCTTACTATGAAATGGAGGAACGAATTAGGTAACATCTTGCTATGGAGTAATCAAGTACACGACAATAGGCAAATAGGTGCATACTATTAAAAAATAGATTAATATTACACGTCATACAAGTCAATCATCTTCGTTAGAAGACATCCCAATATCTTCCTCCTCTTCATGTTGAGAGTCATCCTAACCATCTTTAACACTTTCTAAATTTTCCTCTTCAACATCTATAACTTTTTCTCCTTGATGACCCGTTGGTTGAAGAAGAAGATCGTCATCCTTGCTATTCATTTAAGCATTTTGCTTGAAAGTATTAGCTCAAGGCCTTAGTAAAGAGTCTACTTTTCATCAAGGCTTTATTGCCAATGAGTTTAGGTTTAACAATAAATATCATGACAGAACAAAACAAGCCCAAAATAGTAGAGACTTCATCAACATCGACTATTATTATTATAATTGCCTGGATTTTTAGGGAGAGCATGATGAGATTATTGAGCTATCACATCTCGGCAGCCAAAATCACTTGGTAATGTTGAAATGTACCTGGTTTGATACTAAATGCAATAGAGGACTACATGGTCGCTCACAAGGAATGGCAGATGCCAATATTAAGTCAAGACTGGATTAGTTGAACCATTTGTGTTTTCTAGTCAAGCTTTACAAGTGTTCTACGCAAACGATGTCTCAAATCCTAAATCTCAGTGCTTTACTATTATCAAGTCCAAAAGAAAGCTAATTAACTATGACATTGAGGTAGACATCAATCAAGCTGACCAAGCACCTGCCTCAACTAGTTTGTCAATCAATTTGACATATTATAAAGGACGCAATAAAATAAAGATGTATTAGCATAGTAAGTAATCACATCACTACTATATGAGCATAGTTTGGCTTCACACTTACACATTTTCTGAGCCACTCAACGAATGGTTCTTTTCAATAAAATTCAAGTCCTGTAGGATCAGGGATTTGAGAACAACTAAACTCTCTCTCATTTTCAAGTGTGTACAATAACTATATGAAGACATTAGCTTACTCAACAAATGATGAAACTTCTTCACAATTTAAAAGGACGTATACTGGGTCAATACACTCTATACTCTTCACCTTAGCCACTGAAAATTGGTCCGATGAAATGGACTTGCTGACTACTAGATAGTCATGAATCTTCATCCCTTGAAACATACACTCTGAAACATTAGAAGAAATATTAGATGCATACCTATCCGGAATCTTTAAATTCTTAACCTACTGACACACCTTCTCTACTTACTTCTTATCCAAACAATATGGTGCTATTGGGAGTATTGTCTCACTGTTGACCAACTCACATGGTACCCCTAACCTTTGTAGATCCTTCCTTGCTCTATGATGATCTTTTAGTTTTCCCTTCACATTCATTACTTTGTTGAACTTATTATTGAAAATATTCTTCTAAATGTGCATGACATCCATGTTGATTTGAATAATATGTGAATAGGTTAACTCCCAAAATGTACATTTTTCTTTTCAATTGTGCCCTTTTCCCATATCCTAGAATCTTCTGATCCGCCAAACCTTTTCTATATGGTATTTCAATATCAAGTGCCTGTAGGTGTGAAAGCACTTCATCACCAAATGGGTAGTATACTGTGATAACCTCACACTCTATTGTTCCATCAAATTTATCCTTCTACAGAAGAAATTGATGATGTGGCGGCAATAACTTACGATGACATCCAAACTACAAAGCCTTTTTTCGTCGTGCTTTAGCATAAATATAAGGTCCATGCCCATACAAGCAAGACATGCTAACTTTCCATGTGTGCTCCAGCTACATGTCATTTTTAATGCAAAAAAGTTGTGCGTATTCCACAACAATGCAGCCTTCGTTTGAAAGTTCTGTTTAAGAGATGCATTATAAATTTCAACTCCATAGTCCCATAACATAAACTCATCAATTGGTGGCATTAAATATACATCTATGTCTTACCAATACTCTTCGGCCCTGCAATAATCAATGACAAACATGTAAGGCTTCTTCATACACATTTCAGGGGCAAAATTATATGGGACAATACTAATAGGCCATGTGGAGTACGATGTGCCAGACTTTCCAAAGGGATTAAACCTATTAGTTGCGAAGTAAATCTAGCATTATGAACTTCCTGAGCAAAAGTTAGATACCAGCAATCAAAGTCCTTCCAAGTCATCTGAAGCCTTGACGTAAGCGAAAAATATTGCAATACCATCCATGCTATGTTTTTCTTTTTCCCTTTGTCCAGCTTGTACCTTGGATCACGACAGACTGGGCATTTGTTAAATTTCTTATTCTTTTTCCAAGAATGTTCACAATCATTATTGCAAGCATTTATCCTCTCATATCATCTTTTTGGGATCATAATACGACGGTGGAAGCTTCTCACTCTCTACCAAAATTTTCTTGATAAACGTCAAAATCTCATCAAATCCTTTCTCACTCAACCTGTTATCTAATTTCAACTGTAATAACCTACTAACCAAAAACAACCTTGTGTATTTCTTAATTTCATCCCACAACGGCTCCTCAGCATCTCTTAATAAATCACAAATCTATTAAGCATGCTCATTAGGTTCTTGTGCATGGTCATCATTCCAGTGGTTGTCCCAATCACTATTTGTATGCCTAGCATTTATAACCATATCTCGATAGTCATACAGTGCATCTTCCCTAGCTTCAGGTTGACTAGCTATGCTGGAGCTCCATCCCGCAGCCTGTAGTCTGTTTTGAACTGAAATAACCTACTTACAGCAGAAAGCCATGTGTGTTTCGGAGCTCCATCCCACAGCGGCTCTTCCGCAGCTCTAAACAACTCATAAAACTGATTAGCCCCCTCGTTCGGCGGTTGGGGACCGTCGTCACCATCGTCATTACCCCAGTCAACATTAACATACCCAGCATCCATAATCATATCCCGGTAATCATACTGTGCCTCCTCCCTAACTTCAGTTTGACTAGCCGGGTTGGAAGACAATACTATCGTTTCCTCGTGCTGCGTCCACATTGTGTATCCACCCCTGTACCGACAAAGATGCCATTTTACTTTAATTCTTTTTCTCCAATGCAACAACTCACATCTACCGCACGAACACCTTATCTTATCAAGGTCAACATGTGCAGGATACGCATAAGCAAAGTCGAGAAAATAGTCAACGCGACACTCAAAATCTTTAGTATTCTTCCTTTTCATCCAACTTCGATCGACCGACATGTCAACTGAATTATTGTACTGTATACCACTTCAATTATGACCAGTCATTAGGCAGGTCAATGTAAATATGAAGGCATGAATGTTACAACATGTCTATATCCCTCCATTCTCTAACAGGTAGTGGTCCCATCCTATTTAGAAAAGCACATATTTATAAAACAGTGAATAATTCATGCTTTGTCCTATGTCTGCGGAAAATTCGGCAGCACCTCCCCGCATTTCTCCAAGTACACTATTTTGATTAGGTGTTCTAACATTCATCTAACCTTGCCTTGCAAGGTATGACAGATGTTAGAACACCAGATCTGTATGCACCCGGAGAAACACATGAGAAAGTGTACCAAATATTCACGACATAGAACACAGAGCATGAGTTGAAACACTATTTTATAAACACGTAGATTTTTCAAATTGTCTAAACTGGACATCCAAAAGCTCATTACAAAGCATTACTTCATAATGAGTACCTTTGAACAGGAGCTAAGTGTTTTTATGCATGCATGCGTTCAAAAATTGATAACATATGCAAGAATCCTTCCAAAATATCAAAATTACAGAAAGATAGTTGCATATGTTACCAATTCCACTTTAAATAGAATTCGTTGGCAACGAGTTGAACCATCTCGTTGCCAAGGGACTTTGCAAAACAACAACGAATATAAAGAATGCAGGGTTTATAAATAACGAGTAATTGAACCATCTTTGGGCTAATTAGTGTTAATGAGGATTACCTTGGGCTAATTATAGCTAAGTAGGATTGATTGTTACGTAATCAGGGTTATTTTCAGCTAATAGCCGGGTTTAATTGTGCGGAATAGTGTTGATTAGTCCTAATTAGGCTTAATTGGGTTATGTTAGGGCTAATTAGTGTTAATGAGAATTACCTTGGGTTAATTATAGCTAATTAGGGTTGGTTATGAGTAATTAGGGTTATTTTTAGCTAATAGTCGGGTTTAATTGTGCGGAGTAGTGTTGATTAGGGTTACTTAAGCTTAATTGGGTTATGTTATGGCTAATTAGTGTGAATGAGGATTACCTTGGGCTAATTTTAGCTAATGAGGGTTGGTTGTTACGTAATCAGGGTTATTTTTAGGTAATAGCCGGGTTTAATTGTGGGGAATAGTGTTGATTAGTGCTAATTAGGCTTAATTGGGTTATGTTAGGGCTAATTAGTGTTAATGAGGATTACCTTGGGCTAATTATAGCTAATTAGGGTTGATTGTGAGTAATTAGGGTTATTTTTAACTAATTGCTGAGTTTAATTGTGCGGAGTAGTGTTGATTAATCATAATTAGGGATCATTAGGCTTAATTGGGTTATGTTAGGGCTAATTAGTGTTAATGAGGATTACATTGGGCTAATTATAACTAATTAGGGTTGATTATGAGTAATTAGGGTTATTTTGAGCTAATAGCTAGGTTTAATTCTAGGGAGTAGTGTTGATTAGTCCTAATTAGGGCTAATTAGGCTTCGTTGGGTTGTTAGGCTTAATTGTGCGGAGTGGTGTCCGACACGTGTCTGACGCCTCCGGACACGTTCGAAGACATTGATTTATTTTTTAAATATCGGACATCGTGTCCGTCACCCCTTGAAGAGGTACCGGACACCTCCTGACGAGGTGTCCACAAGTATAAAGCGAGAATGTACATTCCGGTGTCGGTGTTGATCAGACATGGTGTTCGTGACCTACCGCCACCTGGACACCTCATCGACACATCAGGACACGTGTCCGACACCTCCGGACACTTGTGTGAAGACATTAATTTATTTTTTAAATGACAGACACCGTGTCCTTCACCCCTTGAAGAGGTGTCGGACACCTTTTGAAGAGGTTTCCACAAGTATAAAGTCAAAATGTGACATTTTTCTGTGTCGGTGTGATCGGACGGGGTGTTCGTTACCTACCGACACCTCGACACCTCATCGACACATCCGGACACGTGTTAGACACCTCTGGACACGTGTCCGACACCTCTCAGCGGTGTTCGAAGACATTGATTTATTTTTAATTGCCGTACACCGTGTCAGACACCCATTGAAGAGGTGTCGGACACCCATTGAAGAAGTGTCCACAAGTATAAAGTCAAAATATGTTGTTTCGGTGTCGGCGTCGATCGGACGCGGTGTCTGTGTTCGTGGTACCTTACGGGGATCTCAATCCAATTGGGTCCCATCTTCCGTCAACAATCTCAATTCTCAGATCTTCAATGCAATAAAAATCACACATTCAATCCAATTGGGTCTCATCCTTCGTCAACAATCTCAATATTTCAAATTAAGAGTTCTATTAGTTTAATTTAGGGTTCGATTCGAGTAGGGCATTCAATTTAGGATTTAATTAGGGTTTAATTACTAAATCATCCCATCCAATAGGGATACTTATCGCATAACAGTGCTTTTAAAATGCTTATCGCATAGGGTTTAACTAGGGTTTAATTTAAGATGTCTGAAAATATGTTCAATCAATAGTTGAACATACTTATCGCATATCAGTGCTTTTATTGAGAACATCCATTGTATATAATTCGAGATAACCAATAAGCAAAGTATACACATTCGCATAATCAGACATCAGATTTCGGTTTAAAGGAAATGAACCGTAGCATGTGTAGACTAAAACTAAATCATCCCATCCAATAGGTTTTTCTGCTCTGCAACATGTAACTAATCATTAATTTAGCTTTATTATCTTGTAATAAAGAAGACATGTAATAGACGGCGGCAATGAAGGGCGGCGGCGTTGGTGGCGCATGGCTGTAGAGGGCTTTTCATGCGGCGGCAGTTGAGGAGTCACCATGGAGGGGGATCACTGGAGATCAACGTGTAGGGGGAGTGCGGAGGTGGTCACCATGTAAGTGGAGTGCAGAGCTGTGAACAACGGTGCAATGGTAGGGTTATTTTCAGAGAGAGAAACGGGGAGGGAGAAAGAAGCAGATCTGGTGTTTTAATCGAGGACTTTTAGCGACGAAACCAACCCGTCACTAAAGGTCGTCACTGAATTATGGCTTTCATCAACAAACGTTTTAGCGACGGCAACATTCTGCCCTTAAACAATTTTAGAAAACCCTCCAAAAAACTTATTTTATAAAAAAAATTTACCGACGATAATTCTATCTTAAAAAGACAGCCGCAAAAAATTTGTCGGCAAAAATATTTGCCGACGGCATGTTTCGTCGGTAATATTAATTAATGACGGATATTTTACGATGGTGTGTTGCGTCGGTAAAAGTATATCTAACGGTAGAATCTCTTCCGTCGGTAAAAACCCGTCGCTAAAAGCATATTTTCTTGTAGTGACTCCTTGTATCTGAGTGGATTTAGGAAAACATTATGGATTTTGTGTCAAGATTACCACGAACAACTAATAGATATATGTCTACTTGAGTTTTCATGGATAGGTTGACTAAGACGGCCCAACTTATTCCTATCTGAGAAGGGTATTCTATAGAACGACTTGCCTGAATTTATATTAAAGAGGTGGTGAGTAGTTATGGAGTGCCAATAACCATTGTCTGATAAAGACACAAGGTTCACTTCAAGACTTTGAAAAAGTTTTCAATAAGAAGTGTGAACACCATGAGTACGGCCTTTCACCTTCAAACCGGTGGGCAATCAGAATGTACAGTATATATATTGGAGGATATATTGGGCTTGCATTAATAAATTTGGTAAAGCATCAAGTGAAAGTTACCCTTAACTGAATTCTCCTATAACAATGGTTATCAGTCGAACAAAGAAATGGCTCCTTATAAAGCATTGTGTGGTTGAAAATGTTGCATGCGTATTTGTTGGGATATGTTGGAGAACGAAGACTATCACGCATGGAACTGTGCAAGGTGATAAGTTGATCTAAGCGATAAGTTAATCAATGTAAGACATGTTAGAAGAGATAACGTAAAGGTTGAGCTGCGGGGTACGTCAAGAGGAGCTACACGACTACAGTTGTATATTATATTGTAAACGTTTATGTTGTTGAAAGAGTTGAAAGTCTTGCGCTACAGTATGATGTATGTTTGCAAGAAAGTTTTTGTAAGGACACATTTTGATGTGTCTATTAATGATGTATGAAGGTTTAGTTGCTCTGTATTCTGCATAGAATTATGATAGGATTATGATAGACAACTCGGCTCCAGTGATCACCAGGGTTGAGAGTATCGTAATTACCTTGGCTCATACGGTTGGCAATGCCTTTAAGACACTACCTTGGCATGCTCTGAGTGCTCATGCACAAGAACTCACCCGCGGGGTAGGCGACTCCTCCAAGAAACGATCTTCGCCAGGGTCACTAGTCTACACGATCATACACAAAGGGCTCTTCATCGACATCCCAGGGATGATGACCGCCGGGTTACTCCGAGCCAGAAGCAGGGCTGCAGCGGGCATCACATGTGGTTCCCCTAGAAGTTGAGCGTTGAGCCTTCGCTACTGCTGCCAGGTCCTCTGTGTCTTTTAACACTCTTGTGGAGCTCATCAAGGGCATTCGACTGGTCGTTAGATCAAGGACTTTCCTAGCCACATCGGTGATTTGTGAGCCAGACTTTCTAGATAAAAGAGCAAAGCTACAAAGGGCAGGGCTAGGTGAACATACGATCCGGTAGATCGTGTAGTACCTACTTCTATGGCCCGTTCATTGAAGTGTCACTTTCAGGGAAACACATGGGGCCCTAATGTTGAGAACTCATTTTTAAAAGATAGTAGAATTAATCTTCACATTTTACTTTCTCACTCTAGAATTTCAGAGCTAGAGGATTTTAGATAGAGAAACACATGGGGCCCTAATAATGGACCTTGGCATTGAACTTGTGAAAGCCGTTCTATATTCACCATGTGCTTCAGCCCTCATAGCGCTGCCACTCCTCAGGCCCTATTTGGAAAGCCTTGGTCTCTTCCCTTGTTCTATCCTTACTCTATCCCGCATTAATACACTTGGCTTCTGACTTAGACCAGATTCTCTGTGGCACCTTCATGTATCGTGCAAACCCACCCTTTGGCATCATGATCTTCATAGGCTAACCGACAAAATCTACTAACAAAGAAAAATACATTCTCGATGTTCTCAGTCATAATACATACATCCATTCATGCAGGGCTACCAAAAGCTTTCAACCATGTAGGTCAATAGTTGTTACATACATAAAAAATTAACTACCTAACGACCACTTAAATACACCAATATACTTCCAAAATTTATGGTGCCCTATACATCAATTAGTTCCCAGTTGATATTTATTGCTTGACTTGACCTTCGTTATTGTTGCTATTGTTGCATTTTCTACTTCATCTATTGCTTCTGCTGGCGTGGAGCTCTTAGTCTTAAAAAATTACAAACCTAACTTTCCTGATATCTTTAGGAACTCGTATAGGTGGACGGCCACCAACGATGTCCTTAGTTTGCTTGACCATGGTTTCCTTGTCAAGATCCTCAGATTCAAACTTTCTTGGTCTTCCCCTTATTTAGCACATTTTTGGGGCTCTAGGATAGTTTTGCCCGAACTTGTTACCTGAGAAAAAGACCACATTTAAGTCCCCTTTTTAATTTAAGTGTTGCATGTTATAACATGGATTACAAATTGTATTGCTTGTTAATAACATGTCTTTCGTTTTCTTCCTCACATGCATTTTTCATTCACCACAACCTCTAATTCACATCCTTTTGAGGGGGGAACTTTTGTCTTATTGGTCTACCGCTTACTATGTTGGTTTCATGTACAACCCCTTTTTTTGGTTTTTCCCTCACTGTGTCATCAGTTTTTTTTTATCATCGTCCCCCTGCGCTGATGCAGGGGGTACATCAGATGCCTTCCTTGGCCTCTACCCTTCCAAACATTTATGGCATTTATCGCCAGACTAACTTGCATAAAGAATTAATGCAAAAGGTGATATGTGAACAAAAACAGTGAAATTGTAACATCCCAAAATTTCCGGAGCGTTAGCCACTCAATCGATTAATGCTTAATTATTCAATCATCTCGATTCTACAAAGAATACCCCAGTACATATATTAGAGTTTCTACAATAAGTCAAATGTTCAAGTCATTGTTTGTAAATGCAAGGACTACATTAAAGAACTCAACTAAGTAAGTTACACACTAATTTTCCTTGCAGGGGCTTAAGTAAGGAAAACAATAAAAATCAAATCTAAACTAGTTCTGTAATCAAGCTCTAGCTAATCCAAGAATCGACTGATGTTTATTACCTGCAGATGGGAACAAAAAAAGGCAGAGTGCGCTTTCCAAAGCTCAGTAAGGTCACTCAAAATTCAGTAGGGAATACAAACGATTGGAGAGTTTATTTCAATGGAAATATGGGAAGAGATTAATCTCAATCCCTCAAATCAAAAATCAATAAAAACACTTTTGATTACACTGAAACAATGCAAATGACATTGAACATAAGTGATATGCAAAGCCACACAGGCAGTGCAAGGTAATCACTTAGTAAAGCCACAAAGGCGATGCTCAATAACACTGTAGTTACATATGCATATGAACACTAGCTAGACCCTCAAGGTACTAGCATCTTTCGACAATAACAAACCATCCTTATATCACCCCCAATATAGACCATCCTTATAACTCCTCAATACAATAACTCTTGTCAATACACCGAGTGCAATAATCAATGATGCAATGATTAAATCGATGCACAGTGAGAAATAAAATACGTAGCATCAAAAGGAATTTTTAATAAACATACAAGGCTCAAAACAGTGTATTAATGGCAATTGATGCAATTTCATCACAATTATAGCTGATTCCAATAGAAACATCAATAACAATTTAGAAAGAATATTTATGATGTCAAATAGA
Organism: Escallonia herrerae; assembly: GCA_033070095.1. Classification (NCBI taxonomy): domain Eukaryota; kingdom Viridiplantae; phylum Streptophyta; class Magnoliopsida; order Escalloniales; family Escalloniaceae; genus Escallonia; species Escallonia herrerae. Next base: position 138,270 of record JAVXUP010000512.1, on the reverse strand, counting down.
TGAAATAGGGTTTCTAAAGAAATCTCTTACCACAATTGATCCAAGAAATACGCTCGCTACTCGTACAAACCTCGAATTAGCCTAAATTGGCAAATTAATTATTAGAAAACAACATAGCCTCACAAAAATTAATCAAATGCTAAATTTCAATCTTTGCTCACTCTAACACTCTTAACGTAAACGAAAACGAATTGGATCCTTCAAACAGCTAAATCTAACCAATAACCCTGCACACACCCTGGGGAGTCTTCTGCAACTTTGCAATTTCTTAAGAAGATTAATGGATCTTAGGATATAAAACTCCTTTCCTTTTCTCATTTCCTGTCTCCTTACTAAAGCACCACCACTTTATCACTGAAGTCCTAAGTGCTTTCAAGGTTATGATAGGCAGTTCCGATCCTCATCAATTGCTTCATTAAAAGATTCGCAGTAGTTGTGGGCTATGAGGTAACACTTAGGGGTTCTACAGAAGCGTGACCTTGACCACTCTAATGGTGGCTTATCAGCAAGTCGCTATAAATATTTGGGCTCCTTGTATTCAACTCCTTCTTTGCCCTTTCAAAATAATTCTTATTTAATGGAAGTGCAGCGTTCCATAGCATATCTTTCCACTTCTTTCCTTTAAAAACAGTATCCTGAAGTTAGCATACAAATCATAACAAAGTATCTAATTTCAAACCTTGGGACTAAATTCTGAAATGCACTAACTAGCCCATTCTGCTTGTCTGCGATAAATGTCCACTTGTCATGGTTTGGCTCATGTGTCGAGGCATCATCTACCAAGAATTTCCAGAATCAATTCCGTGGTTGCTAACACCGAGACTCTACAAATACTTGACCTAGATTTACCTTTCCTAATTGTGTGACATCAATTCCTAATAATCTTCCTACTGTTTGAAGACCTGCTTTGACTTGCCTAAATATAAACCTCCGTAAACCTACCATTCCTTGTTCATCCAGTTTCATCACAACAGTGGTCCAAACTACAATCATTCTGACCAATGCCTTAATAAACTTTCTAGAAATAATCTTTTGACTTGCGATTTTAGCTTATTGTACACTGTCTTCCTTAATGCCTTCACAGGCATTGTTGGGTTGACCATAAACTTATTAATATATTAATTGCAAGCCATCTAGTACCTACTGCCTTGTTTATATATTGTCTATTACATGCATGCTTTGCAGCTACTGATTTGACTTGTAGTGAGCTGGTATTCTAGATTATTGATGCATATACCTTCCACACATACCCTTCTGACTTACAATAGCCCTGACTTTAGTTCCCGTGTTCTTTGTGAACTTAATTGACCTTATTTCCCTGACTGAGTATTGCCAAATAGCTTCTTTGAACTCCCTACTATGTGAGAAAATCATTCCTATCACAAATTATGGACTTTTCATGCTAGTTTTACAGTTAAACTTAAAGTAGATTGGTGTTCTTTCATCATAAGAATTTGAGTCAAACCACTCATAAATTTCTTCGGTATTTATCTAACTCATTGGTTCTTTCCATTGCCCTCAGTTTATTTGCCTCGACTCTTTAGAACTTCTCCTTCTCATTCTTTTTTTTTTTTCTAATTTTCAAACGTATCCTTCTCAACATTAGTTAATTAAGCATTCATAAACTGTTTCGTGATCATCATTGTCCCTGCTTTATTCAAGGTTTGACCTGTCACTATGACTATCACGTCCATTTTTAGTACCACTATCAGCTTTTGTTTATCTGCGGTACCACTTTTACTTGAACTATCATCTTCATGATCACTTACAATAGCACCTTTCCTTTATTACATTACCATTTTTATCTAATTTCTCAATAACACACCCACCTTTTGGTGAGTGTCACAGAGGAGCTGAAATAGGACTTAGTCTGCTCATTTCTATTGCTTATTTACAATATCCCCTGCCTTTGCAATATAATTTTTGGTTATTTGTGAGACACAGATGTCAATTAGCCCTATACGTATTTCCATCGTATCACTTTCTTGGTTTGAGAACAAGTTGTCAACCAAATACTAATGCTCATTTGTTTTTTCCATGTTGCACCTGACTTATTTAGTTAAATGCAACCAAGAAGATTTGGATGTTTATTTAGTTAAATGCAACCACCATGGAGTTTTGTGCGTTTTACCTTGTTTATTTGTTTCTTTTTGGGAGGACGAAAAGCTCATCATCTTTGTTCTTGATGGTTTCTAGATCTCTAACTAGGTTCACATGCTTCAGTAACTTACTAGCTCTTAAATAAGGGAACTGTCCCCCATATAGTTGTATGAAAAAATGCATCAAAAGTTTTTTGTGCAGCTAGTATTGTGGATGTTTAATTATTTGTTGACAGCTGACTTCGCGGGAAGTACTCAACATGCTACGTCCATGTGCAATGCACGTACATCACCACTAATAATACTCAAAGTAGGGAGTTCTAATGATGCATCAAGTTTTGCGTAAGAATGTTATGAAACTTTTGGATTTTTCTATGCGAAGGAACTTAAGTTTTCTGTTTTTTTGTTGAACGACAAAGTAATTGCTAACTCTGATTCTTTCTCGATACGATCTTTAAGGCTGTGAACTCACACAATGTCAGAACCTCTGAGGTTCTCTTTTGCACAATTTCTTGCAAGAATAATGGAAGAGACTTTACTTAAACTTGTTCCACAAGTTATTTGGGAAAATTACAAAAAAATGGGTTTTGGGGTAAAATATTTGTAGATGAGGGGTTTATTTTGAAAAATTGTAAAAAAGTGGGGTGACTTTTCAAAATTTCTGAACAATGGGTTGACTTAAGAAAAAATGGGTTTTTTAAAATCAACTAATCTGGACTTCCCTGATTACCCTTCTAGCCAAAATCGTTGACCACTGTTCTGGTACAAGTCATTTTTTACAAAAATGCAAGTACGATTATGCAAAAAACTTGTCAGTTTCTGCAGATATACAAGTCATTTCTGTCATTCGAACTAATGCAATACTAACTTTGCCTAAAAGAAGGGCTTATATTAGAACACCCGAAGATTTACCTGATATGAACATAAATCTTGGCAGATTTGTGGGAGTCATTCCCAAATGACATTGATTCTCCGTAAAATCTATGCTGAAAAATCACTCAGACTAATCTCATTAGCACTCTAATTACTTTTAATCAACACTCAACCAAAAAAGCTATTTCAAAGAACAGCCAGATTAGGTTTTATCTAAACTTCTATTTTCTTCTGACTGTAAATTTGTCCTAAGATACTTTTGAGATGCATAAAACTATAGAGAGTTTTGTGGTAATACTTTAATGAAGACCAATAGTGCTTGAAATTTTGGAGCAATGTAAAGCATATAACCAGTATTGACAACAAACCATTCAATGTTCCCTTCATCGCCAGTATAGACAAAAGATGGTGCTCCATGGTGCCAATAATGATCATTAGTAAGATACTTTTGGTAGAAGATTTTCGAGCTCTTGGGAGAAAAAAATAAATTTTGTATGGAAATATTGGTTTTGTTTTGTTGGCTTGTTTTGCAAGTGAAATTTGATAGGCATTAGCGAGAAAGTATGCTGACATTGATTCAAAATCTATGTATATTGTACCCCACCATGTTCATATCAAGTAAATCTTTGAGTGCTCTAACATAAGTCATGCATTTAGGCAAAGTTAGTCTTCATTTACGGTCTGAAGAAAATAGAAGTTTAGATAAAACCTAATCTAGGTGTTCTTGGAAATAGCTTCTTTGGTTGAGTTTTGATTAAAAGTAATTAGAGTGCTAATGAGATTAGTCTGAGTGATTTTTTAGCATAGGTTTTACGGAGAATCAATGTCATTTGGGAATGACTCTCACAAATCTGTCAAGATTTATGTTCATATCAGGTAAATCTTTGGGTGTTCTAATATAAGCCCTTCTTTTAGGCAAAGTTAGTATTGCATTAGTTCGAATGGCAGAAATGACGTGTCTATCTGCAGAAACTGACAAGTATTTTTGCATAACCGTACTTGCATTCTTACAGAAAACGACTTGCACCAGAACAGTGGTCGACGATTTTGGGGGGAAGGGTAATCTGGGAAGTCCAAATTAGTTGATTTTTAAAAAAAACCCATTTTTTCTTAAGTCTACCCATTGTTCAGAAATTTTGAAAAGTCACCCCACTTTTTTACAATTTTCCAAAATAAACCCTTCATCTACAAATATTTTACCCCAAAACACATTTTTTTGTAATTTTCCCAAGTTATTTCACAAATGATTTGCTAATGATAGCTTAAATTAGAAAAAAATGCACAACGAGGACATAAGGTTACAATAGGATACTGATAAAAATAAGCAAACACTGGGAATACCATAAGTCGCTATGATTTGCATCCTTGTAACATTTTCACTACTTTTAAGTAGTGAGAAAGTTACGAATTACGGTCACTTATAGTTGAAACTAAAAAAGCCAAGAATGTTGCCAGGTTAGAGAATCTTGTTGCATTTCTTCACTTTCAAAAAGTCAAAAATGTACACAGAATCAAAGTCAACCTGAACCACAGAGAATTTTCAAAAGAACTCCCAACACTTAGAAAGTTTTGAGGACCGTAAAAGCTCTCTTAAACTTTTAAAGGCGACTAAGTCAATAAAAATGTGGCCGTTCTTTTACCTTTTTCTCAACCAAAAAATGATCCTATGAAGCCCACTTTATATTCCTAGGAAGACCTAATTGTTTATTGCTACTGGTTCCCATTTTTGTGGTTCTTGAAGACCCGTGGAATCTATTTCTTCGTTGTCATCGGTTGGCACTTTAATTGTTCTTGCAGCCCAAATACCCATTTCACCCGTATCCTCCCCATTCCCCACCCCCACCCATTCGGAATCTAATGCTTCATCACGACTCTCCAAATTTAGAGTTCTTGTTATCCAAATATTTTCTTTATGAACGTTGACTTTTATTTCTTAAATCTCGTGCACTAAATATCTATTTCTCTTACTTGAGGTGACAATACATTCTCCAAAAGCAAAAATATAAAATAAAATAATAATATTGCGCACCACAATCACCTGTTAATACATTATCCAAACATTTCGCTATAGTCAAAGTTTTATAACTATTAAGATCGTAAAAGGAGACAGGGATGCTAGTTATCTAGCAGTTTAGAAACTAATACTTATTAATTTCGTCTTTTATCGTACTAAACGGTCTAGAGGGCTAGAGACTAGTACTTATTAATTTCGTCTATTATCGTACTAAACTGAAGTACGTAATATCAGAACAGTACGTGGACACAACTATAATTGTTGGGTTGATTACATAATTGTGAGTCTGTTCTCCTCAGTTCACTCTTCTCAAACAATGAGGCATAGATTTTACTTTTGTTATTTACTGCAAACAGGTTTGCTGCTACCCATAGCTTAAGAGAAAAATGATTGATTTGCTGAAAGTAAATGGCATCCATCTTCGATCTACCGCTAATTCAAGTTTTGGAGTGGACTAGTTTTATTTTGAGTTGATTCATCACTTTTATGTTTTTTATTTATCAAAGTTACAACAAAAGCTTCAAACACACTTAGAGAGAGGATATTTAAAGATTTGAATGCCTAGTAAGATCAAATTTGCTATATCTCTTCTAAGGCCGCAAATGTGATTGGAAATGTGTGCATTGTCTTGCTTTCTCTTTGATACAAGGAATCTCTTTTTATAGATGAGGTGTATGAGTAAGCTTGTGATAAGTTCGATCTTAGAAAGTAGGACTATAAATGGAACACCTAACCATTCGAATTTAACTTCACAATAAAGTTTTAACCCATTTAAGATATTGTGTAAGTGGTAACCGTGTAAACCTAATCATTGTAATTTAAGCCAGCTCTGTCTTTTTTTCCCCGTCTCTCTAACACTTTCTCTCTCTAACAAGACTCGAAAAAGGACATCTGAGGCTATATGATATGATGCACTTCATGAGAAAAACATGGAACCACAAGATCATTAGTCAATGAGCTACTATCACTTCGATTCCGGGATACCACAGTAACTCATGTCTCCTTCTCCTCCACAACCTCAAAAGAAATGAGTTACTAACTTGGACTATATATCAGTCCAACTCGGAGTAAGAGAAAACTTACTCAAGCCAACTGTAGATGTTAAATGCAAGTATACGTGCGCCTTTCTACCATGCTGCCATGGCTTACCTCTGCACTGGTTGTAGTTCAAGCATCTATCAGTGTTCTTATAATTCTGTACTCAAATGCACTGCATGCGCGAGGAATTTTCTACCAACTTCCGCATCACTTAATACTCATAATGTTGCATCAACATCTAGTTACTTGGTAAATGGCATATTCGACATGGAAAACGAATCTATAAGGAAATTGAAGGCAGAAAGTTGAAGGTGAGTTGATTCATGGTTATTGATCAATCCTAACAATTAAAGAACTTTGGTTTTCCTTATGTTAGCTATACAAGAACAGATGATATGTAATACTACAATCAGCTGCAACCTTAGAGTGTTCATCAGGTGGCGGCAGTATTAAAAACAGTGATAGTGTGGTCCCAGCTGTGGATGATCAACCTCTACACAACTTTTGCAAGTATGGCTCCATTCACAAACTTTCTGATAGTCACATTGTAAGATACCCAAACCTTTCTGCTACAGTTTTCTCTTTTTCTTTCGTAGTTCTTCCTACCCAACTCTTTGCTTCCGAAAGTTAGTTGACTGTCGTTAATCTTCTCTATCTTTTGGTGCTAAGAATTACGGTTCTTCTATTTTCATGGAATAAGCAACAGTTTGGCTTCTAACGTATGTAAAGCTAGTTTTGCTCCCTACCAACTAGCAGATAGTATTTTTTAGTTCCTAAGGAGCATAAAGAAACTAAAAATTTGCTGATATTGTCCTTGAATTCAAGCAGCAAACTCCCAAGGAGATCCCTTATTTTCCTCTTACATAATCATCGGACAATTTTCCTTGCATATAGAATATATATATGCTCTCTAGAGCTCCTATTGTAACACGGATAGACCTACTTGAGAAAAATTTGCAATGGTGCAAATTTTCAAATGTATAACATCTTTACTTCATGAACAAACTCAGCACTCCTTAATGCTCCTGGCTTGATTTTTTGTTTAGCCTAAGTTTGTTAGGTTTCTCGTGGTGTGATGGCAAGTTTAAATTTCTTTTACGTGGGTTAAAAATTTGGAAGAGTAAGACAAAAGCGTTAATTCATTAGGTATTATAATCCATACTTAAGAACAAATCCAGGCCTCCACCACCATGCTTATGTAATAATTAATTTTCGTGAGGAAATGACTTTTGGTTCTGAAGCAGAGTCCATTCGGAGTTCACTATCGCCTGAAGTGGAGATAAAGAAGAGAAATGTAATTGTATACTTAATACTCTTCATCTTTCTTGAGCACCTATTACCATTGAGCATGACTATTACCAAGATCTTTTCCTTCCGGTCGTTATACCAGTCACTTGGTTCCAGTGATTACACAAAGGTCTTGGTAATACTTTTCATCTTTCTTGAGCATCGAATATTTTCGTACAGAGTCTCATCTTTCCAGCTTGATATTTTAGCAGATCTTACGAGCTGAGCTTGTGTTGCATAAGGGCATCAAATATGGACTATCGTTCCAACCAAATATAGTTCCTTTTCCATAATATACTTCCATCAAAGGAAATTTTCTCAATGGGAATGACTCTTGGGGAACTCTATTTCTAGTTCCCTACCTCCTGAAAAAGAGCAAAAAAAGGGACAAAATAAAGTTTTCCACTTATCAAGTATATATCGGGTACCTGTAGGGTGCCAAATCATGGCTTTTCCCAAGAAGTTTTTCTTTAGGCTGTTATAAGGGTCACCTGGTTCCTTTGATTATGAGTACGCCATACATTTCGATATGGAGGCTCATTTTTCAAATAAATTATTCGATGATTGTCTAACACCACATCATCATCATATGTGGTGCTAGACTACCAATAAAACTGTGCCAACTAATAGCAGTTATGGAGTAAATGTCTAGCTTACTAACCATGGTTGACTGTGACTAATATACAAACCACTCTGCCATTCATCTTCTCTTGGTACACTTAGGTCCATCGTTGAGCATACAACCACACCCAATTTTCACTTCCGGTCACCACCGTGGCTAAGCTACCGATCACCGCAGATGCGCCACCCTTGGCCATGTATTTCTGGTTATATTTAGCATGATCTCACAGTAATTGTTTTAGGATGGGGGTCTATCCACGGCTGCACCACCACAGGCCGTCCACAACCATGGCTGCACCACCACCGGTCGTCCGCAACCATGGCTTGCACCACCACCAGTCGTCCGCAACCAGGGCTGCACCACCCCCGCCGCCACAATAACTACTTCACCACCACAGCAATTGCTGCAACCAAACCAAAAATCCCCTAATAGCAATCCACCACCGCCCACCCCTGAAATCTCCACCCAATCTCGCTACCTTCAAAACCGACCACCCCTCACCCCACCGCCCAAATCCTCACCCAGCCCGTCATTGCAACTTGTCCAAGTAAATGAAAGAGAAGGACGAGAGAAGATGAATTCAGTACAATCTGAAAATTACCCTCTCCTCCAATATTATCCACCACCCAATCGCCTCACCCCCCTCGTCGGCTATGCTGGCGCTGCCTGCCTTTTCCTCATCATCGCCCTCGCCTTCACCCTAAATTACAGAAATTGCTTCACCATCGGCCATTAAGTGTTTTTGAATGCTGGGCATATGTTTGTTATCAAGTTAAGTGTAAACCATGGTAAACAATGAGTAAAGTTAACTGCCCCACTACTTAAAAATTATTGTTTAGTTGGCACAATTTTATTGGTAGTCTAATGCCACATATGATGATGACGTGGTGTTAGACAACCATTGAATATTTTTTTCCATTTTTCAGGCTTGATATTTTATCAGGTCTTACCAACTTGGGTCGCAAACTGCTGCACGATGGACACCAATCTCTCCAAGCTTTCCAAAGAGAGATATCGCTTGATATTTTATCAGGTCTTGATATTTTTCGGGCTTGATATTTCTCAAGGCCTCTACTTGCTTTTTCTTGACGGTTTTCTTAAAAGACCAAACAGATTCTGTAATGCGTGCATGTCAATTTTAGAAACACTAGAACACGAACCATGAGGAAGACTTGCACTGGGTTGTTAAGTTTTTTTTATTAATCATAGGGCCAAATGGACCTCTTCCATACCAAGTATGTCAATTTATTCAACTTCACATGTTATGCAACTCGTATTAGCGTTAACTACAAAATGAATTAATATATGCGGTAACAAATGGAGTAATGCATCTTAATGACTAACATTTCATCTCTGTTTCAACTAAGACTTATAGTTTGCACAAGGAGTATAAATGATGAAATGAGAAGTGACGGTAGCATATTCACTATTTGAATTTGTTTGATGACAAGATAACATGTTTTAGTTCTTGTTGTGGAAAGTACTTGTACCATTCGCACTTTGAACACCTTTTTTTTTTTAACAAACTTTGGTTGCTACCTCGGTTGTAAGAATCTTCCCCAACTCCATATATAGTGACAATTAATAGCCGCTAAATGTTTTTAACGACGTTTCTATTAATACTTTCAGCGACAACTCTTAACAACATTATTTTAGCCTCACTAAATAAAAAACATTAAAAAATATTTAGCAACCATCAATTGTCGCTATATGGGAGGGTAGGAGGAAGATTCCTTCAACCGGGGTAGCAGCCAACTTTTTTCCTTTTTTTTCCCCGTTGTTAATAAATTGGGTCAGTGGACCCATTATCCGCCCACTAACAGATAATGTGTATTTGTTAGTTTGGATAAATACAGTTATTTAGAGAATATTTATCTCTTAAGTGTTTGAGATAAATACAATCTTTATCTCCTAAGAGTTGGAGGTAAAGCCAGTCTCAAATTGTATCTCTATATAAAGGCTAGAGATATCCCAATAAATGACAAGTCAATAGTAATAACCCTCACTCTATAGCACTCTCTCTAGAGCAATCACCAAGCTCTAGGATTTGGTTCGTGGACGAAGAACTCGACTATAATAGCCGTTTTCGTACCTGCGAAAAAGATCAAGCGTGTTGGAGGTTCGTAACAACAAGGATCCTATGTCGGAATATTCGGAGACTTCATACGGTATGTTTCCGAACCCACTACATGTTACGTGGTAGCGCAATAATTGTTGTAATCATCTCAACATTGGTATCAGAGCCAGGTTACTTGTTGATTCGCCTTTAACATGCTAATTGAATTATGTGCATGTTGCGATTTTTTCCGGATACATGAACGAGACCCATTATTAAAATTCAAAATTTTTTGAGCATGTTTTTCTGAAAAATAATTATATGATTTTGTTCTCCTATGTTTGAGGATGAACTCCGTAAAATTTCGTGATTTTTGGATGCATGGTTTATGAGAAATCACGATTTTATTTTTCAAGAAAACTGTGGTTTTTTCGAGTTTTGGGACTCAAATTCGAAGCATGATATTCAGTTTTTATCATGATCATTTGGTACATAATTAATCTATGTCGCATAAGCTTTCCAGTGATATATCGTACGCATTATTTGGCTTAAAAACGAGAGAGATATGGCCTTAAAAAGTTGGCATCGTGACATGGCGGCGCTGAAAAAATTAGTGTTTTTTCACGAAGAAGATGAACAGTGCACACAAGCCGTGACACGTGTCACCCGCCGATTGAGCCACGCGCATGACTAGTCACACACCACTCGCCGCACGCGCGCCAAGCCGCTCCCACGCGCCGCACATGAGCCAAGCCGCGCACGCGCGTCCACGCGCTAGCCGAGGGTGCTGGAACGCGTGACACGCGCCCAAGCCAAGATGGTTCCACGTGCGCCCACGCGTGCACGTGCTTCACACGCGCCTGCCTAGAAGACTCAGAAGCTGCCCCACACGCATGGTGGTGCGTGGAAGCGCATGAGGGTGTTTTCTGGCATGTTCTGACCCCACCGCCGGCGCGTGAAGTCTTGTTTTGACTTCTGAAGGTTTTATTTGGTGTTAAATTTACCTTTATATCATCTGTGTGTATTCTGTTTAATTTTTAAACGACTTTTTCTATTGAACTTAGCTTTAAAATTTTTTTTTATACACACAGAATTTTTTCTTTAATTGCAGAGGGTAAATTAGGGATAAATTTACTGTTTGCCAATTTTTTAGGATTTATCTCTCAGTTTTTGGTCATTTGTGAGTATTTTTGTGGTACTTTCGTGGTTCCCAAAAAAATACGAATAATGCATAAATATTATTTTTTGCACTTTGTGAGCAGAAATAAATATTTTGGAGAGCTAAATGACATAGATAAATTATGTTTTACTTATTTGCCTTGATTTGCATTATGGTTTATATATATATATATATATATATATATATATATATATATATATATATATATATATATATTTTGTTAAAATATATTTGTTGGGCTTTTTGGTAAGCCCACACTTTAAACCCAATTTCAAGACATTCACGCCCGTTTTCCTTAGAAGGAGAATGTGACCTATTCATCCATTTAAATTACCCTTTAACTTGTTATTTGAGCATGCTAGTTTTAGGTTAAATGGATGGATACAAGATTGGCATTCTAAATAAACTTATGTTTATGTGTTTACTCTTGTTTTAAGAAAATTCTTTTGAGAATAATGTGCTGTGCAACATCTCCATTTGTTTTATTGGAGTAGTTTGTAGTAGGATTCTCAAAGATGTTGTATTCTACTATTTCCCTGTATATTTCCAGAAAGCCTTGTACGGGGATGTAATTTCGCACGCACATTATTCAAGTCAGAATTTTCTTAGCTTAAGTTATTAGAATGCCAATGGGGCTCAATGGAGTCCTTGCACACTTTATTGCATGGTGCAATTTTATATTGTTCTAAATTATCATGTGGATGATTTATTATATTGTGACTTATATAATGATGAAATTTATTGCGAAAAATTACTTGAAAAATATTTTTCCCAACTCACATACATGGGAGATGATTACGAGCTTAACAAATTTTAGATTTCATGATGTGAGGAAGGATTATGTTTTTCATTTGAATTTTTTGAAATAAAAAGAAGGATGTATAATTAATGTCTTTTCCTTGCGCAATCTAATGTAGTGAATATAATGGCCACCAAGAATGTCATAGCTGATCTCGTTAAGGGTGAGAAACTTAACGGAGACAATTATGACGTTTGGCACAAAAAGATAAAATTCATGCTGAACGAACAAGAGCTCGAGGAGCACTTGACCAAGGAGTTGGTCCCGCCAACTGAGGTGCAACCCCTAATAGACCACACTGCCTACCAGAAATGGAATCAAAAAGATCGTAGGCCTATATACTTAATCGAGTCTATGTTAGACATGGAATCATCCCCCCTAAAAAGACATTGTTAGACATGGTTAGGTCTATGATGGCGCAAGCAAACCTCCCAATATCTTTTTAGGGGGGATGCTCTTTTGACTGCAGCCTATATACTTAATCGAGTGCCTTCACAATCAGTCAAGTCCACCCCATATGAGCTTTGGATTGGCCAAAAGCCAAATTTGGATAACTTGCGCCCATGGGGCTCAGCAGGATATGTTCACAGTATTTCTCATAAGTATGGAGAACTAAGGCCTAGAGCTAAAAAGAGTATCTTCTTGAGGTATTCTGAAAACTCTAAAGGCTATGTGATGTATGGTGAACATCCAAATGGTGGAAAGACTGAAATAGAGTCTCGTGATGTCGATTTCATAGAGAATGATTTTCCTAGCATTGGAGACGCAAGTAAGAATCTTGACCTCTATGAGTTAGAGGAAGTTGAAGCCACTTTACCATCTCCAAGCGAAGGTGGGGGATTAGTTCTTCATCGTGTTGTCGCTGAAGATAGTATAAGTGATCTTCAACCCAGTGGGAGCATCCTAGACAGTGGGAGCACACCATCAGGACCATCAGGTCAACAAGATTCTCAACTGCGTAGAGGTGCACAAGGAAGAGTTCCACGTCGTCGTTTTGAAATTGACGGTGAAATTCTTATGTGCACTCCAACTGATGAAGATGAGCCCACTTCTATGGAAGAAGCCTTATCTTCACCTGCTAGTAATGAGTGGATGGCTGCAATGAAAGATGAGTTGAGCTCAATGGAGAAGAATCAGGTCTGGGAGTTGGTTGACCTTCTGCCAGGGCTCAAGACTGTTGGAAACAAGTGGGTTTTAAAAGTCAAGCGCAAGACAGACGGGTCAATTGACAAGTATAAGGCACGTCTTGTGGCGAAAGGCTATACCCAACTGCGGGGTGTGGACTATGAAGACACTTTCTCCCCAGTGGTGAGATTTGCTTCAATTCGCCTGATCCTAGCTATTGTCGCCCAGCAGGATTTAGAACTTTTTCATATGGATGTTAAGACTGCGTTTCTCAATGGAGAACTAGACGAAGAGATTTATATGGCTCAACCTGAGGGTTTTAAAGTCAAGGGACATGAGCGCAAAGTTTGCCGGCTCAAACGTTCTATATATGGTCTCAAACAATCATCTAGGCAGTGGTACTTTAGGTTTCATCATGCCATTACCTCTATAGGTTTTGAAATGATTGAACAAGACCATTGCGTTTACGTAAAACGATCAAGAAAAATATTCTGATCCTTTCTTTGTATGTGGATGACATTCTTTTAGCTGGGAATGACATGAATTCCATTGTCACCACTAAGCAGTGGTTGTCCTCAACTTTTGAGATAAAGGACATGGGAGAAGCTAATTATGTGCTCGGGGTTAAAATCATACGTGATCGTCCAAAGAGACTTCTCGGTTTGTCTCAAGAGACATACATCAAGAAGGTCATTGAACGATTCCGTATGCATAACTCAAAACCCATAGACACTCCAATGGACAAGGCGTGTACTTTAACAACAGACTAATGCCCAAAGAATGATGAGGAAAAGAATCGGATGTCCAAAGTGCCTTACGCGGCTGCAGTAGGAAGTCTGATGTACGCTATGTTGTGTACGCGTCCAGACATCTGCTTTGCCGTTGGAATGGTGAGTTGTTATCAGAGTAATCCTGGACCCGCTCATTGGAATGCGGTGAAGAGGATTCTTCGATACTTACGTGAAACCGCTGATCTCGTCCTGTGCTATCATGGTGGAGACTTGAGATTGAGAGGATACAGCGATGCTGATTGGGGCGCTGATAGAGATAAGCGCATATCCACTTCAGGTGGAGCTATCTCTTGGTACAGCAAGAAAAAGTCTTGCATCGCCCTATCCACGATAGAGTCGGAGTATGTTGCTTGTTCAGCAGCAATCCAGGAAACTGTTTGATTGAGGTCATTCTTACAGGCTCTAGGGGTTACAGCTCATGCAAACGAGTCTGTCACTGTTCACTGTGTCAATACAGCTACCCTAGATTTTGTAACGGACCCCAAATATCAAACACATAGGCCTTTGTTATCACTTCATTAGAACTTTAGTTGCGCAAGGAGAGGTGACCATGAAGCATATACCTACTGGCAGAATGGTGGCTGATCCTTTGACCAAGCCTATTGCTAGAGATGTTTTCCTTTCTCACATTAGGAGTATGGGACTACGTAGGTTTTGATATGTTTATGGCATCTTATGTACTTGACATTATTTATTACATTAAATTTTCATTCCTTGATTTGAGTTTATTTTGGAATGAATGGATAATCTTTGTGATTACATATACATCCTTGTTGAGAGTGTCACCAGGCTCGAATTGACCCACTCACACGGGTAATTCACCTTGGCGCTAAGATAGCGAGCAAGATGAGACATAATTGTCTTAAGCGCCAAGTGGGCGAATAAGATGATACAGCTTATAAAGCAAACATGTCGCCTTAGTTGGAGCTAAGATGAGACCTAATAAATGTAGGTCGATCATAGAGTATCTCCACAACTCTATGTAGCCTGTTTACAGCCGAATGTGAGATTTCAGGCAGGCACTATGAGAGTGACTGGGCTGAAAAACTCAGGTTAGGCGCTTGTACAGCGACTAGACTTCGATTCGTATGACGTATTTTATTATACATTTATGTGACACGCCCTTGCGGGTTACGCCATAGCATGCAAATCATACTGCATGTGCTAAATGCAGACCGACAGTGGGAGTGACGAATGAATCCCTGCTTCGTCATTGTGTGAGCCACTTGGATCGAAATTTTTGATCCTATATGGTACCCTTTTCACCTTAGACTATGTCATGAAGAGGATACTCAATGTCGCTACTTTAGCATGTACCCTTGGATCATGGATGATGCGGTCTCGCGGGGCATGTCTAGGAAAGCGGTTGGGTCTAATTGGAATGACATGAGGGCTTTGGGAAGAAAGTTCAATATTACATCATGTTGTGTGATTCATAGCCCGGGCGACTTTGTCGATTTTCGTTTCGATATGAGTCATGAATACATAACATATGAGAGGTTTAACACTGCTCACTATGAGGGATTTGAGAGTGTTTAATCTGGTGTAGTTGAACTATCTGGGGTACATACGAGATTTTTTGAGAGTGATGTATTGTGTTAGTTTGGTGATAACTTAATACAATACTCCTCAACTGGACATCCTTTCTCGTAGGTCGCACGTTCCATTTCCTGTATGAGGAGATGAGTGGACGAGAGATAGAGAGGGACTGTACGATTTATTTGCCCTGTGTGTGGGCGAGTGGGAGCTGTTAATAAATTGGGTCAGTGGACCCATTATCCGCCCACTAACAGATAATGTGTATTTGTTAGTTTGGATAAATACAGTTATTTAGAGAATATTTATCTCTTAAGTGTTTGAGATAAATACAATCTTTATCTCCTAAGAGTTGGAGGTAAAGTCAGTCTCTAATTGTATCTCTATATAAAGGCTAGAGATATCCCAATAAATGACAGGTCAATAGTAATAACCCTCTCTCTATAGCACTCTCTCTAGAGCAATCACCAAGCTCTAGGATTTGGTTCGTGGACGAAGAACTCGACTCTAGTAGCCGTTTTCGTACCTGTGAAAAAGATCAAGCGTGTTGGAGGCTCGTAACAACAAGGATCCTACGTCGGAATATTCGGAGACTTCATACGGTATGTTTCCGAACCCACTACGTGTTACGTGGTAGTGCAATAATTATTGTAATCGTTTCAACACCCGTCAATTTTCGTACGTGAATGCGTTGATGACAAGCGATATCTCTCTTTGGAAATTGATATGCAGCATTTATTAGTGAAGGTACCTACGCTAGTTTATAGATAATGTTTGAATGTCACTGTACACATCAAGTATGATGTGTCATCTAAACATTTCAAATGACAAAAGTGAATTGAAATCGACACCAAGATCATTTATCTGCTGAACACCCTTTTGGTTTAGAATATCCTGGGCTGCAGGAGTTGTGACAGTGATCGCAAAAATGATATGGTTTTCGGGCTGATATGGTTGAGAAAAGAAGTGGCTACATGGCCAGTGGTGGTGGCAAAGTAGATACTTCACACGTGAAGAGATCGTAGCAATGACTTTATTGATCTTGATAATACGATTTATCCATATCCACAAGGAGAAAAGGTATATTCGACCACTTGAGCGCACCTTGTATTGTCCGGACTCTGGTGAGCCTCTAGTTTCACCTTTATCATGAGTTAATGCGTGGCTTCAGTTTTGTTTTCAACTTTGGGCGAACCGTGTGTTTTAAAATTTAGTGTTGAAATAAACGTAAAGACGTACTCTTCAAATTATAAGCCTTAGTTCTACTTTTTCAAGACATTCTTACCATAGAAGAGGACGTATTCCATGTGCATCACTTTTACTGCCGTAGGGAAATGAATTACGTGGTCCAGTCCCCTTTTTCTCTGGGTACCAATTCAAAAATTAGTTGCCACCATGGCCATGTTAATGGTAAGGAGGAGCACAAGAATTATTCATTGAGTAAACTTTTATCCATGATTTTGGTCTAAAGTGTAGTCTTGCCACTTCAAAACTAAGAACTTTATACATTCAGTGCTGTTGTACCAGCTACGTAAAAAGCAATATTTAGGTGAGATCAGAGTTCAACATTAGCATGTAATGCACCTATGGCAATAAGGACTGTACGCCCTTTGGCTTAATTAACTATTTCATCGTCGATGCCTCAATTAAAGAACAAAAAAAGTAGACCTTCAGCAACAATATGAGAAGAAAATCCTAGTGGGTAAGCTGGATTTCTTGAAATAATCACGAAGAAATTGATTCAAGTCATGTCTTAGTTATAACCTTAGTGGTAATTAATTTATCTTCAGTACACACTGAAATTGTATCGAAATTGATCTACACTTTGTAGTTTTTTTTTTTAGAAAAGGTTTGAGCATCCGGTATCCGGACACCACATTGGGAGCCGACTAATCCGGATTCGAGTCGGATAGGACCACATACGCAGTAAAGCTTTCCCTACACTTTATAATTTGAAGAGTGTAGATCGAAACTAATCTACAATCTGTTGGTATTGTTTGAGGAGAGTGCACGGACAGGAACAAATATAAAGCATTGATTTAATTAAGTCCAACAAGTTTAACATTGCCTACGACAGACTTCCACTTCAGCATGATATAAATACATTAGTACTTTCTCATCCAAGTACCGGTAGTTAACTTGCGGGTTTATCTTATATTAGGATCTTAATGGATATTAAAATTACCTAATATGCAACGTTTGCATAATTTACTGTCATGTCCTTTGTTGTGCCATTTATTTCTCCTACTTTTTGTTCTTGGGGTATTTGGGCTCAAGAACCGTTAAAGTGGTAACCAATGGCAATGGAGACTTAGATTCCAAAAAGAGTGGAGTTAGGGTCTTCAAGAACCACAAAAATGGCGACCAATAAAGGTGACGAATTGGGTACTCAAAGGAGTATAAAGTGGGCTTCATAGGATCACCCTTTTAAAAAGAGGGGCCACTTTTTGAATTTATTTAGTGGCCGTTGAGAGAACTTTACACTCCTCAAAACTTTCCTACGTGTTATGGGTCTTTTTGGAAATCGTTTGTGGGCTCAAATTGGCTTGATTTTTGTGGATATTTATAAAAGGGGAGATATGCAACAGGATCCTTTTACCAGACAAGATTCTCAGCTTTTTCATCTATTTTTTCATCACATTGGACACCAAAAGTAAAAATGCATCTTATTTCCAAAGTTTACTTACTATTATCAGGACAGCTAAGTTAACTGTATATGCTTCGTGAATCAACTTGCAAAACAAGGTTAGAATGTTTTACATTACTCTTGCGAAAGGGATACCATTATGTGTAAGTTGGAAGTTACATGTCTTTGTGATAGTATAAAAATAAGTGCTACCAGATAATTATGGTTCCATCGGAAGCACAATAAGTAACTACCTTTACATCAAAAAAATTTGGAAGTATTCCTAACGCTTTTTCTCCAAGACGTTGGTGCATCTTAAGTTGTTATCAGTACTTCCTACTTTTAGCATATGATGAACTACTCATATACATTATCTTTATTTCTTTCTTGGTCATCACTATGATGGGACAATGCCATAGGCAAATTCTTCAAAAGAAAGCATCCGATCCAGTTCAGGCACCAGCTGAGGTCTCTTCGCAAACTTGCCCCTATTATGTGCTTGAGCCTTTCTTGAGGTGTACCTTATTTTCTTTTCAAACTTCCTTGCTTTCCTTTTCTCCTTGTACCTTAAGATTTTTGTTTCCCTGTTTGTTTCATCTGTTAGTGGTGTTGGCGCCGTGCTTGGGAATGCGCTAGATGCCCCTTCTGGTGAGAGGTTGTCGAAATTTGAAATATTGCTTATTTTGGTATCAGATACAATGCTGAAACCATCCATGAAGGACAAAGGGCTTTGATTGTCAAACTAAGAGAAAAAGATGACTTGCTTAAGGTCTAAACCATATTTTTTTTTCAACAAATCAACAACCAAACAGAAAATCTGAGCGTAGGCCGAACGTTTCACGTTGAATGAATTGACATGCATGGTGTAACTGCAGGCCCATTTGGCCCCATTGTTAATCAATATTAGACAAGCCAGTGCAGTTCTTCCTCGTTTTTGGTCTGCTATGGTTTGACCCCGCAAGAGACTTTAGCATTACCTAGTCCTCACTATACTGTCGTCCCAAGCCGGAAAGATGAGCGTCTGTGTCGAAAGATACAAAGCTACAACGTTACCAGGTGACTACGCTAATTGCCCAAAGAAAAATTTCTTTGCAATAGTCATGCTTTGGCCATAGTATCAGCCTATTGGTACTTAATATGTACTGATAAATGGCATACATTTATCCCCCTTCTTTTGGTCCATCTCAGGAGGTAGTGAACTCCAGATACAGCCCAAAAATCATTCCACCGCGAAAATCACTTCTGATAGAAACATAATATGGAAAGGAACCATGGTTGGAGCATTCATGCATGTTTCAGGATCGTAACTCGTAAGATCTGCTAAAATATCGAGCCAGAAAGATAAGATCGACTATGTACAAAAATATAGAAAGCTACCTCTATTGCCAAAAACGTTGTGTAATCAGCGGAAACAAGTGGCCAACGGAACCACCTGAAGGGCAGCATCCTGAAAATAGTCGTGCTTTGGCAATAGTAATAGCTTATAGGCGCTCAAGAAAGATGTATAACTGGTATACAGTTACTTCTCTATTCTTTCTCTCTTTTCAAGAGACAGGGAACTCTAGATAGAGTATGCCTGAGCACAAAAAGTCATATCCTTAGGAAAATTTCTCATGTCGGAAACATAATCTACAAAGGAACCACAGTTGGAACACTTCAGTTTTGGTTTATAGGCTAATAAATTAATGCTTCTCTCTTACTCTTTCATATTTTCTTAACCTACATAACAAAAATTCTGACTCTGCCACCAAAAACCCAAAAAAATGAAAAATAAAAAATAACTCTCAAACTTAGCAATAACAAAACACCCAGCTAGGTGCTTTCGACGAGTACTGAATTTGCTCATGAAATAAATCTACATTATGGAAGATGGAAGAAGAGGAAGAACGTTGAATAAAGATGTTTCATTCGAAAGTTCGCCTCATTTGAGAGCATATATTCTATATGCAAGTAAAATTTCCCGGTGATCATGTAAGAAGATTGTACCAGAGAGGTTTTTGGAATCTTACAATGTGACTATCTGAAAGCGTGTGAATGGAGCCACATTTGCAAAAGCTGTGTAGAGATTGATCATCCACAGCTGGGACTACACTATTACTGCTTTCGGTGTTATTAGCCACCATATGAACGCTCTGAGGTTGCAGCTCATTGTAGTGGTACATATCATCTATGCTTGTATGGTTAACCTAAGGAAAACCAAGGTTCGGCGTATCATTGTTAGGATTCATCAATAACCATGAATCAATTTCATCTTCAACTTTTTTTGCATTTAATTCACGCACGAATTCGTTTTCCATGTTGAAAGTGTCATTCATTAAGTAACTAGATGTTGATGCAACACTGTTAGTATCAAGTGACGAGAAAGTTGGTAGAGAATTACTCGCACATGATGTGCAATTGAGTGCAGGATTATAAGAACAATGATAGATGCTTGCACCACAGCCAGTGCAGAGGTAAGCCAAAGCGATGTCGCAGAAAGGCGTGCACATACTGGTATTTAACATTGTTGGCTAGAGTAAGTCTCGCTTACTCCGAGTTGTACTTATATATACTCCAAGTCTGTAACTCATTTCATTTGAGGTTGTGGAGGAGAAGGGTGCATGAGTTGTTCTGCGTATGGAGGGGGAATCCAAGTGATTGTGGCTCAAAGAGGTTGATCCATGATCTTGTGGTTACATGAGTTTCTGGTGAGTACATCATAGCCTCAGATGTTACGTGGGATGCATCTTCCTCTTTTAGTTCTTTTTGTGCCTTGTAGGAGAGAGAAGCTGGAGGAGGAGGAGGAGGGGGGGGGGGGGGGGGACAGAGAGTTTGGCCTAACTTACAATGAGTAGGTCCACGTCCTTATGTGGTCCAATAGAGTCTAACATTTCCGGTTCGACTCTATTATTTACAACTTTACTCATACACATCATATATTAAAAGAAATTATGTAACTACTTCAAATAGAAAACATGTCAATGCACGCATTTGCAATCATATTTGTGGCGCTAGAAAGGATACAACAAACTTGATCTTACTATGGCATTTAAATCGCCAAATATATATAATATTGAATAAGTGTATTTAGAGCTTTGTTGTAGCTACTTGACAACTAAAAAGCGAAAAGTGATGAATGCTCTAATAACAAAACTTATCCACCCAAAAACATAATTATCCTGTGCATCGAACATGGTTGCAACTTGTTTTCATTTTCTCAGTGAACCTACCATTTTCTCGTTAGTTATGAGTAGCAACAAATTAAAGTTCTCCTCAATTAATAAAACTGAATATACTCCTCGTAGTTCGAGAAGAGTGCACGGATGAGAACAAACTCAGGATTATGTAATCAGGCCAACCTTTGTAATAGTGCCTACCATATTGATGGTTCGTATTCCTTTAGTATGATATTAGAAGAAACTAATAAGTACCACTTGTTGGTCCCTACGCAGAAAACTTAAATCTCTACATAAAAGCAACAGCGAATGCCAAACAAGATTTAGATGTTGGACAGCAAGAACTCCAAATCTCAAGGCTACTGGCAACAAAGAATTAGATTCCAAAGAGGTGGGGGTGGGGGGAGGGGAGGACATGCACGGGTAATATGGCTGCAAGAACAATTAAAGTGTCAACGAATGACAATGTACAATCAGATTCCATAAAGGAGTGGAGCGTAGTAGGGTCTTCAAAAACTGAGAAAAAAAAAAACAAGGCAACCAACTAAGAGAGAAGGGTGAATCCCGAAGTCGAAGACCCTCCTTACAATAGCAATTATCAACGATGACCAAAACAAGCTGCTGAGTAGTACGTAACAAAATGAACTATAATTTTCTTTAACTAAATATGAACGTTACAACTAAAAGTTTTATAGATTTAGGATGCCTTTTCATTAACGTTTCGCGATGACATATGACAACAATCTCTTATTACTATTTAACTGAATTTAAACTTTTTAGTTTAATATTTAGAGCTTTGTAGATATAATCGTTAGTATCTATCAATGATATATCCGGAACCAATATGATTAAAAAAAAAAGTCAGTTATTTGTACCACCACTTTCGATTTTTTGTGAGTGTAATCTAGTAAAGAGTGATATAACTTATTTACTGATGATGTATATGAACCTCAATCTTCCTATAAGCATAAATGTCAAATTCACTCACCTTCTTTCTTCATGAGAAACTCTTCGTGTATGTTATTTGTCCCGTGCATAATGAAAAGGAAAAATAGCATTGAAGGTGTTTCTATCTTTACATAACTTATTAAAGTGTTGCTAACATGATTTAATGAAAATATCTTTACATAACTTATTAAAGTGTTGCTAACATGACTTAATGAAAATACCATTTGAATATTATATTAGTGTAGCCAGGGGCTAGAAAGTGGTTAACCACAAAAATATCATCTTGCCTAATTAATGAAACTTTAAGGAATCAAAATGTGGGACCAAAATCAAAATCGAAAGGGAAAAAAAATTACTGCTTTTAGTCCTGGATATGGTTTATGCACTTTCAAGTTGCTGGCAGAACTAACCTATAAAGTCATTATGTTTTTATTTTAGTTCATCGCTTGTCTGTATAGGATTCTTGGCTTAACCTTTCTATGAATACTACACTAACAGTACTTCTAAATACATTAATTAGCACTATCATTGCCACTACAAATGCAATTACCTTCACCATATCATAATTGTTGCTCGTCAGTGCACCTCATGTTTCTATCGTCAACTTTTTAGGTTCATCACTTGTTCAATCCAGTTTAGATCATAACTTATCAATCAGTATTGTATTTTATATTAATATTACCTCGAAACACCTTAGTACTACCTCTACAACAACTATAACAACGACCATCACTTCTTTCACTATCACCGTTTAGTTATGACTATCACCATCACAAATATCAGCATACTACACGCTAACACCGCTACAGTCACATGCTGTCACTACATAATCCAAATCTCACTACAAATACTTCAATCCCTCAACACTCTCACCCGAGGAGACTGATGATTGACCAAAAGGACGTTTACACAACAACATTACACCAAATACCAAATGCAGCTTGCAAACAATCAAAAAACAATGTAAAGGGTTAATGCATGATCAACTAATAAGCAATGAAGACATCCAAAATTCAATGATTAACTTTATCATAGAATCTACAAACATTCTTTGAGAACTAAGAAATAAACGCTCTCGCAGGATGATCTTTATCTTTTTTCACTCTCCCCTTATGGGTCTTCCAGTATGACAAAGCTCACATCTGTGCATCCAAAACTGGGTTCTCAGTCGCAATCATACATCTGACAACATCTTGAGGCACTGACCCTACCGTGTGAGTAGGATCACGGTTGGTTTCATTTGACTTCCTACTCTTATTTTTCACCTCCCAAGAAGGGTCAGTCACCTGCCTGTCAATAAGATGCAACCAAGCTGTAGCTAAGATCCAATGAGGGGGAAATCGTTTTCACTCATCCATTGGTGCATCTGCCGGTAACATCTTATTTTCTTGTTCACGTGCATCATGTAAACACCTCCGATAGCTTCTCACTGTGTGGGTAAAGAACGCCTCTCTCCCCATAGCCTCTTGCCTAGGCGATGAAAAATCAAAGTCCTCCTGCCATTATGAAAACATTACAATTAGTTAATCAACTCCACAGTACACAGTTTACCAAACATCTACTTTTAAGGTTATTATACTCAAAAATCCTCCCCAACCCCTCTATCTTTATAAAATCCTAATCCTTCAAATAAGAGTATGGCCCCTAAAAAATCAACCCTTTATAGTAACACCATTTTTAGTAGGGGCCGCACACTTGAGAAAGTTGAGAAAAACAAATTGTTAGATGAAATAAGTTAAGAAGAATAAGCTGCATAATCATATTACAAGCCAAGTGTAAGGGTGAACAATAATTTCCATTGGGAATCTAAAAGCACCCCATGTGTCGGCCAAGGGCTTGACGAGATGTTATAAAATAAAGTATAAAATTTTTGAAAACAAAGTAAAGATAAATAAGCAGGTGCAAGCTAATAATGATTATACCTGATGTCAAAGCTGGTGATGAAGAAGAAGGCCGGGGCTGTGGGGCTAGGGGTCCTGAATGATGATACTCTGTATATTGTTACCACCTGAACCGTTGGCCTCGCCCAACGGCACAATCGGAATAATCGGCACAGATGCAGCTCGTTGTGCATCGTGATCGCAACTGCCCAATAATTTATGTATAAATGAAATAAGAAACTTTATGACAATATTAAGTTAGTATGTTTATTCCTTACTATGAAATGGAGGAACGAATTAGGTAACATCTTGCTATGGAGTAATCAAGTACACGACAATAGGCAAATAGGTGCATACTATTAAAAAAATAGATGGGTATTACAAGTCATACAAGTCAATCATCTTCGTTAGAAGACATCCCAATATCTTCCTCCTCTTCATGTTGAGAGTCATCCTAACCATCTTTAGCACTTTCTAAATTTTCCACTTCAACGTTTATAACTTTTTCTCCTTGATGACTCGTTGGTTGAAGAAGAAGATTATCATCCTTTCTATTCATTTAAGCATTTTGCTTGAAAGTATTAGCTCAAGGCCTTAGTAAAGAGTCTACTTTTCATCAAGGCTTTATTGCCAATGAGTTTAGGTTTAACAATAAATATCATCACTGAACAAAACAAGCCCAAAATAGTAGAGACTTCATCAACATCGACTGTTATTATTATAATTGCCTGGATTTTTAGGGAGAGCTTGATGAGATTATTGAGCTATCACATCTCGGCAGCCAAAATCACTTGGTAATGTTGAAATGTACCTGGTTTGATACTAAATGCAATAGAGGACTACATGGTCGCTCATAAGGAATGGTAGATGCCAATATTAAGTCAAGACTAGATTAGATGAACCATTTGTATTTGCTAGTCAAGCCTTACAAGTGTTCTACGCAGACAATGTCTCAAATCCTAAATCTCAGTGCTTTACTATTATTAAGTCCAAAAGAAAGACAATTAACTATGACATTGAGGTAGACATCAATCAAGCTGACCAAGCACCTGCCTCAACTAGTTTGTCAATCAATTGGACATATTATAAAGGACACAAAAAAATAAAGATGTATTAGCATAGTAAGTAATCACATCACTATATGAGCATAGTTTGTCTTCACACTTACACATTTTCTGAGCCATTCAACGAATGGTTCTTTTCAATAAAATTCAAGTCCTGTAGGATTAGGGATTTGAGAACAACTAAACTCTCTCTCATTTTCAAGTGTGTACAATAACTATATGAAGACATTAGCTTACTCAACAAATGATGAAACTTCTTCACAATTTAAAAGGACGTATACTGGGTCAGTACGCTCTATACTCTTCACATTAGCCACTAAAAATAGGTTCGATGAAATGGACTAGCTGACTACGAGATAGTCGTGAATTTTCATCCCTTGAAACTTACACTCTGAAACATTAACAAGAAATATTAGATGCATACCTATCCGGAATCTTTAAATTCTTAACCTACTGACACACCTTTTCTACTTACTTCTTATCCAAAGAATATGGTGCTATTGGGAGTATTGTCTCACTGTTGACCAACTCACATGGTACCCCTAACCTTTGTAGATCCTTCCTTGCTTTACGATGATGTTTTAGTTTTCCCTTCACATTCATTACTTTGTTGAACTTATTATCAAAAATATTCTTCTAAATGTGCATGACATCCATGTTGATTTGAATAATATGTGAATAGGTTAACTCCCAAAATGTACATTTTTCTTTTCAATTGTGCCCTTTTCCCAATATCCTAGAATCTTCTGATCCGCCAAACCTTTTCTATATGGTATATCAATATCAAGTGCCTGTAGGTGTGAAAGCACTTCATCACCAAATGGGTAGTCTATTGTGATAACCTCACACTCTATTGTTCCATCAAATTTATCCTTTTACAGAAGAAATTGATGATGTGGCGGCAATAACTTACGATGACATCCAAACTACAAAGCCTTTTTTCGTCGTGCTTTAGCATAAATCTAAGGTCCATGCCCATACAAGCAAGACATGCTAACTTTCCATGTGTGCTCTAGCTACATGTCATTTTTAATGCAAAAAAGTTGTGCGTATTCCACAACAATGCAGCCTTCATTTGAAAGTTCTGTTTAAGAGATGCATTATAAATTTCAACTCCATAGTCCCATAACATAAACTCATCAATTGGTGGCATTAAATACACATCTATGTCTTACCAACACTCTTTGGCCCTGCAATAATCAATGACAAACATGTAAGGCATCTTCATACACATTTCAGGGGCAAAATTATATGGGACAATACTAATAGGCCATGTGGAGTACGATGTGCCAGACTTTCCAAATGGATTGAACC
Organism: Escallonia herrerae; assembly: GCA_033070095.1. Taxonomy (NCBI): domain Eukaryota; kingdom Viridiplantae; phylum Streptophyta; class Magnoliopsida; order Escalloniales; family Escalloniaceae; genus Escallonia; species Escallonia herrerae. The sequence goes on along the minus strand of JAVXUP010000512.1, from coordinate 111,863 downwards.
TATTAGTTACGAAGTAAATCTAGCATTCTGAACTTCCTGAGCAAAAGTTAGATACTAGCAATCAAAGTCCTTCCAAGTCCTCTGAAGCCTTGACGTAAGCAAAAAATATTGCAATACCATCCATGCTATGTTTTTTTTTTCCCTTTGTCCAGCTTGTACCTTGGATCACGACAGACTGGGCATTTGTTATTTTCTTATTCTCTTTCCAAGAATGTACACAATCATTATTGCAAGCATTTATCCTCTCATATCATCTTTTAGGGAGCATAATACGACAGTGGAAGCTTCTCACTCTCCACCAAAATTTTTTTGATAAACTTCAAAATCTCATCAAATCCTTTCTCACTCAACCAGTTATCTAATTTCAAATGTAATAACCTACTAACCAAAAACAACCTTGTGTACTTCTTAATTTCATCCCACAACGGCTCCTCAGCATCTCTTAATAAATCACAAATCTATTAAGCATGCTCATTAGGTTCTTGTGCATGGTCATCATTCCAGTGGTTGTCCATATCACTATTTGTATGCCTAGCTTCTATAACCATATCTCGGTAGTCATACAATGCATCTTCCCTAGCTTCAGGTTGACTAGCTATGCTGGAGTTCCTTCCCACAGCCCGTAGTCTGATTTTAACTGTAATAACCTACTTACCGTAGAAAGCTGTGTGTGTTTTAGAGCTCCATCCCACAGCGGCTCTTCCGCAGCTCTAAACAACTCATAAAACTGATGAGCCCCCTCGTTCGGCGGTTGGGGACCGTCGTCACCATCTTTATTACCCCCCTCAACATTAGCATACCCAGCATCTGTAATCATATCCCAGTAATCATACTGTGCCTCCTCCCTAACTTCAGTTTGACTAGCCGGGTTGGAAGACAATACTATCGTTTCCTCGTGCTGCGTCCACATTGTGTATCCACCCATAAAACTGTACCGACAAAGATGCCATTTTACTTTAATTCTTTTTCTCCAATGCAACAACTCACATCTACCGCATGAACACCTTATCTTATCAAGGTCAAAATGTGCAGGATGCGCATAAGCAAAGTCGAGAAAATAGTCAACGTGACACTCAAAATCTTCAGTATTCTTCCTTTTCATCCAACTTCGATCGACCGACATGTCAACTGAATTATTGTATTGTATACCACTTCAATTATGACCAGTCATTAGGCAGGTCAATGTAAATATGAAGGCATGAATGTTACAACATGTCTATATCCCTCCATTCTCTAACAGGTAGTGGTCCCATCCTATTTAGAGAAGCACATGTTTATAAAACAGTGAATAACTCATGCTTAGTCCTATGTCTGCGGAAAATTCGGCAGCACCTCCCCGCATTTCTCCAAGTACATGATATCGATTAGGTGTTCTAACATTCATCTAACCTTGCCTTGCAAGGTATGACAGATGTTAGAACACCAGATCTGTATGCACCCGGAGAAACACATGAGAAAGTGTATCAAATATTCACGACATAGAACACAGAGCATGAGTTGAAACACTGTTTTATAAACACGTAGATTTTTCAAATTGTCCAAACTGGACATCCAAAAGCTCATTACAAAGCATTACTTCATAATGAGTACCTTTGAACAGGAACTAAGTGTTTTTATGCATGCCTGCGTTCAAAAATTGATAACATATGCAAGAATCCTTCCGAAATATCAAAATTACATAAAGATAGTTGCATATGTTACCAATTCCACTTTAAATAGAATTCGTTGGCAACGAGTTGAACCATCTCGTTGCCAAGGGACTTTGCAAAACAACAACGAATATAAAGAATGCAGGGTTTATAAATAACGAGTAATTGAATCATCTTTGGGCTAATTAGTGTTAATATTACCTAGAGTTGTCAATGGGCCGGGCTTGGGCCGGCCCGGCCCAGGCCCAATGGGCCTCCAATGAAATTGGGCTGGGGCCTGGCCTCACAAATGAAAAACGGGCCGGGCCGGGCCGGGCCTAAAACCTGGGATATATGGGCCCAGTCCAAGCCCAGGCCCTAGGCCCAATATTTAGGGCCGGGTTTGGGCCGGGCCCGGGCCCAATCCAAATTTTTTTTTTTCCTTTCTTCCCAACTTTTTATTATAAAGACTTCTTCTTCAACAAAGGGCAAAGTTTTTGTAAACGGACCACTGAGTATACAATCACTTTTTCACGAATTAACCCCCTTTCGAAAAGGCAAATTGATGTTGATTGACCATTAACCACGGATTAAGTACAAAAACTAGTTGTTCTAGCCCACACATACTGATTTTAAGTGCAAAATTCAATCTCTTTCGTAATATGGTGTAAAACCTGTAAATGTCAAAGAAAAATAGAGTAGATCAAACAAAAACAATAACGAGATCGATGAAGATAAAATAACATCTTTTCTTGTTACATTCAAATTCTTTGGTCATTTAAAGAAACATGAGATTATTCTTTAAGGCTCTTTAACACGTCACCCACTTCATGAAATTAAATTTAGAATTCAATTCACCTCTTTTGGTTTGAAACAAAAAGAATACATAATTTTTATTTATGTTTAGAATACATGATAATTATTTTTATAATTATTCCCTTAGCTTGTGATGTAGAACACAAAGCAAATTCTATAAAATACATTAAATGAAAGCCCACTCAGAAATCATCAAAAACACGTCACAGTCACCACACACTCATACTTCTCTGCGTATGTTAAAGAAAATACTGATCATATGAATTCAATAACACCTCAAAAACTATTAATTTAACTAAAAAGATCCAAAATATCAAAAAAATAATAATGTAATAAAATAGGCTTAAAAAATAGAGAAAAAAAATTAGGGGGGGCTAACGGGGCCGGGCCGGGCCAAACCCGGGCCATTTTAGGGCCGGACCAAAAAAGGGCCGTTTTAGGGTCGGGCCGGGCCCGGGCCAAAAACGGGTTTGGCCGGGCCAGCCCGCGGGCCATCCGGCCCTTTTGACATCTCTAGGATTACCTTGGGCTAATTATAGCTAAGTAGGATTGATTGTTACGTAATCAGGGTTATTTTCAGCTAATAGCCGGGTTTAATTGTGCGGAATAGTGTTGATTAGTCCAAATTAGGCTTAATTGGGTTATGTTAGGGCTAATTAGTGTTAATGAGAATTACATTGGGTTAATTATATCTAATTAGGGTTGATTATGAGTAATTAGGGTTATTTTTAGCTAATAGTCGGGTTTAATTGTGCGGAGTAGTGTTGATTAGGGTTACTTAGGCTTAATTGGGTTATGTTATGGCTAATTAGTGTGAATGAGGATTACCTTGGGCTAATTATAGCTAATGAGGGTTGGTTGTTATGTAATCAGGGTTATTTTTAGGTAATAGCCGGGTTTAATTGTGGGGAATAGTGTTGATTAGGGCTAATTAGTGTTAATGAGGATTACCTTGGGCTAATTACAGCTAATTAGGGTTGATTGAGAGTAATTAGGGTTATTTTAAACTAATTGCTGAGTTTAATTGTGCGGAATAGTGTTGATTAATCATAATTAGGGATAATTAGGCTTATAATTATGATTAATTAGGTTATGTTAGGGCTAATTAGTGTTAATGAGGATTACCTTGGGCTAATTATAGCTAATTGGGATTGATTATGAGTAATTAGGGTTATTTTGAGCTAATAGCTAGGTTTAATTCAGTGGAGTAGTGTTGATTAGTCCTAATTAGGGCTAATTAGGCTTAGTTGGGTTGTTAGGCTTAAATGCAGGACATCGTGTCCATCACCCCTTGAAGAGGTACTGGACACCTCCTGACGAGGTGTCCACAAGTATAAAGCGAGAATGTACATTTCGGTGTCGGTGTTGATCGGACACGGTGTCTGTGACCTACCGCCATCTCGACACCTCATCGACACATTCGGACACGTGTCCGACACCTCCGAACATGTGTGTGAAGACATTAATTTATTTTTTAAATGACAGACACCGTGTCCTTCACCCCTTGAAGAGGTGTGCACAAGTAGAAAGCCAAAATGTGACATTTTTCTGTGTCGGTGTGATCGGACGGGGTGTTCGTTACCTTCTGACACCTCGACACCTCATCGACACATCCGGAGACGTGTTAGACACCTCCGGACACGTGTCCGACACCTCTCAGCGGTGTTCAAAGACATTGATTTATTTTTAATTGTCGTACACCGTGTCGGACACCCATTGAAGAGGTGTCGGACACCCATTGAAGAAGTGTCCACAAGTATGAAGCCAAAATATGTTGTTTCGGTGTCGGCGTCGATCACACGCGGTGTCCGTGTTTGTGGTACCTTACGGGGATCTCAATCCAATTCGGTCCCATCCTTCGTCAACAATCTCAATATTTCAAATGCTCAATACACAATTAACAATCTAAAATCATCAATTAACAACCTAAAATCATCAATGAATAATCTCAATTACTTCAAATGCACAGCTAATAACCTAAAATCATCGATTAACAATCTAAAATCATCGATCAATATTCATAATTCTCAAATGCATAATTAACAACCTAAAATTATCAAACAAATGATCAATGTTCAAATGGGAAAAAATTGTTCAAAATGCACATATCCGATGCGCTTGAATTATTTTAATTTTGGGTTCGATACGATTAGGGCATTCAATTTAGGGTTTAATTAGGATTCCATTACTTTAATTTATGATTCAATTAGGGGGTTCTATTAGTTCAATTTAAGGTTCGATTGAATAATGCATTCAATTTAGGGTTCAATTAGGGGTTCAATTAATTCAATTTAGAGTCCGATTGGATTAGGGCATTCAATTTAGGGTTCTACTTAGGGGTTCAATTTGTTTAATTTAGGGTTCGATTCAATTAGGGCACTCAATTTAGGATTTAATTAGGGTTCATTTACTTCAATTTAGGGTTCAATTATAGTTCAATTTAGTGGTCAGTTGAAATGGGGCATTCAATTTAGGGTTCAATTAGGAGGTTCAATAAGTTCAATTTAAGGTTCGGTTGGATTAGGGCGTTCAATTTAGGGTTCAATTAGGGGTTCAATTAGTTTAATTCAGGGTTCGATTCGATTAAGGCATTCAATTTAGGGTTTAATTATGGTTCAATTAGGGGGTTCTATTAGTTCAATTTAGGGTTCGGTTGAATTGGGGCGTTCAATTTAGAGTTCGGTTAAATTGGGGCATTTAATTTAGGGTTCAATTAGGGGGTTCTATTAGTTCAATTTAGGGTTCGGTTGAATTGGGGCGTTCAATTTAGGGTTCAGTAGAATTGGGGAATTCAATTTAGGGTTCAATTAGGGGGTTCAATTAGTTCAATTTAGGGTTTGATTGGATTAGGGCATTTAATTTAGTGTTCAATTAAGAGTTCAATTAGTTTAATTTAGGGTTCGATTTGAGAAGGGTATTTAATTTAGGATTTAATTAGGGTTTAATTACTAAATCATCACATCCAATAGGGATACTTATCGCATAGCAATGCTTTTAAAATGCTTATCGCATAGGGTTTAATTAGGGTTCAATTTAAGATGTTTGAAAATATGTTCAATCAATAATTGAACATACTTATCGCATATCAGTGCTTTTATTGAGAACATCCATTGTATATAATTCGAGATAACCAATAAGCAAAGTATACACATTCGCATAATCAGACATCAGATTTCGGTTTAAAGGAAATAAACCGTAGATGTGTAGACTAAAACTAAATCGTCCCATCCAATAGGTTTTTCTACTCTGCAACATGTAACTAATCATTAATTTAGCTTAATTATCTTGTAATAAAGAAGACATGTAATAGACGGCGGCAATGAAGGGCGGCGGCGTTGGTGACGCCCGGCGGTAGAGGGCTTTTCATGCGGTGGCAGTGGAGGGGTCACCATGGAGGGGGATCACCGAAGGTCACCGTGCAGGGGGAGTGCGGAGGTGGGTCACCATGTAAGTGGAGTGCAGAGTTGTGAACGGCGGTGCAACGGTGGGGTTATTTTCAGAGAGAGAAATAGGGAGGGAGAAAGAAGCAGATCTGGTGTTTTAATCGAGGACTTTTAGCGACGAAACCAACCCATCGCTAAAGGTCCGTCACTGAATTATGGCTTTCATCAACGAACGTTTTAGCGACAGCAACATTCTGCCCCTTAAACAATTTTAGAAAACCCTCCAAAAAACTTATTTTATAAAAAAATTTTACCGACGATAATTCTATCTTAAAAGACAGCCGCAAAATTTTTTTTGGCAAAAATATTTGCCGACGGTATGTTTCGTCGGTAATATTAATTAACGACGGATGTTTTACAATGGTGTGTTGCGTCAGTAAAAACCCGTCGCTAAAAGCATATTTTCTTGTAGTGACTCCTTGTATCTGAGTGGAATTAGGAACACATTATGGATTTTGTGTCAAGATTACCACGAACAACTAATAGATATATGTCTATTTGAGTTTTCATGGATAGGTTGACTTAGACGGTCCAACTTATTCCTATCTGAGAAGGGTATTCTATAGAACGACTTGCCTGAATTTATATTAAAGAGGTGGTGAGTAGTTATGGAGTGCCAATAACCATTGTCTGATAAAGACACAAGGTTCACTTCAAGACTTTGAAAAAGTTTTCAATAAGAAGTGTGAACACCATGAGTATGGCCTTTCACCGTCAAACGGGTGGGCAATCAGAATGTACAGTATATATATTTGAGGATATGTTGGGCTTGCATTACTAAATTTGGTAAAGCATCAAATGAAAGTTACCCTTAATTGAATTCTCCTATAACAATGGTTATTAGTCGAACAAAGAAATGGCTCCTTATAAAGCATTGTGTGGTTGAAAATGTTGCATGCGTATTTGTTGGGAAATGTTGGAGAACGAAGACTATCACGCATGGAACTCTGCAAGGTGATAAGTTGATCTAAGCGATAAGTTAATCAAGGTAAGACATGTTAGAAGAGATAACGTAAAGGTTGAGCTGCGGGGTACGTCAAGAGGAGCTACATGACTATAGTTGTATATTGTATTGTAAACGTTTATGTTGTTGAAAGACTTGAAAGTCTTGCGCTACAGTATGATGTATGTTTGCAAGAAAGTTTTTGTAAAGACACATTTTGAAGCGTCTATTAATGATGTATGAAGGTTTAGTTGCTCTGTATTCTGCACAGAATTATGATTGGATTATGATAGACAACTCGGCTCCAGTGATCACCAGGGTTGAGAGTATCGTAATTACCTTGGCTCATACGGTTGGCAATGCCTTTGAGACACTACCTTGGCATGCTCTGAGTGCTCATGCACAAGAACTCACCAGCAGGGTAGGCGACTCCTCCAAGAAACGATCTTCGCCAGGGTCACTAGTCTACATGATCATAAACAAAGGGATCTTCATCGACATCCCAGGGATGATGACCGCCGGGTCACTCCGAGCCGAAAGCAGGGCTGCAGCGGGCATCACATGTGGTTCCCCTAGAAGTTGGGCGTTGAACCTTCCCTTCTGCTTTTAGGTCCTCTTTGTCTCTTAACGCTCTTGTGGAGCTCATCAAGGGCATTCGACTGGTCGTTAGATCAAGGACTTTCCTAGCCACACCGGTGATTTGTGAGCTAAACTTTCTAGATAAAAGAGCAAAGCTACAACGGGCAGGGCAAGGTGAACATACGATCCGGTAGATCGTGCAGTACCTACTTCTGTGGCCCCTTCATTGAGGTGTCACTTTCAGGGAGTGCCACGTGTTGCTTGATTACATAACATTCCTAATCCTTATAACGGGGTACTTGAGAACTCATTTTTAAGAGATAGTAGAATTAATCTTCACATTTTACTTTCTCACTCTAGAATTTCAGAGCTACAGGATTTTAGATAGAGAAACACATGGGGCCCTAATGTTGGAACTTGACTATGGACCTCGACATTGAACATGTGAAAGCCGTTCTATATTCACCCTGTGCCTCAGCCCTCATAGCGCTGCCACTCCTCAGGCTCTATTGTGAAAGCCTTGGTCTCTTTCCTTGTTCTATCCTTGCTCTATCCCATATTAATACACTTGGCTTTTGACTTAGACCAGATTCTCTGTGGCACCTCCATGTAACCCACGCTTTGGCATCAAGATCTTCCCAGGCTAACCGACAAAATCTACTAACAGAGAAAAATACATTCTCGATGTTCTCAGTCATAATACATACATCCATTCATGTAGGGCTACCAAAAGCTTTCAACCATGTAGGTCAATAGTTGTTACATACATAAAAAATTGACTACCTAACAACCACTTAAATACACCGATATACTTCCAAAATTTATGGTGCCCTATACATCAATCAGTTGATATTTATTGCTTGACTTGACCTTTCTTCGTTATTGTTGCTATTGTTGCATTTTCTACTTCATCTATTGCTTCTGCTGGCGTGGAGCTCTTACTCTTAAAAAATTACAAACCTAACTTTCCTGATATCTTTAGGAACTCGTATTGGTGGACGGCCACCAACGATGTCCTTAGTTTGCTTGACCATGGTTTCCTTGTCAAGATCCTCATATGCAAACTTTCTTGGTCTTCCCCTTATTTAGCACATTTTTGGGGCTCTAGGATAGTTTCGCCCAAACTTGTTACTTGAGAAAAAGACCACATTTAAGTCCCCTTTTTAATTTAAGTGCTGCATGTTATAACATGGATTACAAATTGTATTGCTTGTTAATAACATGTCTTTCGTTTTCTTCCTCACATGCATTTTTCATTCCCACAACCTCTAATTCACATCCTTTTGAGGGGGGAACTTGTGTCTTATTGGTCTACCGCTTACTATATTGGTTTCATGTACAGCCCCTTTTTTTGGTTTTTCCCTCACTATGTCATCAGTTTTTTTATCATCGTCCCCCTGCGCTGATGCAGGGGGTACATCAGATGCCTTCCTTGGCCTCTACCCTTCCAAACATTTTTGGCATTTATCGCCACACTAACTTGCACAAAGAATTAATGAAAAAGGTGATATGTGAACAAAAACGGTGAAATTGTAACATCCCAAAAATTTCCGGAGCGTTAGCCACTCAATCGATTAATGCTTAATTATCCAATCATCTCGATTCTACTAAGAATACCCCAATACATATATTAGAGTTTCTACAATAACTCAAATGTTCAAGTCATTGTTCTTAAATGCAAGGACTACATTAAAGAACTCAACTAAGTTACACACTAATTTCCCTCGCAGGGGCTTAAGTAAGGAAAACAATGAAAATCAAATGTAAACTAGCTCTATAATCAAGCTCTAGCTAATCCAAGAATCGACCGATGTTTATTACCTGCAGATGGGAACAAAAAAAGGGAGAGTGCGCTTTCCAGAGCTCAGTAACATCACTCAAAATTCAGTAGGGAATACAAACGATTGGAGAGTTTATTTCAATGGAAATATGGGAAGAGATTAATCTCAATCCCTCAAATCAGAAATCAATAAAAACACTTTTGATTACACTGAAACAATGCAGATGACATTGAACATAAGTGATATGCAAAGCCACACAGATAGTGCAAGGTAATCACTTAGCAAGGCCACAAAGGCGATGCTCAATAACACTGTAGTTACATATGCATATGAACACTAGCTAGACCCTCAAGGTACTAGCATCTTCCGACAATAGCAAACCATCCTTATATCACCTCCAATATAAATCATCCTTATAACTCCTCAATACACCAACTCATGTCAATACACCGAGTGCAATAATTGATGATGCAATTATTAAATCGATGCACAGCGAGAAATAAAATACGTAGCATCGAAAGGAATTTTCAATAAACATACAAGGCTCAAAACAGTGTATTAATGGCAATCGATGCAATTTCATCACAATTACAGCTGAGTCAAATAGAAACATCAATAACAATTTAGAAAGAATATTTATGATGTCAAATAGATGAAATAGGGCTTCGAAAGAAATCTCTTACCTCAATTGATCCAAGAAATACGCTCGCTACTATTCAACCTCATACAAACCTCGAATTAGCCTAAATTGGCAAATTAATTATTAGAAAACAACCTAGCCTCACAAAAAATTAATAAAATGCTAAATTTCAATCGTTGTTCACTCTAACACTCTTAACGTAAACGAAAACGAATTGGATCCTTCAAACAGCTAAATCTAACCAATAACCCTACACATTCTATAACGAATAAGACACTCCGAAATGCATAATAATTACCTATAGAATATATTTATGCCTTAAAATGCATAACAAGTTACAATATAAATTTTCTGAATTTCTGACTATTTTTGAATTAAAAACGATTTTTTTTCTTAAATACCAGAAAATGCCCAAAAATAACAACTAATGCTTCTAGCTCAAATCAAAGTCCCATAATTTTCATGATAGCTTCAAAGTATATAAGAAAAATACTAAAATAGAAATTAAGATTTTAAAGTTGCTGAAACCATTTTAAAATAATTCATTTTGTTAAATCAAATGCGATACATGTTAAGGTACTAAATCAACACAGAAATTTATGAAACTTTAACTGAGTTGCCTTTTTGCTATAAAAATATTGCTGTAATTTTCCAAAATTTAATATTAATTTTTGAAGGATCAAAACAAATTTTAGAACAACTACACTTGCAAATATATTAAAAATACCAAACGATATCAAAAAAATATGAAATTTTTTACAGTACTTCTAATATTATCCTAAGAACCTTCTCGCAAAGTTTCAACATATTTGGACAGTGGTACCGTGCCCAAGAGCCAGTGGTATAACTGTGAAAGCACAGTGTACCACCTTAATGCACAAACCCATTACTGTGTACCCCTCTTCTGCTTCCTTAGTAGTCCTGTGCAAACCCAGAACACTCACTCCTTACATCAACCACTCAATGCAGCCCCTCCCTTTTTCCTTGCACACACACACAACTCATGGCTGCACACACGGTAGCCCATGGCTGTCCACACAATACACACACAGTCCACTCAAAACACACACTGCACTCACCTTTAACTCATCATAATGCACACACTAAGACACACCCATACTCTCATGAAATCATATGAAACTCCTCATCTTGACTTTGGTCCATATATATTGTCTGCCTCAGTCTGGAAACCCTTGTATCAACTCCAACCTTATATCATTGATGGTTTCCTTTTTGTTATCACGTTCTTAGATTTAGCATATTCAACCACATCAAGGGACTTGTATACAGAATCATGAAAGAAGGCAAAGATGCAAAAGGAAAGAAGATCGTCACTCTGTCAACAAACTGGCAGTGCCTCCCTTAATCCCATGCTAATATTACTATGTAACCCCTTCTTAGCCAGCTCCATATTTCCTGTTTGCATCATCGCTACAAACTTATTGCAATCTATCCAACCGTCCTGAAAGTTAAATTAAGTGGAAGGGAAGTCGTTGATCCATGAAACAATAGAAAGCCCTTTCAAAATATCGTGGTGCACAAGTACATTTTTCTTTTCCTATCGAAGTCCAAAGCTGAAAGTTCTCTGCTGTCAATATGAAAATTATTCGACACGTGCCACCAAAACAGTAACACCATCCAAATCTAACGAAGAATAAAATTTTCAAAAGCATCATTCCTAAGTTAAATCCAGTGTTTGTGCCCTGAATGCTTTTTTTTTTTTTGGTATTCACCAAACACCAAACATAATGTTCTTCTCCTTTAGTCCAGTCTATATGGTTCTAGCTTTTCAAAAGGAGTCCTTAGATTGTGAAATCCTCCATATAGGGTTTCCATTGTCCTTTTAAAGCTCTAGTGATCCAAATAAGCTATGTACAAGGATGATTATCATTGTCAAATTTGAGATGGTGAGAGAAACACTTACATTGTTCTGATCAGCTTCTCTAATCATGTCTTCCAACTGGACCTCCTCTATGCCAAACTCGTCACATGCTACACCACTTCCGTCTTTGTCGAAGTATGAAAAATCCGCCAATAAATGATCTTCTCGCTCAATTTTATTAAAATGCAATGTTGCTGCTATGAATTCCCGATAATCGATAGTGCCATTATTATCAATATCCGCAGACTGCATTAGATCATAAATCTCAGGTTCATCAAGAGTAGCACCAAATCTTTTCAGTCCTACCTCGAGTTCTTTGAAACTTATTTGGCCACTGTTGTCTGTATCTATCGTTTGAAACATCTCCTTCCACCCTGAAATTTCTTCTTCTGAAAAATACTCTGTAATGACCGAATATTGAATCACCTTGTCGGAATCCGACACTGTTAGCCTTCTCTCTCTCTTTTACTGTGTATGTTTTCTTCTGTCTTTCTCACAAGCACACATACACAGATTTCTTCTTTCTCTCTCTTCATTTCTCTTGCTCTTTCTTTTCCCTTTTCTCTTTGCTGTGTCTTTGTTCTCCTCTGTTTCTCCATAACTTTAGGGCAAATCTAGTCTTTCTTTGTCTCTCATCTCTTCTCTGTCTCTTGTAACCCGAAGAGAAATTGCTCTTTTTTCTAGTTACCGAAAAATTCACTTAATTCTCTCCACTTTCTTCTCCTTTTGTCGTGGCCAAAACTCCCTCATTTTTCTTTTCTTCTTCTGCTCCTTTCACTCCCCCAGTAACATAACTAAAAAAAACTAATTAAGAAAGTAACTATTGCTCATTCCTCCCCTTCATTTCTTCTCTTGCTTCCTCTCTTACCAAATAACAAGGTTGACTAAATAAGTTTTGAGATTTAATTTTTTTTCCTTTTCTAACCACTCTAATTGAAGTAATATATATATATATATATATATATATATATATATATTAGTTGCTCTTTTAACCCTTCATTAGTCGCTATATCGTCTCGCATTAAAAGTGTCGCTAAAGTATATCAATGCTAAGAAAAATAATTCATCGCTAAAAATACATGTTGATTCTAAGTATTTGGAAAAAATATCGTCGCTAAAGATTGCCGATGAAATTCAGTCACGCTAATCGACGCTACATGTTTCTTTTAGAAACCGTCACTAAAGAAATGAGATAATCGGCTAGAAAGTAGTAATGTTCGGGGTATTATAGGAATAGCGTTTCAAAAAACACTAAAAAGGTACCTCAATTGTTATTGAACTTGTATTTGTTGGTTGAGGCTCTTGCTAGCTCCTATTGGCTTACACCTGTTAAAAGTAGACAAAGAAAAGGGTCATACGGCGATGTTCTACTAGCCTTAGATTTGGAATCAATGCAAACACATTAGTACACGTGCTTCCTCTACTCCAAGAGTGGTTGCATCCTTAGGTTTGATTGGACACTTATGTCTAGCATGTGCTCTCTTTTTGCACATGTTGCATTGAACACTATTTTGCACTCTCTTCAACCTACATGGATCTCTCTACTCCATAGCTCTTCTTCTTCCCACTTTCTTGAGTCTTCCCAGCTGGTTCTTATATAATGGTGCTAACACTCCACCCATTACAGTTTATTCCCACACGTCAAAGTTGGTCATAAGGTTTATTATGGTGTCATATGCCTTCAAATATGTCTTCTTGTTGTTCCAGTCAGAGACATAGTTTTCAAGCTACAAGTTCTTTAGTCATATAAGTTATGGCGTGCTACAAGGTATTCCACTCAAATACCATTACCTGCAATTTCATGTCCCATTAGGGATATCTAACATTAATGTATTACCCTAAACACACTAAACCTGAAACTTTAGACCACCTGGGGAGTCTTATGCAACTTTGCAATTTCTTAATAAGATTAATGGATCGTAGGTTATAAAACTCCTTTCCTTTTCTCATGTCCTGTCTCCTTACTAAAGCACCACCACTTTATCACTGAAGTCCTAAGTGCTTTCAAGGTTATGATAGGCAGTTCCTATCCTCATCAATTGCTCATTAAAAGATTCGCAGTAGTTGTGGGCTATGAGGTCACACTTAGGGGTTCTACAGAAGCATGACCTTGACCACTCTAATGGTGCTTATCAGCAAGTCGCTATAACTATTTGGGCTCATAGTATTCAGCTCCTTCTTTGCCCTTTCAAAATAATTCTTATTTAATGGAAGTGCAGCGTTCCATAGCATATCTTTCCACTTCTTTCCTTTAAAAATTGTATCCTGAAGTTAGCATACAAATCATAACAAAGTATCTAATTTCAAACCTTGGGGCTAAATTCTGAAATGCACTAACCAGCCCATTCTGCTTGTCTGCGATAAAGGTCCACTTGTCATGGTTTGGCTCATGTGTCGAGGCATCATCTACCAAGAATTTCCAGAATCAATTCAATGGTTGCTAACACCGAGACTCTACAAATACTTGACCTAGATTTATCTTTCCTAATTGTGTGACATCAATTCCTAATAATCTTCCTACAGTTTGAAGACCTGCTTTGACTTGCCTAAATATAAACCTCCGTAAACCTACCACTCCTTGTTCATCCAGTTTCATCACAACAGCGGTCCAAGTGTCAACTCTTTCTAATTCTGCCAATTTTTTATTCCTCTACAATCACTCTGACCAATGCCTTAATAAACTTTCTAGAAATAATCTTTTGACTTGCAATTTTAGCTTATTGTACACTGTCTTCCTTAATGCCTTCACAGGCATTGTTGGGTTGACCATAAACTTATTAATATATTAATTGCAAGCCATCTAGTACCTACTGCCTTGCTTATATATTGTCTATTACATGCATGCTTTGCAGCTACCGATTTGACTTGTAGTGAGCTAGTATTCTAGATTATTGATGCATATACCATCCACTCATACCCTTCTGACTTACAATAGCCCTGACTTTAGTTCCCGTGTTATTTGTGAACTTAATTGACCTTATTTCCCTGACTGAATATTTCCAAATAGCTTCTTTGAACTCCCTACTATGTGAGAAAATCATTCCTATCACAAATTATGGACTTTTCATGCTAGTTTTACAGTTAAACTTAAAGTAGATTGGTGTTCTTTCATGATCATAATTTGAGTCAAACCACTTATAAATTTCTTCGGTATTTATCTAACTCATTGGTTCTTTCCATTGCCCTCAGTTTATTTGCCTCGACTCTTTAGAACTTCTCCTTCTCATTCTTTTTTTTTTCTAATTTTCAAACGTATCCTTCTCAACATTAGTTAATTAAGCATTCATAAATTGTTTCTTGATCATCATTGTCCCTGTTTTATTCAAGGTTTGACCTGTCACTATGACTATCACTTCCATTTTTAGTACCACTATCAGCTTTTGTTTATCTGCGGTACCACTTTTACTTGAACTATCATCTTCATGATCACTTACAGTAGCACCTTTCGTTTATCACATTACCATTTTTATCTAATTTCTCAATAACACACCCACCTTTTGGTGAGTGTCACAGAGGAGCTGAAATAGGACTTAGTCTGCTCATTTCTATTGCTTATTTACAATATTCCCTACCTTTGCAATATAATTTTTTGTTATTTGTGAAACACGGATGTCAATTAGCCCTATACGTATTTCCATCGTATCACTTTCTTGGTTTGAGAACAAGTTGTCAACCAAATACTAATGCTCATTTGTTTTTGCCATGTTGCACCTGACTTATCTAGTTAAATGCAACCAAGAAAATTTGGATGTTTATTTAGTTAAATGCAACCAATATGGAGTTTTGTGCGTTTTACCTTGTTTATTTGTTTCTTTTTGGGAGGACGAAAAGCTCATCATCTTTGTTCTTGATGGTTTCCAGATCTCTAACTAGGTTCCCATGCTTCAGTAACTTACTAGCTCTTAAATAAGGGAACTGACCCCCATATAGTTGTATGAAAAAATGCATCAAAAGTTTTTTGTGCAGCTAGTACTGTGGATGTTTGATTATTTGTTGACAGCTGACTTCGCGGGAAGTACCCAACATGCTACGTCCATGTGCAATGCACGTACATCACCACTAATAATACTCAAAGTAGGGAGTTCTAATGATGCATCAAGTTTTGCGTAAGAATGTTATAAAACTTTTGGATTTTTCTATGCGAAGGAACTTAAGTTTTCTGTTTTTTTGTTGAACGACAAAGTAATTGCTAACTCTGATTCTTTCTCGATACGATCTTTAAGGCTGTGAACTCACACAATGTCAGAACCTCTGAGGTTCTCTTTTGCACAATTTCTTGCAAGAATAATGGAAGAGACTTTACTTAAACTTGTTTCACAAGTTATTTGGGGGTTTTTTAAAATCAACTAATCTGGACTTCTCAGATTACCCTTCTAGACAAAATCGTTGACCACTGTTCTGGTACAAGTCATTTTTTGAAAAAATGCAAGTACGATTATGCAAAAAACTTGTCAGTTTCTGCAAATATACAAGTCATTTATGTCATTCGAACTGATGCAATACTAACTTTGCCTAAAAGAAGGGCTTATATTAGAACACCCAAAGATTTACCTGATATGAACATAAATCTTGGCAGATTTGTGGGAGTCATTCCCAAATGACATTGATTCTCCGTAAAACCTATGCTGAAAAATCACTCAGACTAATCTCATTAGCACTCTAATTACTTTTAATCAACACTCAACCAAAGAAGCTATTTCGAAGAACAGCCATATTAGGTTTCATCTAAACTTCTATTTACTTCTGACTGTAAATTTGTATTTCCTAAGATACTTTTGAGATGCATAAAACTATAGAGAGTTTTGTGGTAATACTTTAATGAAGACCAATAGTGCTTGAAATTTTGGAGCAATGTAAAGCATATAACCAGTATTGACAACAAACCATTCAATGTTCCCTTCATCGCCAGTATAGACAAAAGATGGTGCTCCATGGTGCCAATAATGATCATTAGTAAGATACTTTTGGTAGAAGATTTTGGAGCACTTGGGAGAAAAAAATAAATTTTGTATGGAAATATTGGTTTTGTTTTGTTGGTTTGTTCTGCAAGTGAAATTTGATAGGCATTAGCGAGAAAGTAAGCTGACATTGATTCAAAATCTATGTATATTTTACCCCCACCATGTTCATATCAAGTAAATCTTTGAGTGCTCTAATATAAGTCATTCAATTAAGCAAAGTTAGTCATTCATTTACGGTCAGAAGAAAATAGAAGTTTAGATAAAACCTAATCTGGGTGTTCTTGGAAACAGCTTCTTTGATTGAGTGTTGATTAAAAGTAATTAGAGTGCTAATGAGATTAGTCTGAGTGATTTTTCAGCATAGGTTTTACGGAGAATCAATGTCATTTGGGAATGACTCCCACAAATCTGTCAAGATTTATGTTCATATCAGGTAAATCTTTGGGTGTTCGAATATAAGCCCTTCTTTTAGGCAAAGTTAGTATTGCATTAGTTTGAATGGCAGAAATGACGTGTATATCTGCAGAAACTGACAAGTATTTTTGCATAACCGTACTTGCATTCTTGCAGAAAACGACTTGCACCAGAACAGTGATCGACGATTTTGGCGTGAAGGGTAATCTGGGAAGTCCAGATTAGTTGATTTTAAAAAACCCATTTTTTCTTAAGTCTACCCATTGTTCTGAAATTTTGAAAAGTCACCCCACTTTTTTACAATTTTCCAAAATAAACCCCTCATCTACAAATATTTTACCCCAAAACCCATTTTTTTGTAATTTTCCCAAGTTATTTCACAAATGATGTGCTAATGATAGCTTAAATTAGACAAAAATGCACAACGAGGACATAAGGTTACAATAGGATACTGATAAAAATAAGCAAACACTGGGAATACAATAAGTCGCTATGATTTGCATCCTTGTAACATTTTCACTACTTTTAAGTAGTGAGAAAGTTACGAATTACAGTCACTTATAGTTGAAACTAAAAAAGCCAAGAATGTTGCCAGGTTAGAGAATCTTGTTGCATTTCTTCACTTTCAAAAAGCCAAAAAATGTACACAAAATCAAAGTCAACCTGAACCACAGAGGATTTTCATAAGAACTCCCAATACTTGGAAAGTTTTGAGGACCGTAAAAGCTCTCTTAAACTTTTAAATGCGATTAAGTCAATAAATATGTGGCCATTCTTTTACTTTTTTCTCAACCAAAAAATGATCCTATGAAGCCCACTATATACTCCTAGGAAGACCGAATTGTTTATTCCTACTGGTTCCCATTTTTGTGGTTCTTGAAGACCCGTGGAATCTATTTCTTCATTGTCGTTGGTTGGCACTTTAATTATTCTTGCAGCCCAAATACCCATTTCACCCGTATCCTCCCCATTCCCCACCCCCACCCATTTGGAATCTAAGTTTTTTTTATTAATCATAGGGCCAAATGGACCTCTTCCATACCAAGTATGTCAATTTTTTCAACTTCACATGTTATGCAACTCGTATTAGCGTTAACTACTTCACCACCACCGCCACCGCAATTGCACCACCACCAGTCGTCCGCAACCAGGGCTGCACCACCCCCACTGCCACAATAACTACTTCACCACCACCGCAATTGCTGCAACCAAACCAAAAATCCCCTAACAGCAATCCACCATCGCCCACCCCTGAAATCTCCACCCAATCTCACTACCTTCAAAACCGACCACCCCTCACCCCACCGCCCAAATCCTTACCCAGCCCGTCACTGCAACTTGTCCAAGTATATGAAAGAGAAGGACGAGAAAAGATGAATTCAGTACAATCTGAAAATTACCCACTCCTCCAATATTATCCACCACCCAATCGCCTCACCCCCTCGTCAATTTTAGAAACACTAGAACACCAACCATGAGGAAGACTTGCACTGGGTTGTTAAGTTTTTTTTATTAATCATAGGGCCAGATGGACCTCTCCTATACCAAGTATGTCAATTTATTCAACTTCACATGTTATGCGACTCGTATTAGCATTAACTACAAAATGAATTAATATCTGCGGTAACAAATGGAGTAATGCATCTTAATGATTAACATTTCATCTCTGTTTCAACTAAGACTTATAGTTTGCACAAGGAGTATCAATGATGAAATGAGAAGTGACGGTAGCATATTCACTATTTGAATTTGTTTGATGACAAGATAACATGTTTTTAGTTCTTGTTGCGGAAAGTACTTGTACCATTTGCACTTTGAACACCCTTTTTTTTTTAATTAACTTTGGTTGCTACCCCGGTTGTAAGAATCTTTCCCAATTCCATATATAGTGACAATTAATAGCCGCTAAATATCTTTAACGACGTTTCTATTAACACTTACAGCGACAATTCTTAACAGTATTATTTTAGCGTCACTAAATAAAAATCATTAAAAAATATTTAGCAACCATCAATTGTCGCTATATGGGAGGGTAGGAGGAAGATTCCTTCAATCCAGGTAGCAGCCAAATTTTTTTCTTTTTTTTCCCATCAATTTTCGTACGTGAATGCGTTGATCACAAGCGATATCTCTCTTTGGAAATTGATATGCAGCATTTATTAGTGAAGGTACCTACGCTAGTTTATAGATAATGTTTGAATGTCACTGTACACATCAAGTATGATGTGTCATCTAAACATTTCAAACGACAAAAGTGAATTGAAATCGACACCAAGATCATTTATCTGCTTAACACCCTTTTGGTTTAGAATATCCTGGGCTGCACGAGTTGTGATAGCGACCGCAAAAATGATATGGTTTTCCGGCTGATATGGTTGAGAAAAGAAGTGGCTACATGGCCAGTGGTGGTGGCAAAGTAGATACTTCACACGTGAAGAGATCGTAGCAATGACTATAATACGATTTATCCATATCCACGATCGTAGCACGTAATTCATTTGACCACTTGAGCGTACCTTGTATTGTCCAGACTCCGGTGAGCCTCTAGTTTCCCCTTTATCATGAGTTAATGCGTGGCTTCAGCTTTGTTTTCAACTTTGGGCGAACCGTGTGTTTTAAAATTTAGTGTTGAAAAAAACGTAGAGACGTACTCTTCAAATTATAAGCCTTAGCTCTACTTTTTGAAGACATTCTTACCATAGAAGAGGACGTATTCCATGTGCATCACTTTTACTGCCGTAGGGAAATGAATTACGTGCTCCAGTCCCCTTTTTTGTTTGGGTACCAATTCAAAAATTAGTCGCCACCAGGGCCATGTTAATGGTAAGGAGGAGCACAAGAATTATTCATTGAGTAAACTTTTATCCATGATTTTGGTCTAAAGTGTAGTCTTGCCACTCCAAAGCTAAGAACTTTATACATTCAGTGCTGTTGTACCAGCTATGGAAAAAGCAAAATTTAGGTGAGATCAGAGTTCAACAATAGCATATAATGCACCTATGGCAATTAGGACTGTACGCCCTTTGGCTGAATTAACTATTTCATTGCCGTTGCCTCAATTAACGAACAAAAAAGTAGACCTTCAGCAACAATATGAGAAGAAAATCCTAGTGGGTAAGCTGGATTTCTTGAAATAATCACGAAGAAATTGATTCAAGTCATGTCTTAGTTATAACCTTAGTGGTAATTAATTTATCTTCAGTACACGCTGAAATTGTATCGAAATTGATCTACACTTTATAGATTTTTTTTTTAGAAAAGGTTTGATCATTCGGTATCCGGACACCTCATTAGGAGCCGACTAATCCGGATTCTAGTCGGATAGGACCACATACGCAGTGAAGCTTTCCCTGCACTTTATAATTTGAAGAGTGTAAATCGAAACTAATCTACAATTTGTTGGTATTGTTTGAGGAGAGTGCACGGACAGGAATAGATATAAAGCATTGATTTAATCAAGTCCAACAAGTATAACATTGCCTACTCCTTTAATGTGATAGACTTCCACTTCAGCATGATATAAGTACATTATTACTTTCTGATCCAAGTACCGGTAGTTAACTTGCGGGTTTATCTTATATTAGGATATTAATGGATATTAAAAATACCTAATATGCAACGTTTGGATAATGTACTGTCATGACCTTTGTGGTGCCATTTATTTCTCCTACTTTTTCTTCTTGTGGTATTTGGGCTCAAGAACCGTTAAAGTGGTAACCAATGGCAATGGAGACTTAGGCTTCGTTTGACAAAACTTTTTTTTTGGTTTTCAGTTTTTAAAGAGTAGTTTTTTAAAGAGCAGCTTAATTTTTTTTTTTATAAAAACAAGTGGGTGTTTGATAACCCCTTTTTTTTTTAGGTTTTTTTTTTTGGTGTTTGGTAACCCTTTTTATTTTGACTTTTTTTTTTGGTGGTTTGCGGTGGCGGTGGTGGGGCGTAGCGGTGGTCGACGGTGGTGGTGGTGGTGGCCGACGGCCGGAGGTGGCTGCCGGCAGTCACCGGCGGTGGTGGCCGGCGGCCGGAGGTAGCTGCCGGCCGTCTCCGGCGGTGGTCGCCGGCGGCCGGAGGTGGCTGCCGGCAGTCTCCGGCGGTGGTCGCCGGCGGCCGGAGGTGGCTGCCGACAGTCTCCGGCGGTGGCTGCCGGCGGCCGGAGGTGGCTGCCGATGGTCGCCGGCGGCCGGAGGTGGTTGTCGGCAGCCTCCGGCGGTGGTCGCCGGAGGTGGCTGCCGGCGGCCGGCAGTCTCCGGCGGTGGTCGCCTGAGGTGGCTGCCGGCGGTGGGAGGGTGGTGGTGGTGGTCGAAAAAAAAAACCAAAAGTGAAAAAAAAAACCAGTTTTTGGAGTTTTTTTTTTTACTCTGCAGTTTAAAAACTGGTTTTTTAAATTGAAAAAAAAATGGTTACCAAACGCTCCTTTTTTTTCAGTTTTTAAAACAGAAAAAAAAAGAGGGAAAAAAAGAGTGTCAAACGGGGCCTTAGATTCCAAAAAGAGTGGAGTTAGGGTCTTCAAGAACCACACAAATGGCGACCAATAAAGGTGACGAATTGGGTACTCAAAGGAGTATAAAGTGGGCTTCGTAGGATCACCCTTTTAAAAAGAGGGGCCACTATTTGAATTTATTTAGTGGCCTTTGAGAGAACTTTACACTCCTCAAAACTTTCCTACGTGTTATGGGTCTTTTTGGAAATCGTTTGTGGGCTCAAATTGGCTTGATTTGTGTGGATATTTATAGAAGTGGAGATATGCAACAGGATCCTTTTACCAGACAAGGTTCTCAGCTTTTTCATCTATTTTTTCATCACATTGGACACCAAAAGTAAAAATGCATCTTATTTCCAAAGTTTGCTTACTCTTATCAGGACAGCTAAGTTAAGCTTAGTTAACTGTGTATCCTTCGTGAATCAACTTGCAAAACAAGGTTAGAATGTCTTACATTACTCTTACATTATTTTTGCGAAAGGGATACCATTATGTGTAAGTTGGAAGTTGCATGTCTTTGTGATCGTATAAAAATAAGTGCTACCAAATAATTATGGTTCCAAAATTTGGAAGTATTGGTAACGCTTTTTCTCCAAAATTTGGTACATCTTAAGTTATTATCAGTACTTCCTGCTTTTAGCATATGATGAAATGCTCATATACATTATCCTTATTTCTTTCTTGGTCATCACTATGATGGGACAATGCCATAGCCAAATTCTTCAAAAGAAAGCATCCGATCCAGTTCAGGCACCAGCTGAGGTCTCTTCGCAAACTTGCCCCTATTATGTGCTTAAGCCTTTCTTGAGGTGTACCTTATTTTCTTTTTGAGCTTCCTTGCTTTCCTTTTCTCCTTGTACCTTATGATTTTTGCTTCCCTGTTTGTTTGATCTGTTAGCGGTGTTGGCGCAGCGCTTGGGAATACGCTAGATGCCCCTTCTGGTGGGAGGTTGTCGGAGTTTGAAATGTTACTTATTTTGGTATCAGGTAAAATGCTGAAACCATCGATGAACGATAAAGGGCCCTGATTGTCAAACTAAGAGAAAAAGATGGGTAAATACTTTTCTCATCATTAATTTAGTAGTAGAAAAACATTAAAGATGTATATAAAAAATGACTTGCTTAAGGTCTAAACCATTTTTTTTTTCAACAAATCAACAACCAAACAGAAAATCTGAGCGTAGGCCGAACGTTTCACGTTGAATGAATTGACATGCATGGTATAACTGCAGGCCCATTTGGCCCCATGGTTAATCAATATTAGGCAAGCCAGTGCAGTTCTTCCTCGTTTTTGGTCTGCTATGGTTTGACCCCACAAGAGACCCAAGCAGGAAAGATGAGCGTCTGTGTCGAAAGATACAAAGCTACAACGTTACCAGGTGACTACGCTAATTGCCCAAAGAAAAATTTCTTTGCAATAGTCATGCTTTGGCCATAGTATCAGCCTATTGGTACTTAATATGTACTGATAAATGGCATACATTTATCCCCCTTCTTTTGGTCCATCTCAGGAAGTAGTGAACTCCAGATACAGCCCAAAAATCATTCCACCGCGAAAATCACTTCTGATAGAAACATAATATGGAAAGGAACCATGGTTGGAGCATTCATGCATGTTTCAGGATCGTAACTCGTAAGATCTGCTAAAATATCGAGCCAGAAAGATAAGATCGACTATGTACAAAAATATAGAAAGCTACCTCTATTGCCAAAAACGTTGTGTAATCAGCGGAAACAAGTGGCCAACGGAACAACCTGAAGGGCAGTATCCTGAAAATAGTCGTGCTTTGGCAATAGTAATAGCTTATAGGCGCTCAAGAAAGATGTATAACTGGTATACAGTTACTTCTCTCTTCTTTCTCTCTTTTCAAGAGACAGGGAACTCTAGATAGAGTATGCCTGAGCACAAAAAGTCATATCCTTAAGAAAATTTCTCATGTCGGAAACATAATCTACAAAGGAACCACAGTTGGAACACTTCAGTTTTGGTTTATAGGCTAATAAATTAATGCTTCTCTCTTACTCTTTCATATTTTCTTAACCTACATAACAAAAATTCTGACTCTGCCACCAAAAACCCAAAAAAATGAAAAAAAAAATAACTCTCAAACTTAGCAATAACAAAACACCCAGCTAGGTGCTTTCGACAAGTACTGAATTTGCTCATGAAATAAATCTACATTATGGAAGATGGAAGAAGAGGAAGAACGTTGAATAAAGATGTTTCATTAGAGAGCATATATCCGATATGCAAGTAAAATTTCCCGGTGATTTTGTAAGAAGAAAATAACAGAACTCCTTGGGCGTTTGCTGCTTGAATCTTCTTTCTCCTGTCAAAGACAACCTCTAACTTCAAGGAGCTATCACTTCTTGAAAAAGGAGCATACAAAAACTAAAAGATACTATCTGCTACTTGGTAGAGAGCAAAACCAGCTTTACATACCTTTGTAGCGGAATTATTGCTTTATGTCATGAAAATATCCCCCAAAGATATGAGGAAAAATATCTCAAACTACATATAGCAAGGAGAAGAAAATAAAGGAAAGAAGAAATACTTCACCTTTAGCACCAATTTTGAACACCAAAAGACAGAGAACATTAACAGCTAGTGAGATCACTTTCGAAAGCAAAGAGTACGGTTTGAACAACTACGGGAAAAAAAGAGAGAAGATTGTACCAGAGAGGTTTTTGGAATCTTACAATGTGACTATCTGAAAGCGTGTGAATGGAGCCACATTTGCAAAAGCGGTGTAGAGATTGATCATCCACAGCTGGGACCACACTATTACTGCTTTCGGTATTATTAGCCACCAGATGAACGCTCTGAGGTTGCAGCTCATTGTAGTGGTACATATCATCTATGCTTGTATGGTTAACATAAGGAAAACCAATGTTCGGCGTATCATTGTTAGGATTCATCAATAACCATGAATCAATTTCATCTTCAACTTTTTTCGCATTTAATTCACTCACGAATTCTTTTTCCATGTTGAAAGTGTCATTCACCAAGTTACTAGATGTTGATGCAACACTGTTAGTATCAAGTGACGAGAAAGTTGGTAGAGAATTACTCGCACATGATGTGCAATTGAGTGCAGGATTATGAGAACAATGATAGAAGCTTGCACCACAGCCAGTGCAGAGGTAAGCCAAAGCGGTGTCGCAGAAAGGCGTGCACATACTGGTATTTAACATTGTTGGCTAGAGTAAGTGT
Organism: Escallonia herrerae; assembly: GCA_033070095.1. Classification (NCBI taxonomy): domain Eukaryota; kingdom Viridiplantae; phylum Streptophyta; class Magnoliopsida; order Escalloniales; family Escalloniaceae; genus Escallonia; species Escallonia herrerae. The sequence continues at coordinate 87,085 of JAVXUP010000512.1, read as the reverse complement.
CGCTTACTCTGAGTTGTACTTATATATACTCCAAGTCTGTAACTCATTTCATTTGAGGTTGTGGAGGAGAAGGGTGGATGAGTTGTTCTGCGTATGGAGGGGGAATCCAAGTGATTGTGGCTCAAAGAGGTTGATCCATGATCTTGTGGTTACATGAGTTTCTGGTGAGTACATCATAGCCTCAGATGTTATATGGGATGCATCTTCCTCTTTTAGTTCTTTTTGTGCCTTGTAGGAGAGAGAAGCTGGAGGGGGGGGGGGGGGGGGGCAGACACAGAGTTTGGCCTAACTTACAATGAGTAGGTCCACGTCGTTACCATAATAATATCATAATTAGGGTTAAAATTTAGATTGTGAAGCTAACTCTTAGTAGTTATGTGGTCCAATAGAGTCTAACATTTCCGGTTCGACTCTATTATTTACAACTTTACTCATACACATCATATATTAAAAGAAATTATGTAAATACTTCAAATAGAAAACATGCCAATGCACGCATTTGCAATCATATTTGTGGCGCTAGAAAGGATACACCAAACTTGATCTTAATATGGCATTTAAATCGCCAAATATATAATATTGAATAAGTGTATTTAAGGCTTTGTTGTAGCTCCTTGACAACTAAAAACCGAAAAGTGACGAATGCTCTAATAACAAAACTTATCCACCCAAAAATATAATTATCCTGTGCATCAAACATGGTTGCGACTTGTTTTCATTTTCTCACTGAATCTATCATTTTCTCGTTTGTTATGAGTAGCAACAAATTAAAGTTCTCCTTAATCAATGAAACTGAATCTACTCCTCGTAGTTCGAGAAGAGTGCACGGATGAGAACAAACTCAGGATTATGTAATCAGGCCAACCTTTGTAACAGTGCCTACCATATTGATGGTTCGTATTCCTCTAACATGATATTAGAAGAAACTAATAAGTACCACTCGCTGGTCCCTACACAGAAAACTTGAATCTCTACATAAAAGCAACAGCGAATGCCAAACAAGATTTAGATGTTTGTACAGCAAGAACTCCAAATCTGAAGGCTACTGGCAACAAAGAATTAGATTCCAAAGAGGTGGTGGTGGGGGGAGGGGAGGACATGCACGGGTAATATGGCTGCAAGAACAATTAAAGTGTCAACGAATGACAATGTAGAATTAGATTCCATAAAGGAGTGGAGCGTAGTAGGGTCTTCAAAAACTGGAAAAAAAAAAACAATGGCAACCAATAGCAATGTAAAATTAGGTACTCGAAGGAGTATAGAGTGGGCTTCACAGGATCAGTTTTTGTTGACAGAAAGGTGGAAAAAAAAAAACTTTGCGGTCCTCAAAACTTTCCACGTGTTAAGGAGTTGTTTTGAAAATCCTCCGCGGGCTCCAGTTGGCTAGATTATTCTTGTGTACTCTTTCTCAGCTTCTTTATCACTGAACTAAATAATATAGTTTACGAAGCGATGAGCTCAAATCGTTTAATATTATTAGAAAAGTAATGTTGGAGAAAATCCCAACAACGAGAGACGGGTGAATCCCGAAGTCAAAGACGCTCCTTACAATAGCAATTATCAATGATGACCAAAACAAGCTGCTAAGTAGGTTGTAACAAAGTGAACTACAATTTTCTTTAACAAGATATGAACGTTACAATTAAAAGTCTTATAGATTTAGGATGTCTTTTAATTAACGTTTCGCGATGACATATGACAATAATCTCGTACTACTATTTAACTGAATTTAAAATTTTTAGTTTAATATTTAGAGTTTTGTAGATATAATCGTTAGTATGTATCAATGATATATCCAGAACCAATATGATTAAAAAAAAGCCAGTTATTTGTACCATTACTTTCGATTTTTTGTGAGTGTAATCTAGTGAAGAGTGTTATAACTTATTTACTGGTGATGTATACGAACTTCAATCTTCCTATAAGCATAAATGTCAAATTCACTCATCTTCTTTCTTCATGAGAAACTCTTTGCGTATATTATTTGTCCCGTGCATAATGAAAAGGAAAAATAGCATTGAAAGTGTTTCTATCTTTACATAACTTATTAAAGTGTTGGTAACATGACTTGATGAAAATATCATTGAAATATTATATTAGTGTAGCCAGGGGCTAGAAAGTGGTTAACCTCAAAAATATTGTTTTGTCTAATTAACGAAACTTTAAGGAATTAAAATGTGAGACCAAAATCAAAATCGAATGATAAAAGTCATTCTAGGGAAAAAAAAATTACTGCTCCTAGTCCTGGATATAGTTTATGCCCTTTCAAATTACTGGTAGAACTAACCTAAAGTCATTATATTTTTATTTTAGTTCATCGCTTGTCTGCATAGGATTCTTGCGTAACCCGTCTATGAATACTACACTAACAATACTTCTAAATACCTTAATTAGCGCTATCATTGCCACTACAAATGCAATTACCTTCACCATATCATAACTTTTGCTCGTCAGGGCACTTTCTTGCTTCTATCGTCAATTTTTTTAGGTTCATCACTTGTTGAATCCAGTTTAGATCATGACTTATCAATCAGTATTGTAATGTAAATTAATATTACCTCGAAGCACCTTAGTACTACCTCTACAGCAACTATAACAACAACCATCACCTCTTACACTACCACCGTTTAGTTATGACTATCACCACCACAAGTATCAGCATACTACACGCCAACACCGCTACAGCCACATGTTGTCACTACATAATTGAAACTCACTACCAATATTCCAATTCTACCACAACAGTTATCACTATCGTAATTAGCGTGGCTGATCATTCGCATAATTGCATATATTACCACCCTCACCCTCTCACATCTAGCACCGACATTTCGGTTATACCATTACACCCTAGGGCCACCCAGGCTTCTCTCTTTTTGTAGTTGTTTATGAAGGGTAAAAGATTCTTAAAACTAATTTATCTTTTCGTCTCTTTTATTTTACAAACTTATTCTCAACTTGTCACAAATTATTCTTCAATCGATTTTGATTTTTCTTGAAGACCCAATATAATTGTTTCTAAATACTTTGTTCATATTGTGCCTAACATGTTAGATTTAAAAAAAATGGTGCAAAAAGACGAAAGTTACAATACAGCTTATGGAGAAATAAGATTTCTTTAAAAAGGAAAAAATGCCTAAACAAATAGGATGATATTTTGTAATATCCCACATCGGTTGTGGGAGAGTTTGCGATTAGCCTTATAAGACCCTGCCTATGAACTCATAAGTACCTACTTGGCTAGCCCTTTTGAGGGAGGCAATGCCCTGTGGTGGGGCCGTGGACTGGGTCGTTACAGATGGTATCAGAGCCGACTCTCGAAAGCTCGGGCTGGGGTATCCAGTCAGGTTGCCGATGGTTGGGGGAAACGAAGGCAAGCCCGGGTATATCCCAGATCAAGAGGATGGTTGGGGCAACAAAGGGTGAGCTGGGTATATCCCACATTGGCTAGAGAGGAAGATTCTGGGCTATGTACGATCGAGCCTTAGCGAGGACGCTAAGGAATAAGGTGGGGAGATTGTAATATCCCACATCGGTTGTGGGAGAGTTTGCGATTAGCCTTATAAGACCCTGCCTATGAACTCATAAGTACCTACTTGGCTAGCCCTTTTGAGGGAGGCAATGCCCTGTGGTGGGGCCGTGGATTGGGTCGTTACATATTTTGCATAACTAAAAGATTGAGGTAAAAACAAAAATATACCCAATGAAAAGCTTACCTTTTAATTTGTAAAAATTAATCAATAATTTCATACATGATTTTTGTTGTTTGCATTTGCGAGATTTTATTTATATTTACAAGATTTATTTTATTTGTTTTAAGTGTTTTCAAGAAGTTAGTAGTCCAAACTGAAGCCTTTTTGAATTATTTAGAGCTTTAAAAAAACTAGATTTAAAGCCTTTTTGGATTATGTAGAGCTTTAAAAGAAGTAGATTTAGTTTTTTTTTAAATTTTATAAGATTTACAAAAGTCGGGCCAATGATCATACTAAAGAATTAGTGAGTAGGATATGATTTTCATATTTTACATTTTTTAGATTTTAAATTGTTATTTTAAAGTACTTTTGAGATTTTAATAATCAAAATTAAGGCCTAATGTATCAGTATACTGATTAGGTAGAGTTTTAGAAGGTTTATATAGAGTTTTTTTTAGTTTTATAAAGTTTAAAAATATTGCATAAATACATAATCTAGGCGCTACTAAGGTCAAGCCTAATATTACTATGTAACCCCTTCTTAGCCAGCTCCATATTTCCTGTTTGCATCATCGCTACAAACTTATTGCAATCTATCCGACCGTCCTGAAAGTTAAATTAAGTGGAAGGGAATTCATTGATCCATGGAACAATAGAAAGCCCTTTCAAAATATCGTGGTGCACAAGTAGATTTTTCTTTTCCTATCGAAGTCCAAAGCTGAAAGTTCTCTGCTATCAATATGAAAATTATTCGACACGTGCCACCCAAAAGAGTAACACCATCCAAATCTAATGAAGAATAACATTTTCAAAAGCATCATTCCTAAGTTAAATCCAGTGTTTGTGCCCTGAATGCTTTTTTTTTTTGTATTCACCAAACACCAAACATAATGTTCTTCTCCTTTAGTCCAGTCTATATGGTTTTAGCTTTTCAAAGCAAGTCCTTAGATTGTGAAATCCTCCATATAGGGTTTCCAGTGTCCTTTTAAAGCTCTAGTAATCCAAATAAGCTATGTACAAGGATGATTATCATTGGCAAATTTGAGATGGTGAGAGAAACACTTACATTGTTCTGATCAGCTTCTCTAATCATGTCTTCCAACTGGACCTCCTCTATGTCAAACTCGTCACACGCTAGTTGGAACTCATCCTGGGTGATATAACCACTTCAGTCTTTGTCGAAGTATGAAAAATCTGCCAATAAATGAGCTTCTCGCTCAATTTTATTAAAATGCAATGTTGCTGCTATGAATTCCCGATAATCGATAGTGCCATTATTATCAATATCCTCAGACTGCATTAGATCATAAATCTTAGGTTCATCGAGATTAGCACCAAATCATTTCAGTCCTACCTTGAGTTCTTCGAAACTTATTTGGCTACTGTTGTCTGTATCTGTCGTTTGAAACATCTCCTTCAACCCCGAAATTTCTTCTTCTGAGAAATACTCTGTAATGACCAAATATCGAATCGCCTTGCCGGAATCCGACACTGTTAGCCTTCTCTCTCTCTTTCACTGTGTATGTTTCCTTCTGTCTTTCTCACAAGCACACATACACAGATTTCTTCTTTCTCTCTCTTCATTTCTCTTGCTCTTTCTTTTCCCGTTTCTCTTTGTTGTGTCCTTGTTCTCCTCTGTTTCTCCATAACTTTAGGGCAAATCTACTCTTTCTTTGTCTCTCATCTCTTCTCTGTCTCTGTAACCCGAAGAGAAATTGCTCTTTTTTCTAGTAACCAAAAAATTCACTTAATTCTCTCCACTTTCTTCTCTTTTTGTCGTGGCCAAAACTCCCTCATTTTTCTTTTCTTCTTCTGCTCCTTTCACTCCCCCAGTAACATAACTAAAAAAAACCAATTAAGAAAGTAACTATTGCTCATTCCTCCCCTTCATTTCTTCTCTTGCTTCCTCTCTTACCAAAATAACAAGGTTGACTAAATAAGTTTTCAGATTTAAATTTTTTTCCTTTTCTAACCACTCTAATTAAAGTATATATATATATATATATATATATATATATATATATATATATATTAGTTGCTCTTTTAACCCTTCATTAGTCGCTATATTGTCTCGCGTTAAAAGTGTCGCTAAAGTATATCAATGCTAAGAAAAATAATTCATCGCTAAAAATACACGTTGATTCTAAGTATTTGGAAAAAATATCATCGCTAAAGATTGCCGATGAAATTCAGTTACTCTAATCGACGCTACATGTTGCTTTTAGAAACCGTCACTAAAGAAATGAAATAATCGGCTAGAAAGTAGTAATGTTCGGGGTATTACAGGAATAGCGTTTCAAAAAGCACTAAAAAGGTACCTCAATTGTTGTTGAACTTGTATTTGTTGGTTGAGGCTCTTGCTAGCTCCTATTGGCTTACACCTGTTAAAAGTGGACAAAGAAACGGGTCATACAGCGATGTTCTGCTAGCCTTAGATTTGAAATCAATTCAAACACATCAGTACACGTGCTTCCTCAACTCCAAGAATGGTTGCATCCTCAGGTTTGATTGGACACTTATGTCTAGCATGTGCTCTCTTTTTTCACATGTTGCATTGAACACTATTTCGCACTCTCTTCAACCTACATGGATCTCTCTACTCCATAGCTCTTCGTCTTCCCACTTTCTTGAGTCTTCCCGGCTGGTTCTTATATAATGGTGCTAACATTCCACCCATTACAGTTTATTCCCACACGTCAAAGTTGGTCATAAGGTTGATTATGGTGTCATATGCCTTCAAATATTTCTTCTTGTTGTTCCAGTCAGAGACACAGTTTTCAAGCTGCAAGTTCTTTAGCCATATAAGTTATGGCGTGCTACAAGGTATTCCACTCAAATATCATTACCTGCAATTTCATGTCCCATTAGGGATATCTATTACTAATGTATTACCCTAAACACACTAAACTTGTTTAGACCACCTGGGGAGTCTTCTGCAACTTTGCAATTTCTTAATAAGATTAATGGATCTTAGGATATAAAACTCCTTTCCTTTTCTCATTTCCTGTCTCCTTACTAAAGGACCACCACTTTATCACTGAAGTCCTAAGTACTTTCAAGGTTATGATAGGCAGTTCCTATCCTCATCAATTGCTTCATTAAAAGATTCGCAGTAGTTGTGGGCTATGAGGTCACACTTAGGGGTTCTACAGAAGCGTGACCTTGACCACTCTAATGGTGGCTTATAAGTAAGTCGCTATAACTATCTGGGCTCATACTATTCAGCTCCTTCTTTGCCCTTTCAAAATAATTCTTATTTAATGGAAGTGCAGCGTTCCATAGCATATCTTTCCCCTTCTTTCCTTTAAAAACTATATCCTGAAGTTAGCATACAAATCATAACAAAAGTATCTAATTTCAAACCTTGGGACTAAATTCTGACATGCACTAACCGGCCCATTCTGCTTGTCTGCGATACAGGTCCACTTGTTATGGTTTGGCTCATGTGTCGGGGTATCATCTACCAAGAATTCCCATAATCAATTCCATGGTTGCTAACACCGAGACTCTACAAACTTGACCTAGATTTACCTTCCTAATTGTGTGACATCAATTCCTAATAATCTTCCTACAGTTTGAAGACCTGCTTTGACTTCCTAAATATAAACCTTCGTAAACCTACCATTCCTTGTTCATCCAGTTTCATCACAACAGTGGTCCAAGTGTCAACTCTTTCTAATTCTGCCAAATTTTTATTCCTCTACAATCACTGTGACCAATGCCTTAATAAACTTTCTAGAAATAATCTTTTGACTTGCGATTTTAGCTTATTGTACACTGTCTTCCTTAATGCCTTCGCAGGCATTGATGGGTTGACCATAAACTTATTAATATATTAATTGCAAGCCATCTAGTACCTACTGCCTTGTTTATATAATGTCTATTACATGCATTCTTTGCAGCTACTGATTTGACTTGTAGTGAGCTAGTAATCTAGATTATTGATGCATATACCATCCACCCATACCCTTCTGACTTACAATAGCCCTGACTTTAGTTCCCGTGTTCTTTGTGAACTTAATTGACCTTATTTCCCTGACTGAACATTGTCAAACAGCTTCTTTGAACTCCCCACTATGTGAGAAAATCATTCAAATCACAAATTATGGACTTTTCATTTCATGCTAGTTTTACAGTTAAACTCAAAGTAGATTGGTGTTCTTTCATGATCAGAATTTGAGTCAAGCCATTCATATTGGTTCTTTCCATTGCCCTCAGTTTATTTGCTTCGACTCTTTAGAACTTCTCCTTCTCATTCTTTTTTTTTTCTAATTTTCTAACGTATCCTTCTCAACATTAGCTAGTTAAGCATTCATAAATTCTTTAGTGATCATCATTGTCACTGTTTTATTCAAGGTTTGACCTGTCACTATGATAATCACTTCCATTTTTAGTACCACTATCAGCTTCTGTTTATCTGTGGTACCACTTTTACTTGAACTATTATCTTCATGATCACTTACAGTAGCACCTTTCTTTTATCACATTACCATTTTTATCTAATTTCTCAATAACACACTCACCTTTCGGCGAGTGTCACAGAGGAGCTGAAATAGGACTTAGTCTGCTCATTTCTATTGCTTATTTACAATATTCCCTACCTTTGCATTATAATTTTTGGTTATTTGTGAGACACAGATGTCAATTAACCCTATACGTATTTCCATGGCATCACTTTCTTGGTTTGAGACAAGTTGTCAACCAAATACTAATGCTCATTTGTTTTGCCATGTTGCACCTGACTTATTTAGTTAAATGCGACCAAAAAGATTTGGATGTTTATTTAGTTAAATGCAATCAACATGGAGTTTTGTGCGTTTTACCATGTTTATTTGTTTCTTTTTGGGAGGACGAAAAGCTCATCATCTTTGTTCTTGATGGTTTCCAGATCTCTAACTAGGTTCCCATGCTTCAGTAGCTTTCTTAGCTCTTAAATAAGGGAACTGACCCCCATATAGTTGTATGAAAAAATGCATCAAAAGTTTTTTGTGCAGCTGGTATTGTGGATGTTTACTTGTTGACCGTTGACTTTGAGGGAAGTACTCAACATGCTACGTCCATGTGCAATGCGCGTAAATCACCACTAATAATACTCGAAGTAGGGAGTACTAATGATGCATCAAGTTTTGTGTAAGAATGTTATGAAACTTTTGGATTTTTCTATGCGAAGGAACTTAAGTTTTTTGTTTTTTTGTGGAACGACAAAGTAATTGCTAACTCTGATTCTTCCTCGATACGATCATTAAGGTTGTGAACTCATTCAATGTCAGAACCTCTGAGGTTCTCTTTTGCACAATTTCTTGCAAGAATAATGGAAGAGACTCTACTTAAGCTTCACTACAAGAAAACCTGCATTTTGCGACGGAATATTGCCGACGGACTGGATTCCGTCGGTAAATTGTAATTTACCGACGGAATTATCCGTCGGAAAAATTCTGTCGTTAAATATTATTAACGACGGAATAATCCGTCGAAAAAGGTTTTTTGCAACGGCCTTTTGCCGGCGGTAGTTTAGCGACGGAACTTCCGTTGCTAAAATATTTTTAAGTTTTTTTTATTTTTGGAGGGTTTAATAAAAACTTTTAAGCGACGGAATGTCCCCGTCGCTAATAATTCTGTCGGTAAAGTCGGATGTCACCGACGGACTTTAAGCGATGGGGTAATTCCGTCGCTAAAAGCTATCCCTAAAATTACCCAGATCTGTTTCTTCTCTCTCCCCGTTTCTCTATTCGAAAATCAGCTTCACCCCCTTTCCGCCGGCGACTTTCACCTCCACGGTTCACCGCCGTTCTCACCTCCACGGTGCCCCACCTCCGCCGACTTTCACCTCCACGGTTCACCGCCGTTCTCACCTCCACGGTGCGCCACCTTCAGCGAAACGACATCCTCCCCTCGACGCCGGTAGACTGATATATACCTCCGCCGCACCAGCGCCGCCCTCCACTGCCGCCTCGCCACCAACACAGCCGCCGTCCACTGCTGCCGACAATCACTACTCGTCAGCCGCACTTAGAAGGTAAGTCACCCACTGTCGATTTTCTTTGGTTTGGCATGGTACATATGTCAATATTTAGCACCCACTGTTGTAATTTTTGGGATTAGATCATGCTACTTTGTTTAATTATGTGGTGTTTTGACTGGTTATCTCGAAAACTATGGTTGAATATTAAAAAAAATTAAAATAATTGAGGTGTTGATTTGATACTGCCCAGCCGAGAGAGAGGGGCCTGAAGGTTGGTGTGTTTTGGGCTGGGCGTGAGGAGGTGGTTATGGAGTCGCAGTGATGGCAGCCGTGACTGCAAGTGCATTTTCTAAGTGCAGTGTGTGCGTATAGTGTGTTGTGTACTTATATATGTAGGTGGTGCAGTGTAAAGTGCTGAGTGTGTGCAGTGTGTAAAAGGAGTGGGCAGGCTGTGAGGATACATGGGGTGGAGGGAGAGAGGCTATAACAGGCACCCTAAATTGAATGTCCTAAATCAACCAAACCCTAAATTAAACTAATAGAACCTCCTAATTGAACCCTAAATTGAACTAATTAAACCCTAAATTGAATGTCCTAATCGAATCGAACCCTAAATTAAACTAATTGAACCCCTAATTGAATGCCCTGATCCAACCGAACCCTAAATTGAAATAATTGAACCCCCTAATTGAATGCCCCAAATCAACCGAACCCTAAATTGAATCAATAGAACCCCCTAATTGAACCCTAAATTGATATAATTGAACACTAATTAAACCCTAAATTGAATGCCCTAATCGAATTGAACCTTAAATTAAACTAATTGAACCCTAATTAGCCCTAATTAGGACTAATCAGCACTACTCGGCACAATTAAACCCTAATTAGGATTAAATAACCCTAATTAGTCCTAATCAACCCTAATTAGCTATAATTAATACTCTTAATTAACCCTAGTAACCCAGTTAGCCCTAATTAGCCCTTGTACATCCCATAATTACTCCATATTGCCCAGAGATGGTTCAATTACTCGTTGTTTACAAATCCTGCCGTCTTTATATTAGTTGTTGTTTTGAGAAGTCCGTTGGCAACGAGATGGTTCAACTCATTGCCAACGAATTCTATCTAATGTGGAATTGGTAACATATGTAACGATCTTTCTGCAGTTTTGATATTTCGGAAAGATTCTTGCATATGTTATCAATTTCTGAACGCGTGCATGCATAAAAACCCTTAGTTCCCGTTCAAAGGTACTAATTACAAAGTAATGCTTTGTAATGAGCTTTTGGATGTCCAGTTTGGACAATTTGGAAAAGCTAATTGTTTGTAAAACAGTGTTTTGACTCATGCTTTGTGTTCTATGTCGTGGATATTTGGTACACGTTCTCGTGTGTTTCTCCGGGTGCATACAGATCTGGTTTTCTAACATCCGTCAAACCTTCTTGAGCAAGGTTAGATGAATGTTAGAACACCTAATCGATGCCGTGTACTTGGAGAACTGCGGGGAGGTGCTGCCGAATTTTTCACAGACATGGGACTAAGCATGAGTTAAAAACTGTTTTATAAACATGTACTTTTCTGAATGGGATAGGACCACTACCTGTTGAAGAGTGGAGGGGAAATATGTAGACATGTTGTAACATTCATGCATTCATATTTACATCGGCAATGCCTAATCACTGGTCATAATTGAAGGTGGTATATAGTACGATAATTCAGTCGTCATGTCAGTCGATCGAAGTTGGATGAAAAGGAAGAATGCTGAAGATTTTGAGTGTCGCGTTGACGAATTTCTCGACTTCGCTTATGCACATGCTGCATACGTTGACCTTGATAAGATAAGGTGTCCGTGCGATAGATGTGAGTTGTTGCACTGGAGAAAAAGAATTGAAGTAAAATGGCATCTTCGTCCATACGGTTTTATGGGTGGATACACAAGGTGGACGCAGCACGGGGAAACGATAGTATTGTCGTCCAACCCGACTAGTCAAACTGAAGTTAGGGAGGAGGCATGATATGATTACCGAGATATGATTATGGATGCTGGGCATGCTAATGTTGACTGGGGTGACGACAGTCCACAACAGCCGAACGAGGGGGCTCATCAGTTTTATGAGTTGTTGAGAGCTGCGGAAGAGCCGCTGTGGGATAGAGCTCCGAAACACACACGGCTGTCTGCGGTTAGTAGGTTATTACAGTTGAAATCAGACCACAGGCTGAGTGAGAAAGGTTTTAACGAGTTTGTTACCTTAATCAAAGAAAACTGCCCGAAAGTGACAAGCTACCGCAGTCGTACTATGACGCGAAGAAGATGATGAGGAAACTTGGGTTGAGCTATGACCGGATAGATGCGTGCAATAACGATTGTGTGTTATTTTGGAAAGAGAATAAGGATTTGTCACGGTGTCCAGTATGTGATCATTCGAGGTACAAACCGGACAAAGGGAAGAAGAAAAACATTGCATGGAAGATATTGCGATATTTCCCGATCACACCACGGCTTCAGAGAATGTACTACTCCTTCAATACGGCTGAACATATGAGGGCTCACCGTGAGACTCGCAGCAACGATGCCGATGTGCTGACACACCCAGCTGATGGAGAGGCGTGGAAGGAGTTTGACCGCAGGCATCCAGTCTTTGCTCAGGAAGTTCGGAATGTTAGACTTGGTCTGGCAATCGATGGGTTCAACCCTTTCGGTCAGTCTACCACGCCTTACTCCTGTTGGCCTGTTATTATTGTCCTTACAACCTTCCACCAGGCATGTGCATGAAGAAGCCGTATATCATCTTGTCGTTGCTTATTCCAGGGCCGAAGAGCCCCGGTAAGGACATAGATGTGTATTTAAGGCCGTTGATTGATGAGTTAAAACAGTTATGGAATCATGGAGTCGAAACATATGATGCATCCCTTAAACAAAATTTTCAGATGAGGGTTGCTTTGATGTGGACTATACATGATTTTCCCGCATTGGGAATGACGTGTGACTGGAGCACACATGGGAAGCTAGCATGCCCTGCTTGTATGGGAGTGAACCCCGGTCATACGTTAAAGCACGGCGGAAAGGCCTCGTGGTTCGGATGTCACCGTAAGCTTTTGCCACCGGGCCATCCGTTTCGTAGGCAGAAGGATAAATTTGACGGGACAATCGAGCGTGAGGTTGTCACACTGGACTACCCATCTGGTGAAGAAGTACTCTCACACCTGGAGGCACTTGATACTGACATACCACACGGTAAGGGTGTGCCGGATCAGAAGATTGCAGGGTTCGGGAAAGAGCACAACTGGAGAAAATTTTGTATCTTCTGGGAGTTAGCCTACTGGAGGATGCTCGTTATCCGAAACAACATGGATGTGATGCATATTGAGAAGAACGTTTTTGATAATGTGTTAACACAGTGATGAATGTCAAGGGCAAATCGAAAGATCACCTTAAAGCGAGAAGGGATCTACAACAGTTGGGTGTACGCTGTGAATTGCATCCTCGGACAGTCAGTGGGAGGACCATACTTCCAAAAGTACCTTACTGTCTAGACAAGAAACAAGTGGAGAAGGTCTGTCAGTGGGTTAAGAATTTGAAGCTTCCGGATGGGTTTGCGTCCAACATATCTCGTTGTTGCAATGTATCAGAATGCAAGTTCCAAAGGATGAAGAGTCATGACTGCCACGTATTCATGGAGAGATTCATTCCTATTGCCTTCTAGGGACTGTTGCCACGGGTTGTTTGCGAGACTTTGACTGAATTATCCCATTTCTTTCAAGATATATGCTCTTCTATGATCCGGGGTGAGTAACATGGAAGTGCTTGAGAAGAACATTGTGGTGACGATTTGCAAGCTGGAGAAAATCTTCCCACCTTCGTTCTTCGATTCAATGGAGCATCTGCCTGTTCACTTGGCATATGAAGCTAAGATGGGTGGACCCGTGCAATATCGGTGGATGTATCCCTTCGAGAGGTAATCCCTAAATTGTTACAGTTGTTCGTTTACACTTAATGCGACATCTGTTATCATTCAGATTCCACCTAACTCGATTCGCTAAACTTCTAGGTTCATGTTCCATTTAAGGAAAAAAGTCCATAATAAGGCTCGGGTTGAGGGCTCAATTGCGGAGGCTTACGTAATGGAAGAACTTGTAAACTTTTGTAGTCAATATTTCGGGCCTGATGTTGGTACAAGGTTAAATCAACTAGGCCGAAATGACCCCGGAGCAAGCACAAATTTGGAAGGGCAATTGTCAATATTCAAGCAGCCAGGGAGTCCGTTCGGCGGAACGTATACTCGATGGCTAACGGATGAAGAGTACAGTGCTGCAAAAATATATGCCCTTCTAAATTGCGATGAAGTTTCGGCATTCGTTGAGTAAGTTAAAGTCTTAATTTACTTACATTGTTGTACATAATTGAAAGTGTGTGTTAAGTGAGTCAACTATATTGGTTTGCAGTGAGTTCGATGCGGAATCTTTAATCACTGATCCCGCTGGACTTGAATCTCATCGGAAATCACAATTTGTGCAGTTGTTCAAAATCCGTGTAAGATTGTTTAACGAAATTATGTTATGTGTTATATACAGTTATGTGGCCAATTAGTATACTGATTTATCCTTAATTTTTACCGTCATCTACAATGGGTTCAGTCAATGGATAGACCAGTGGCCTCCTGCTTGAAATTACTAGCCGAAGGCCCTAACAAACAAACATCCTGTTACGGAGGCTATATCATCAACGGGTTTAGGTTTAACGTGCGGAAGAAGGACAAGGACGAGGCGCACCAGGCGGGCGACTATATTTCAGATATTGCCCGGCGGATCGATATGAGTCAATTTATTTAAGTTGTTAATGTTTTTTCTTTCTATCCTCAATGTCCGTTTCGTTAATTAATGCCCTAACATATCGTTAAACCACTATTTTTGCAGGCCTCGTACGAGCAGCTAAGGGGGTCCGAGCAGCAGTCTGGACAGCCATCAGCGTCCATTAGTACGGCTGCGAGTACTGGGGGGTTGAAGCGATGGATGGAAACGCCGGAGGTCGTGAATCGGCCGAAAGGCCTCATACGCGGCCTGCCTAGCACGACTGCTCGTGCATTGATAGGAGCGTCCTCACCCCCTACTGCCCCTCCACAGACACCGGCTCCTCGTCATCAGTTGGACGACGAGGAGATCCAGCGCATTGCTACAGTTGTGGTGAGGATGATCAGGGAGCAGGGCACTGCTGGGCAGGCCGAGCCGGCCCCGGATCAGCAGGATCCAGATCCGGGACTCGGCAACCCCTGATGAGCCCCTTTCCGTACCCGTTCCTAGCTTCCCCCCCCACCCCCCCTCGCCCCCCGCGCCCGGCTTGTACTCTTCTCCCCTTTCCTAACTGGCTGTATCCGGTTCCCGGCTTGTACATATGAGTCTTTTTTGTGATTGATTATATATATTTCTTTCTGTATTGATTATTGCGCATTGTTGTTGAGAATTGAAAATTGTATTACAGGTCTCGGTAATTGAAAAATAAAAAAAAAATTTCAAAAAAAAAATTGACTTTTGGCGACGGATTAATTCCGTCGCTAAAAGTATTCCTACAATCGGTTATTTAGCGACGGAATATTCCGTCGCTAAATAAGTGTTTAGCGACGGAATATTCCGTTGCTAAAATATTTAACCGTCGCTAATTTGACAAAAACAAAAATAAATTAAAAATTTTAAAAATATCATTAGCGACGGAATATCCGTCGCTAATTAAAAATAACTCCGTCGGCAAAAATGACATATTTAGCGACGGTTTTAAAACATTCCGTCGGTAAAGTATTAGCGACGGGCTTTTATACGAGAGATTTTTAGCGACGGTGAATCCGTCGCTAAAAGAATTAGCGACGGATTTTGGGCTTTTAGCGACGGATTTCCCCGTCGCTAAAAGCCTGTTTTCTTGTAGTGCTTGTTTCACAAGTTATTTCACAAATGATGTGCTAATGATAGCTTAAATTAGACAAAATTGCACAACGAGGACACAACGAGGACATAAGGTTACAATAGGATACTGATAAAAATAAGCAAACACTGGGAATACCATAAGTCGCTATGACTTGCATCCTTGTAACATTTTCACTACTTTTAAGTAGTGAGAAAGTTACAAATTACCGCCACTTATAGTTGAAACTAAAAAAGCCAAGAATGTTGCCAGGTTAGAGAATCTTGTTGCATTTCTTCACTTTCAAAAAGTCAAAAATGTACACATAATCAAAGTCAACCTGAACCACAGAAGATTTTCAAAAGAACTCCCAACACTTAGAAAGTTTTGAGGACCGTAAAAGCTCTCTTAAACATTTAAAGGCGACTAAGTCAATAACTATGTGGCCGTTCTTTTACCTTTTTCTTAACCAAAAAATGATCCTAAGAAGCCCACTTTATCACGACTCTCCACCCATTCGGAATCTAATGCTTCATCACGACTCTCCAAATTTAGAGTTCTTGTTATCCAAATATTTTCTTTATCAGCGTTGACTTTTATTTCTTAAATCTCATGCACCGAATATCTATTTCTCTCTCTTACTTGAGGTGACAATACATTCTCCAAATGCAAAAAAAAATAAAATAAAATATTGTGAACCACAATCACATGTTAATACATTATCCAAACGTTTCGTGATAGGCGAAGTTTTATAACGATTAAGATCGTAAAAGGAGACAGAGATGCTAGTTATCTAGCGGTCTAGGGGTTTAGAAACTAATACTTATTAATTTCGTATTTTATTGTACTAAACGGTCTAGGGGGCTAGAGACTAGTACTTATTAATATCCTCTATTATCGTACAAAACTCGAGTACGTAATATCAGAATAGTACGTGGGCACAACTATAATTGTTGGGTTGATTACATAATTGTGAGTCTGTTCTCATCAGTTCACTCTTCTCAAACAATGAGGCATAGATTTTACTTTTGTTGTGCACTAGAAACAGGTTTGCTGCTACCCATAGCTTAAGAGAAAAACACTACAAGAAAACCAGCTTATGCCTACGGTACAGTACCGTAGGTATAGGTGCCATGTCCCGTAGGCATAGCCTATCCCTACGGTACTATACCGTAGCCAGAAGTGGCGATGCCCTAGATCTATGCCTACGGGGTTGAAGGTTATGCCTACGGTTATACCGTAGCCTATATACCTATGCCGAATTCGTATTAACCCACTTATTCCCAGCTATGCCTACGGTACTACCGTAGGCATAGCTGTATTCTTATTTTTATTCCCAACCTATGCCTACGGTACTACCGTAGGCATAGCTCATTATTTGTCAAAAAAAATATTTCAAAAATCATTTCCATGCTACCACTGTACCCTGCCAAGCACCAGCTTCAGTATTAAGAGATCTAACCATAGTGGTACATTATCTTTAAAGCACTTCAATGCAAACACAAGGAAGCAAAACATTGAGCACTTGACAAGCAAACAACAAAACAAACACAACATTGGGGGAAAACTATTCAATTTGGTAAACCATCAGCACAAGGGGGAGAGGGAAGAAAAATATGTGATAGTAAGGGGAAGGGGGCCCAAATCGACATGTAAGAAGGAGGAGTTCAAGCATCATGAAGACACACACAAAAAAACTGCATGCAAGGATTCAGCAAAAAATAAGTAACAGCAAATGCATTAGAACAACTCAGAATCCTAGCCATATCGGGTAATACCCCAGAGCGAATCCAACCCCCATATTGGTGACACAACAACACCACAATTCACATGTAAATAACCATCGAAGCAGGCTTCAAACCTTCAATTACTTCATGTTATCTCAAATTGACGAATATTCAATAATTAATCACCCATAAAATCGAAAAATCCTCATATAGCACCAGCATAAACAAGACAGGCGAAAAATAATTTAGCGATAAACATAAATAAACAGCTGGAGAGCATACTTTTCTTCGCTTCCTTGCCACAATTAAGCTGCTTTATAGGCTAAAGCCTCTAACTTACGGTAGCTGACGCAGAACATTCCCTAAAATGAACTAAGAACATTCCCTACAAACCCCACAAGGCTTAGTTTTGTTGCTGGCAAGACAATTCAAAGCAGCAGCTAATACTCTTGCAGTTGATGTCTTTCCAGTCCCACGGGGACCTTGGAAAAGATAAAGAGAAGCAACCCTTCCCCTAAGAATAGCATTCATGAGGGACTGAACCACAATATTCTGCCCAATCAGTTCCTCAAAGAACATGGGCCTATACTTCTGGCTCAGGGTCCTAATACTCTCTGTCATGCTTTCCTCTTCTCCATCCCGGTTCACAGCAACTAACTCCAACCCTTCTTGACTCCTACAGCTAGATGACCACCTCCGCCTATCCAACCGACTCAAGGCCTCCAAATCAAGCCCCCCATAGTTTGTGGAGAGCTCATCATTGCTTTGGCCAGTAGCAAAAGACGACCCACCTTGGCCATCACCACTACTGGTTAGCAAAGGTATAAGACCTAGTAGAAACTTGGCCTAAGATTGCAAGAGCACGAATAGAGAGAGAGACCGGGACAAATTCGCAGAAAGAACAAGAAGAAAGTGTAAATTGAAATTGGAATTGAAAATTGAAATTGGAATTGGAAATTGAATGAGAATTGTTACCTGTGGAGTGGCTTAATTAGGCTGAAGAGGAGATCGGAAGTGCACTGTTGCCGCAGACATGGGAAATGAGAGAAACCAGAAACCTTTCGACTGACAGGGGAAGGTGCACTATTGCCGCACCAGTCGTCAACGAGTCGCCGCCGCCGGAGTCCTCACCTCGCCGTCGACACTCGTTGATCAGTCTGCCCGTCACTGCTTCTTCTAAGGTCACCGTTCATCAACGCGTCGTCACCAGGGAGGGTCATTGGCCGGTGGAGTTCTCGCCTTCACCGGTCACTGCTTCTTCTTCGATTGTTGTTCCAGATCTGAATTCGAAGACAGCCTCGGACCTCGGTAGTCGAGTCCACCGGTGAAGTCCTCCCCTCGTTGTCTTGTTCGTTCCAGATCTGAGCTGAGCTCTGCCAAAAAGAGTCAACTCGAGGAGCCCCTGCCGTGTCCGTGTCTGTGTCTCTGTCGCCCGTCGCCGATCACCCGTCACCGGTGAGTGCTGCCGTCACCTGTTAATACATTATCCAAACGTTTCGTGATAGGCAAAGTTTTATAACGATTAAGATCGTAAAAGGAGACAGAGATGCCAGTTATCTAGCGGTCTAGTGGTTTAGAAACTAATACTTATTAATTTTGTCTTTTATCCTACTAAACGGTGGGGCTAGAGACTAGTACTTATTAATTTCGTCTATTATCGTATTAAACTCGAGTACGTAATATCAGAACAGTACGTGGGCACAACTATAATTGTTGGGTTGATTACATAATTGTGAGTCTGTTCTCATCAGTTCACTCTTCTCAAACAATGAGGCATAGATTTTACTTTTGTTGTTTACTACAAACAGGTTTGCTGCTACCCATAGCTTAAGAGAAAAATGATAGATTTGCTGAGAAAATGAAAGTAAATGGCATCCATCTTCGATCTACCGCTAATTCAAGTTTTGGAGTGGACTAGTTTTATTTTGAGTTGATTCATCACTTTTATGTTTTTTATTTGTCAAAGTTACAACAAAAGCTTCAAGCACACTTAGAGAGAGGATATTTGGAGATTTGAATGCCTAGTAAGATCAAATTTGCTATATCTCTTCTAAGGCCACAAATGTGATTGGAAATGTGTGCATTGTCTTGCTTTCTCTTTGATACAAGGAATCTCTTTTTATAGATGAGGTGTATGAGTAAGCTTGTGATAAGTTCGATCTTAGAAAGTAGGACTATAAATGGAACACCTAACCATTCGAATTTAACTTCACAATAAAGTTTTAACCCATTTAAGATATTGTGTAAGTGGTAACCGTGTAAACCTAGTCATTGTAATTTAAGCCAGCTCTGTCTTTTTTTCTACGTCTCTCTAACACTTTCTCTCTCTAACAAGACTCGAAAAAGGACATCTGAGGCTATATGATATGATGCACTTCATGAGAAAAACATGGAACCACAAGATCATTAGTCAATGAGCCACTATCACTTCGATTCCCGGATACCACAGTAACTCATGTCTCCTTCTCCTCCACAACCTCAAAAGAAATGAGTTACTAACTTGGACTATATATAAGTCCAACTCGGAGTAAGAGAAAACTTACTCAAGCCAACTGTAGATGTTAAATGCAAGTATACGTGCGCCTTTCTACCATGCTGCCATGGCTTACCTCTGCACTGGCTGTGGTTCAAGCATCTATCATTGTTCTTATAATTCTGCACTCAAATGCACTGCATGCGCGAGGAATTTTCTTCCAACTTCCGCATCACTTAATACTCATAATGTTGCATCAACATCTAGTTACTTGGTAAATGGCATATTCGACATGGAAACGAATCTATAAGGAAATTGAAGGCAGAAAGTTCAAGGTGAGTTGATTCATGGTTATTGATCAATCCTAACAATTAAAGAACTTTGGTTTTCCTTATGTTTGAATGTCACTGTACACATCAAGTATGATGTGTCATCTAAACATTTCAAATGACAAAAGTGAATTGAAATCGACACCAAGATCATTTATCTGCTGAACACCATTTTGGTTTAGAATATCCTGGGCTGCATGAGTTGTGATAGTGATCGCAAAAATGATATGGTTTTCGGGCTGATATGGTTGAGAAAAGAAGTGGCTACATGGCCAGTGGTGGTGGCAAAGTAGATACTTCACACGTGAAGAGATCGTAGCAATGACTTTATTGATCTTGATAATACGATTTATCCATATCCACAAGGAGAAAAGGTATATTTAATTTGACCACTTGAGCGCACCTTGTATTGTCCGGACTCCGGTGAGCCTCTAGTTTCACCTTTATCATGAGTTAATGCGTGGCGTCAGCTTTGTTTTCAACTTTGGGCGACCCATGAGTTTTAAAATTTAGTGTTGAAAAAAACGTAGAGACGTACTCTTCATAGTTATAACTATTTCATCGCCAATGCCTCAATTAACGAACAAAAAAAGTAGACCATCAGTAACAATATGAGAAGATTATCCTAGTGGGTAAGTTGGATTTCTTGAAATAATCACGAAGAAATTGATTCAAGTCATGTCTTAGTTATAACCTTAGTGGTAATTAATTTATCTTCAGTACACACTGAAATTGTATCGAAATTGATCTACACTTTATAGTTTTTTTTTTTTTTGGTTTGATCATCTGGTACTCGGACACCACATTGCAAGCCGACTAATTCGGATTCGAGCCGGACAGGACCATATAGGCAGTAAAGCTTTCCCTACACTTTATAATTTGAAGAGTGTAGACCGAAACTAATCTACAATCTGCTGGTATTGTTTGAGGAGAATGCACGGACAGGACAGGAACAGATATAAAGCATTGATTTAATCAAGTCCAACAAGTATAACATTGCCTACCCCTTTAATGTGATCTACTTCCACTTCAGCATGATATAAGTACATTATTACTTTCTAATCCAAGTACCGGTAGTTAACTTGCGGGTTTATCTTATATTAGGATCTTAATGGATATTAAAATTACCTAATATGCAACGTTTGGATAATGTACTGTCATGACCTTTGTGGTGCCATTTATTTCTCCTACTTTTTCTTCTTGGGGTATTTGGGCTCAAGAACCATTAAAGTGGTAACCAATGGCAATGGAGACTTTAGATTCCAAAAAGAGTGGAGTTAGGGTCTTCAAGAACCACAAAAATGGCGACCAATAAAGGTGACGAATTGGGTACTCAAAGGAGTATAAAGTGGGCTTCATAGGATCACCCTTTTAAAAAGAGGGGCCACTTTTGAATTTATTTAGTGGCCTTTGAGAGAACTTTACACTCCTCAAAACTTTCCTACGTGTTATGGGTCTTTTTGGAAATCGTTTGTGGGCTCAAATTGGCTTGATTTGTGTGGATATTTATAAAAGTGGAGATATGCAACAGGATCCTTTTACCAGACAAGATTCTCAGCTTTTTCATCTATTTTTTCATCACATTGGACACTAGAAGTAAAAATGCATCTTATTTCCAAAGTTTGCTTACTCTTATCAGGACAGCTAAGTTAAGCTTAGTTAACTGTATATCCTTCGTGAATCAACTTGCAAAACAAGGTTAGAATGTCTTACATTACTCTGACATTACTTTTGCGAAAGGGATACCATTATGTGTAAGTTGGAAGTTGCATGTCTTTGTGATCGTATAAAAATAAGTGCTACCAAATAATTATGGTTCCATCGGAAGCACAATAAGTAAACTACCTTTACATCAAAAAAAATTTGGAAGTATTCGTAACGCTTTTTCTCCAAAACTTTGTTGCATCTTAAGTTATTATCAGTGCTTCCTACTTTTAGCATATGATGAATTACTCATATACATTATCTTTATTTCTTTCTTGATCATCACTATGATGGGACAATGCCATAGCCAAATTCTTCAAAAGAAAGCATCCGATCCAGTTCAGGCACCAGCTGAGGTCTCTTCGCAAACTTGCCCCTATTATGTGCTTAAGCCTTTCTTGAGGTGTACCTTATTTTCTTTTGAAACTTCCTTGCTTTCCTTTTCTCCTTGTACCTTAAGATTTTTGCTTCCCTGTTTGTTTCATCTGTTAGTGGTGTTTGTGCCGTGCATGGGAATACGCTAGCTGCCCCTTCTGGTAGCAGGTTGTCGGAGTTTGAAATGTTACTTATTTTGGTATCAAGTACAGTGCTGAAACCATCCATGAACGACAAAGGGCCTTCATTGTCAAACTAAGAGAAAAAGATGGGTAAATACTTTTCTCATCGTTAATTTAGTAGTAGAAAAACATTAAGATGTATATAAAAAAATGACTTGCTTAAGGTCTAAACCATTTTCTTTTTCAACAAATCAACTACCAAACAGAAAATCTGAGCGTAGGCCGAACGTTTCACGTTGAATGAATTGACATGCATGGTATAACTGCAGGCCCATTTGGCCCCATTGTTAATCAATACTAGACAAGCCAGTGCAGTTCTTCCTCGTTTTTGGTCTGCTATAGTTTGACCCCACAAGAGACTTTAGCATTACCTAGTCCTAACTATACTGTCGTCCCAAGCCGGAAAGAAGAGCGTCTGTGTCGAAAGATACAAAGCTACAACGTTACCAGGTGACTACGCTAATTGCCCAAAGAAAATTTTCTTTGCAATAGTCATGCTTTGGCCATAGTATCAGCCTATTGGTACTTAATATGTACTGATAAATGGCATACATTTATCTCCTTCTCTAAATGGTATACAGTTACTTCTCTCTTCTTTCTTTCTTTTCAGGAGATAGGGAACTCTAGATATAGTATGCCTGAGCACAAAAAGTCATTTCCTTAAGAAAATTTCTCATGTTGGAAACATAATCTACAAAGGAACCACAGTTGGAACACTTCAGTTTTGGTTTATAGGCTAATAAATTAATGCTTCTCTCTTACTCTTTCATATTTTCTTAAGATCCAACAAGGAGAAGAAAATAAAGGAACGAAGAAATACTTCACCTTTAGCCCCAATTTTGAACACCAAAAGATAGAGAACATTAACAGCTAGTGAGATCACTTTCGATTGTAGTGGTACATATCATCTATGCTTGTATGGTTAACATAAGGAAAACCTATGTTCGGTGTAACTAGATGTTGATGCAACACTGTTAGTATCAAGTGACGAGAAAGTTGGTAGAGAATTACTGGCACATGATGTGCAATTGAGTGCAGGATTATGAGAACAATGATAGATGCTTGCACCACAGCCAGTGCAGAGGTAAGCCAAAGCGGTGTCGCAGAAAGGCGTGCACATACTGGTATTTAACATTGTTGGCTAGAGTTAGTCTCGCTTACTCCGAGTTGTACTTATATATACTCCAAGTCTGTAACTCATTTCATTTGAGGTTGTGGAGGAGAAGGGTGCATGAGTTGTTCTGCGTATGGAGGGGGAATCCAAGTGATTGTGGCTCAAAGAGGTTGATCCATGATCTTGTGGTTACATGAGTTTCTGGTGAGTACATCATAGCCTCAGATGTTATATGGGATGCATCTTCCTCTTTTAGTTCTTTTTGTGCCTTGTAGGAGAGAGAAGCTGGAGGAGGGGGGGGGGGGGGGGGGGGGGAAGACACAGAGTTTGGCCTAACTTACAATGAGTAGGTCCACGTCGTTACCATAATAATATCATAATTAGGGTTAAAATTTTGATTAGGTCCACGTCGTTACCATAATAATATCATAATTAGGGTTAAAATTTTGATTGTTAAGCTAACTCTCAGTAGATATGTGGTCCAATAGAGTCTAACATTTCCGGTTTGACTCTATTATTTAAAACTTTACTCATACACGTCATATATTAAAAGAAATTATGTAACTACTTCTAATAGAAAACATGCCAATTCACTCATTTGCAATCATATTTGCGGCGCTAGAAAGGATACAACAAACTTAATCTTACTATAGCATTTAAATCGCCAAATATATAATATTATATAAGTGTATTTAAAGCTTTGTTGTAGCTCCTTGACAACTAAAAAGCGAAAAGTGATGAATGCTCTAATAACAAAACTTATCCACCCAAAAACATAATTATCCTGTGCATCGAACATGGTTGCGACTTGTTTTCATTTTCTCACTGAATCTATCATTTTCTCGTTAGTTATGAGTAGCAACAAATTAAAGTTCTCCTTAATTAATGAAACTGAATCTACTCATCATAGTTCGAGAAGAGTGCACGGATGAGAACAAACTCAGGATTATGTAATCAGGCCAACCTTTGTAACAGTGCCCACCATATTGATGGTTCGTATTCCTTTAGTATGATATTAGAAGACACTAATAAGTACTACTCGCTAGTCCCTACGCAAAAAACTTAAATCTCAGCATAAAAACAACAGCGAATGCCAAACAAGATTTAGATGTTTGGACAGCAAGAACTCCAAATCTCAAAGCTACTTGCAACAAAGAATTAGATTCCAAAGAGGTGGTGGTGGGGGGAGGGGAGGACATGCACGGGTAATATGGCTGCAAGAACAATTAATGTGTCAACAATGACAATGTAGAATTAGATTCCATAAAGGAGTGGAGCGTAGTAGGGTCTTCAAAAACTGAAAAAAAAAAAAAAAAACAATGGCAACCAATAGCAATGTAAAATTAGGTACTTGAAGGAGTATAAAGTGGGCTTCACAGGATCAGTTTTTGTTGACAGAAAGGTAAAAAAAATTTTACGGTTCTCAAAACTTTCCACGTGTTAAGGAGTTGTTTTCAAAATCCTCCGCGGTTCTCAAAACTTTACGGTTCTCAAAACTTGTGTACTCTTTCTCAGCTTCTTTAGCACTGAACTAAATAATATAGTTTACAAAGCGATGAGCTCAAATGGTTCGTATTCTTGTGTACTTTTTTGCCTTTATTTAGTTGCAACAAGGTAGAATATCTTCCATTGTTTTTGCAAGACCAGTCAATCTGCAAGACCAATTCAGTCTTTACTCTTTGCAACATTCTAGTAAAGTTTAATTGCATTACATTGTGCTTCTTTAGCTCTGAACTATCAAGGAGATTCAGTAGTGAAAGTAGTAGATTTTACGTATCATTTGTAAAATAATATAGTTTACTAAGCGATGAGCTCAAATCGTTTAATATTATTAGAAAAAGTAATGTTGGAGAAAATCTCAACAACGAGAGAAGGGTGAATCCCGATGTCGAAGACCCTCCTTACAATAGCAATTATCAACGATGACCAAAACAAGCTGCTGAGTAGTACGTAACAAAATGAATTATAATTTTCTTTAACAAGATATGAACGTTACAATTAAAAGTCTTATAGATTTAGGATGCATTTTCATTAACGTTTCGCGATGACATATGACAACAATCTCGTACTACTATTTAACTGAATTTAAACTTTTTAGTTTAATATTTAGAGCTTTGTAGATATAATCGTTAGTATCTATCAATGATATATCCGGAACTAATATGATTAAAAAAAGTCAGTTATTTGTACCATCACTTTCGATTTTTTGTGAGTGTAATCTAGTAAAAAGTGATATAACTTATTTACTGATGATGTATATGAACCTCAATCTTCCTATAAGCATAAATATCAAATTCACTCACTTTCATTCTTCATGAGAAACTCTTTGTGTATGTTATTTGTCCCTTGCATAATGAAAATGAAAAATAGTATTGAAAGTGTTTCTTTCTTTACATAACTTATTAAAGTGTTCCTAACATGACTTAATGAAAATACCATTGGATTATTATATTAGTGTAGTCAGGGGCTAGAAAGTGGTTAACCACAAAAATATCGTCTTGCCTAATTAACGAAACTTTAAGGAATCAAAATGTAGGACCAAAATCAAAATCGAAAGGAAAAAAAAATTACTGCTTTTAGTCCTGAATATAGTTTATGTACTTTCAAGTTGCTGGTAGAACTAACCTATAAAGTCATTATGTTTTTATTTTAGTTCATCGCTTGTCTGCATAGGATTCTTGGCGTAACCTTTCTATGAATACTACACTAACAGTACTTCTAAATACCTTAATTAGCGCTATCATTGCCACTACAAATGCAATTACCTTCACCATCTCATAACTGTTGCTCGTCAGTGCACTTCATGTTTCTATCGTCAACTTTTTAGGTTCATCACTTGTTCAATCCAGTTTAGATCATAACTTATCAATCAGTATTGTAATATAAATTAATATTACCTCGAAACAGCTTAGTACTACCTCTATAACAACTATAACAACAATCATCACATCTTTCACTACCACCATTTAGTTATGACTATTACCACCACAAACATCAGCATACTATACCCCAACACCGCTACAGTCACATGTTGTCACTACATAATCCAAATCTCACTACAAACACTTCAATTCTACCACAACAGTTATCACTATCGTAATTAGCGTGGCTGATCACTCGCATAATTGTATATATTACCACCATCACACTCTCACATCTAGCACCGACATTTCGGTTATACCATTACCACCCTAGGGCCACCCAGGCTTCTCTCTTTTTGTAGTTGTTTATGAAGGGTAAAAGATTCTTATAACTAATTTATCTTTTTGTCTCTTTTATTCTACAAACTTATTCTCAACTTGTCACGAATTATTCTTCAATCGATTTTAATTTTTCTTGAAGATTTAATATAATTGGTTCTAAATATTTTGTTCATATTGTGCGTAACATGTTAGATTTTACAAAAATTGGTGCAAAAAGACGAAAGTTACAATAAAGCTTATGAAAAAATAAGATTTCTTTGAAAACGAAAAAAAAATACCTAAACAAATAGGATGATATTTTGCATAACTAAAAGATTGAGGTAAAAACAAAAATATACGCTATAAAAAGTTTACCTTTTAATTTGTAAAAATTAATCATAAATTTCATACATGATTTTCGTTGTTTACATTTACGAGATTTTATTTATATTTGCAAGATTTTATTTTATTTGTTTTAAGTGTTTTTAAGAAGTTAGTAGTCCAAAATGAATCCTTTTTGGATTATGTAGAGCTTTAAAAGAAGTAGATTTAGTTTTTTTTTTTTAATTTTATAAGATTTACAAAAGTCGAGCCAATGATCATAATAAAGAATTAGTAAGTAGGATATTATTTTTGTATTTTAAAATTTTGAGATTTTATGTTATTATTTTAAAGTACTTTCGATATTTTAATAATAAAAATTAAGGCCTAATGTATAAGTATACTGATTAGGTAGAGTTTTAGAAGGTTTATATATAGTTTTTTAGTTTTATAAAGTTTAAAAATATTGCATAAATTGTACCTACGAATTGTTGTAGTAATAAATTGAAAAAAAAAGAGTTAAATAGAGTAGAAAAAGAAAAGAATACCAAAACAAATAGGATTCTTGAATCTCGGACACTAAATAAAAAGACTAACTCAGTTAAGAGACTACCACATCCAAAGTTGAAGTAGGTAGAGTTTTAGAAGGTGAATAATTAGTTTCTTAGTTTTATAATAAATTATAGTAAAGATTTAAATAGAAAAGTCAAGCCAATGATCATACTAAAAAATTAGTAAGTAGGGTGTGATTGCCGTATTTTATATTTTTGAAATTTTATATTGTTATTTTGAAGTGCTTTTGAGGTTTTAATAATCAAAATTAAGGCCTAATATATAAGTATATTGATTAGGTAGAGTTTTAGAAGGTGTATAATTAGTTTCTTAGTTTTATAAAGTTTTAAAATATTGCATAAATTTTACCTACGAATTTTTAATAATAAATTATAGTAAAGAGTTAAATAGAGTAGAAAAAAATTACCGAAACAAATAGGATTCTTATTTTTTATATATCTAATTCAAAAGAAAGAGGCCAACTAAGTTAGGGAATTACCACATGCAAAGTTGAAGCTTACGTGTCAGAAGGAGAAAGCTCTTAAAAAGTCTTACTTGTCTCAAAGATAGAGTTCCAAAAATCATATGTGTCGCAATTTTAAGCAACTATATATATATATATATAGATAAATAGATAGATAGATAGATAGATATAGATTATTTTGCAAAAGAGAACCTTGGAGATACCCACATTAGGTGCGAGTACGAAGTCTTAATGGTTCTATGGTTCCATAGAAAACACAACACTTGAATTGCTTCACACTGAAAAATATGAGAGTTCCTATTTTTGAGTAATAGTACTAGTTAGGTAGCATGTGCTTTGCCCGTAAAAATATAATCGACTTCACATTATTTGTAAAATGACGTTCAAACAGTAGAGCGTCAAAGTAGCATCACTAAATAATCTAAAGTTGTTCATTTCTTATAAAGTAATGTTACTATCTTAATCTTTCTCAATCTTTATCCTCTTCCTAGATAAGTTTTTGGTCATGGACCCAACTTGTTTGTTTTTAGTATTTTTCTTCTTTCGAAAACTTTCGAGAGTCTCGTCATCATCAATCAGTATAGACTATTTGCTTGTAATTGTTTCTATGGTCTCTTTCTCTGCACGTGCTTGTATGGTATCTTTCTCTTCAACCGCTTCTGGTATCTCTTTCTCTGTCATTTCTTTTATTAATATTGCAAAAATTGTTGTCATGCCTTCGTTATATTCAGAGACTCTCTATAGTTTTACAAGAAACTTGTACTTTTTATTTTTGCATCCAACCATCTTTCTGTAGTACCTAAAGTCTTCCTTCTGTATTGAATTGATAATGTTAGGATGGAGTCTGTAGTGTACATTGATAACTAGTGATTATAACCCGGGTTAATAAGGACTGCTAAATGCTAATTAAAGAAAGGAGTGGACCATTTGGTATATTCCTGGAAGAATGTCCCCTTGCAAGACTATATAATTGCATATATTACCACCCTCACACTCTCACATCTAGGGCCAACATTTCGGTTATACCATTGCCACCCTAGGGCCACCTAGGCTTCTCTCTTTTTGTAGTTGTTTATGAAGGGTAAAAGATTCTTATAACTAATTTATCTTTTCGTCTCTTTTATTCTACAAACTTATTCTCAACTTGTCACAAATTATTCTTTAATCGATTTTGATTTTTCTTGAAGACCCAATATAATTGTTTCTAAATACTTTGTTCATATTGTGCCTAACATGTTAGATTTTAAAAAAATTGGTGCAAAAAGACGAAAGTTACAATAAAGCTTATGGAGAAATAAGATTTCTTCAAAAAGGAAAAAAATACCTAAACAAATAGGATGATATTTTACATAACTAAAAGATTGAAGTAAAAACAAAAATATACGCTATGAAAAGCTTACTTTTTAATTTGTAGAAATTAATCATTAATTTCATACATGATTTTCGTTGTTTGCATTTGCGAGATTTTATTTATATTTACAGGATTTTATTTTATTTGTTTTAAGTGTTTTTAAGAAGTTAGTAGTCCAAACTGAAGCCTTTTTGAATTATGTAGAGCTTTAAAAGAACTAGATTTAAAGCCTTTTTGGATTATGTAGAGCTTTAAAAGAAGTAGATTTAGTTTTTTTTTTTAATTTTATAAGATTTACAAAAGTCGGGCCAATGATCATACTAAAGAATTAGTAAGTAGGATATGATTTTCGTATTTTACATTTTTGAGATTTTATATTGTCATTTTAAAGAACTTTTGAGATTTTAATAATCAAAATTAAGGCATAATGTATAAGTATACTGATTAGGTAGAGTTTTAGAAGGTTTATATATAGTTTTTTTAGTTTTATAAAATTTAAAAATATTTCATAAATTATACCTACGAATTTTTTTAATAATAAATTAAAGTAAATAGTTAAATAGAGTAGAAAAAGAAAAGAATACCAAAACAAATAGGATTCTTGAATCTTGGACTCTAAATAAAAAGAGACCAACTAAGTTAAGACACTACTACCACATCCAAAGTTGAAGTACGTAGAGTTTTAGAAGGTGAATAATTAGTTTCTTAGTTTTATAAAGTTTAAAAATATTGTATAAATTATACCTACAAATTTTTAATAATAAATTATAGTAAAGAGTTAAATAGAAAAGTCGGGCCAATGGTCATACTAAAGAATTAGTAAGTAGGGTATGATTGCTGTATTTTATATTTTAAAATTTTATATTATTATTTTAAACTGCTTTTGAGGTTTTAATAATTAAAATTAAGGCCTAATGTTTAAGTATATTGATTAGGTAGAGTTTTAGAAGGTGTATAATTAGTTTCTTAGTTTTATAAAGTTTTAAAATATTGCATAAATTTTACCTACGAATTTTTAATAATATTGATTAGTTTCATCAATATCCATCTACTTTGACACAAATATATACAATGTCTCTTAGGCAATTTTGTTTCTCAACTGAGGGGACGAATGCATAACATAACAAGTTTGAAGTCATAAGGGACCGAGAGGGAGGGAGCTAAAATATTCAGGAGTCTAGGGGAAAAAAGACAGATGCTAAGTTGTCACCCAAAGCGGCATTGGATCTTGCTCGTTTTCGTCCATGTCTCCACGAGTCACTTATTTAATATCGGGTTAGGAAGAACTTCCCTACATTAAAAGAAGGTAGACAACAGACTGTAAAACAATACTTAACCAATTAAGATTGACTTGATAAATGTAAACATATTTGTACCTGACAGGTATAACTCTTCTTGCTGGCTTGCTCTCTTTGTGTGCACAGTAGAGGGTGAGGACGATCTTATCACGGCACGTGTAGTCAAGTTGGTGTCCGTACACGGTCTTTTTTTGGATCGACGACATCTGATATATACATCCACAACTTCAATCTCTCAACACTCTCACCCGAGGAGACTGATGATCGACAAAAAGGACGTTTACACAACAACATTATACCAAATACCAAATACCAAATGCAGCTTGCAAGCAATCAAAAAACAATGTAAAGGGTTAATGCATGATCAACTAATAAGCAATGAAGACATCCAAAAATTCAATGATTAACTTTATCATAGAATCTACAAACATTCTTTGAAACCTAAGAAATAAACGCTCTCGCAGGATGATCTTTATCTTTATTCACTCTCCCCTTATTGGTCTTCCAGTATGACAAAGCTCACATCTGTGCATCCAAAACTGGGTTCTCAGTCGCAATCATACATCTGACAACATCTTGAGGCACTGACCCTACCTTGTGAGTAGGATCACGGTTGGTTTCATTTGACTTCCTACTCTTATTTTTCACCTCCCAAGAAGGGTCAGTCACCTGCCTGTCAACAAGATGCAACCAAGCTATAGCTAAGATCCAATGAGGGGGAAATCGTTTTCACTCATCCATTGTTGCATCTGCCGGTAACAGCTTATTTTCTTGTTCACGTGCATCATGTAAACACCGCCGATAACTTCTCACTGTGTGGGTAAAGAACGCCTCTCTCCCCATAGCCTCTTGCCTAGGCGATGAAAAATCAAAGTCCTCCTGCCACTATGAAAACATTACAATTATTTAATCAACTCCACAGTGCACAGTTTACCAAACATCTACTTTTAAATTTATTATACTCAAAAATCCTCCACAACCCCTCTATCTTTATAAAATCCTAATCCTTCAAATAAGAGTATGGCCCCTAAAAAATCAACCCTTTATAGTAACACCATTTTTGTAGTGGCCGCACACTCGAGAAAGCTGAGAAAAACAAATTCATTAGATGAAATAAGTTAAGAACAATAAGCTGCATAATCATATTACAAGCCAAGTGTAAGGGTGAATAATAATTTCCATTGGGAATCTAAAAGCACCCCATGTGTCGGCCAAGGGCTCGACGAGATGTTATAAAATAAAGTATAAAAATTTTGAAATACAAAGTAAAGATAAATAAGCAGGTGCAAGCTAATAATGATTATACCTGATGTCAAAGCTGGTGATGAAGAAGAAGGCCGGGGCTGTTGGGGCTAGGGGTCCTGAATGATGATACTCTGTATATTGTTACCACCTGAACCGTTGGCCTCGCCTAACGGCACAATCAGAATAATCAGCACAGATGCAGCTCGTTGTGCATCGTGATCGCAACTGCCCAATAATTTATGTGTAAATGAAATAAGAAACTTTATGACAATATTAAGTTAGTATGTTTATTCTTTACTATGAAATGGATGAACGAATTAGGTAACATCTTGCTATGGAGTAATCAAGTAAACGACAAAAGGCAAATAGGTGCGTACTATTAAAAAATAGATGAATATTACAAGTCATACAAGTCAATCATCTTCGTTAGAAGACATCCCAATATCTTCCTCCTCTTCATGTTGAGAGTCATCCTTACCATCTTCAACACTTTCTAAATTTTCCTTTTCAACATCTATAACTTTTTCTCCTTGATGACCCGTTGGTTGAAGAAGAAGATCGTCATCCTTGCTATTCATTTAAGCATTTTGCTTGAAAGTATTAGCTCAAGGCCTTAGTAAAGAGTCTACTTTTCATCAAGGCTTTATTGCCAATGAGTTTAGGTTTAACAATAAATATCATGACTGAACAAAACAAGCCCAAAATAGTAGAGACTTCATCAACATCGACTGTTATTATTATAATTGCCTGGACTTTTAGGGAGAGCTTGATGAGATTATTGAGCTATCACATCTCGGCAGCCAAAATCACTTGGTAATGTTGAATTGTACCTGGTTTGATACTAAATGCAATAGAGGACTACATGGTCACTCACAAGGAATGGCAGATGCCAATATTAAGTCAAGACTGGATTAGATGAACCATTTGTGTTTGCTAGTCAAGCTTTACAAGTGTTCTACGCAGACGATGTCTCAAATCCTAAATCTCAGTGCTTTACTATTATCAAGTCCAAAAGAAAGCCAATTAACTATGATATTGAGGTAGATATCAATCAAGCTGACCAAGCACCTGCCTCAACTAGTTTGTCAATCAATTGGACATATTATAAAGGACGCAAAAAAATAAAGATGTATTAGCATAATAAGTAATCACATCACTATATGAGCATAGTTTGGCTTTACACTTACACATTTTCTAAGCCACTCAATGAATGGTTCTTTTCAATAAAATTCAAGTCCTGTAGGATCAGGGATTTGAGAACAACTAAACTCTCTCTCATTTTCAAGTGTGTACGATTACTATATGAAGACATTAGCTTACTCAACAAATTATGAAACTTCTTCACAATTTAAAAGGACGTATACTGGGTCAGTACGCTCTATACTCTTCACCTTAGCCACTGAAAATAGGTTTGACGAAATGGACTAGCTAACTATGAGATAGTCGTGAATCTTTATCCCTCAAAACTTACACTCTGAAACATTAACAAGATATATTTGATGCATACCTATTCGGAATCTTTAAATTCTTAACCTACTGACACACCTTCTCTACTTACTTCTTATCTAAACAATATGGTGCTATTGGGAGTATTGTCTCACTGTTGACCAACTCACATGGTACCCCTAACCTTTGTAGATCATTCCTTGCTTTACGATGATCTTTTAGTTTTCCATTCACATTCATTACTTTGTTGAACTTATTATCAAAAATATTCTTCTAAATGTGCATGACATCCATGTTCATTTGATAATATGTGAATAGGTTAACTCCCAAAATGTACATTTTTCTTTTCAATTGTGCCCTTTTCCCATATCCTAGAATCTTCTGATCCGCCAAACCTTTTCTATATGGTATATCAATATCAAGTGCCTGTAGGTGTGAAAGCACTTCATCACCAAATGGGTAGTCTATTGTGATAACCTCAC
Source organism: Escallonia herrerae (assembly GCA_033070095.1). NCBI lineage: Eukaryota > Viridiplantae > Streptophyta > Magnoliopsida > Escalloniales > Escalloniaceae > Escallonia > Escallonia herrerae. Next base: position 53,276 of record JAVXUP010000512.1, on the reverse strand, counting down.
ACTCTATTGTTCCATCAAATTTATCCTTCTACAGAAGAAATTGATGATGTGGCGGCAATAACTTACGATGACATCCAAACTACAAAGCCTTTTTTCGTCATGCTTTAGCATAAATATAAGGTCCATGCCCATACAAGCAAGACATGCTAACTTTCCATGTATGCTCCAGCTACATGTCATTTTTAATGCGGAAAAGTTATGCGTATTCCACAACAATACAGCCTTCATTTGAAAATTCTGTTTAAGAGATGCATTATAAATTTCAACTCCATAGTTCCATAACATAAACTCATCAATTGGTGGCATTAAATACACATCTATGTCTTACAAACACTCTTCGGCCCTGCAATAATCAATGACAAACATGTAAGGCTTCTTCATACACATTTCAGGGGCAAAATTATATGGGACAATACTAATAGGCCATGTGGAGTACGATGTGCCAGACTTTCCAACGGGATTAAACCTATTAGTTGCGAAGTAAATCTATCATTCTGAACTTCCTAAGCAAAAGTTAGATACCAGCAATCAAAGTCCTTCCAAGTCCTCTGAAGCCTTGACATAAGCGAAAAATATTGCAATACCATCCATGCTATGTTTTTCTTTTTCTCTTTGTCCAGCTTGTACCTTGGATCACGACAGACTGGGCATTTGTTGTTTTCTTATTCTCTTTCCAAGAATGTACACAATCATTATTGCAAGCATTTATCCTTTCATATCATCTTTTTGGGATCATAATACGACGGTGGAAGCTTCTCACTCTCCACCAAAATTTTCTTGATAAACGTCAAAATCTCGTCAAATCCTTTCTCACTCAACATGTTATCTAATTTCAACTGTAATAACCTACTAACCAAAAACAACCTTGTGTACTTCTTAATTTCATCCCACAACGGCTCCTCAGCATCTCTTAATAAATAACAAATCTATTAAGCAAGCTCCTTAGGTTCTTGTGCATGGTCATCATTCCAATGGTTGTCCCAATCACTATTTGTATGCCTAGCATCTATAACCATATCTCGGTAGTCATACAGTGCATCTTCCCTAGCTTCAGGTTGACTAGCTATGCTGGAGCTCCATCCCACAGCCCGTAGTCTGATTTCAACTGTAATAACCTACTTACTGCAGAAAGTCGTGTGTGTTTTGGAGCTCCATCCCACAGCGGCTCTTCCGCAGCTCTAAACAACTCATAAAACTGATGAGCCCCCTCGTTCGGCGGTTGGGGACCGTCGTCACCATCGTCATTACCCCAGTCAACATTAGCATACCCAGCATCCATAATCATATCCCGGTAATCATACCGTGCCTCCTCCCTAACTTCAGTTTGACTAGCCGGGTTGAACGACAATACTATCGTTTCCTCGTGCTGCGTCCACCTTGTGTATCCACCCATAAAACCGTACCGACAAAGATGCCATTTTACTTCAATTCTTTTTCTCCAATGCAACAACTCACATCTACCGCACGAACACCTTATCTTATCAAGGTCAACATGTGCAGGATGCGCGTAAGCAAAGTCGAGAAAATCGTCAACGCGACACTCAAAATCTTCAGTATTCTTCCTTTTCATCCACTTCGATCGACCGACATGACGACTGAATTATCGTACTGTATACCACTTCAATTATGACCAGTCATTAGGCAGGTCAATGTAAATATGAAGGCATGAATGTTACAACATGTCTATATATTTTCCCTCCATTCTCTAACAGGTAGTGGTCCTATCCCATTCAGAAAAGCACATATTTATAAAACAGTGAATAACTCATGCTTAGTCCTATGTCTGCAAAAAATTCGGCAGCACCTCCCCGTATTTCTCCAAGTACACGATATCGATTAGGTGTTCTAACATTCATCTAACCTTGCCTTGCAAGGTATGACAGATGTTAGAACACCAGATCTGTATGCACCCGGAGAAACACATGAGAAAGTGTACCAAATATCCACGACATAGAACATAGAGCATGAGTTGAAACACTGTTTTATAAACACGTAGCTTTTTCAAATTGTCCAAACTGGACATCCAAAAGCTCATTACAAAGCATTACTTCATAATGAGTACCTTTGAACAGGAACTAAGTGTTTTTATGCATGCATGCGTTCAAAAATTGATAACATATGCAAGAATCCTTCCGAAATATCAAAATTGCAGAAAGATCGTTGCATATGTTACCAATTCCACTTTAAATAGAATTCGTTGGCAACGAGTTGAACCATCTCGTTGCCAACGGACTTTGCAAAACAACAACGAATATAAAGAATGCAGGGTTTATAAATAACGAGTAATTGAACCATCTTTGGGCTAATTAGTGTTAATGAGGATTACCTTGGGCTAATTATAGCTAATTAGGATTGATTGTTACGTAATCAGGGTTATTTTCAGCTAATAGCCAGGTTTAATTGTGCGGAATAGTGTTGATTAGTCCTAATTAGGACTAATTAGTGTTAATGAGTATTAGGGTTATTTTACCTTGAGTTATGTTAGGGCTAATTAGTGTTAATGAAAATTACCTTGGGTTAATTATAGCTAATTAAGGTTGATTATGAGTAATTAGGATTATTTTTAGCTAATAGCCGGGTTTAATTATGCAGAGTAGTGTTGATTAGGGCTACTTAGGCTTGATTGGGTTATGTTAGGGCTAATTAATGTGAATGACGATTACCTTGGGCTAATTATAGCTAATCAGGGTTGGTTGTTACGTAATTAGGGTTATTTTTAGGTAATAGCCGGGTTTAATTATGGAGAATAGTGTTGATTAGGGCTGATTAGGGCTATTTTTAACTAATTGCTAAGTTTAATTGTGCGGAGTAGTGTTGATTAGTCATAATTAGGGCTAATTAGGTTATGTTAGGGCTAATTAGTGTTAATGAGGATTACCTTGGGCTAATTAGAGCTAATTAGGGTTGATTATGAGTAATTAGGGTTATTTTGAGCTAATAGCTAGGTTTAATTCTGTGGAGTAGTGTTGATTAGTCCTAATTAGGGCAAATTAGGCTTAGTTGGGTTGTTAGGCTTAATTGTGCAGAGTGGTGTCTGACGCCTCCGGACACGTTCGAAGAAATTGATTTATTTTTTAAATGCCGGACATCGTGTTCGTCACCCCTTGAAGAGGTACCGGACACCTCCTGACGAGGTGTCACAAGTATAAAGCGAGAATGTACATTTCGGTGTCGGTGTTGATCGGACACAGTGTCCGTGACCTACCGCCACCTCGACACCTCATTGACACATCCGAACACGTGTCCGACACCTCCGGACACGTGTGTGAAGACATTAATTTACTTTTTAAATGACAGACACTGTGTCCTTCACCCCTTGAAGAGGTGCCGGACACCTCTTGAAGAGGTGTCCACAAGTATAAAGCCAAAATGTGACATTTTTCTGTGTCAGTGTGATCGGACGGGGTGTTCGTTACCTACCGACACCTCATCGACAACTCCGGACACGTGTCCGACACCGCCGGACACGTGTCCGACACCTCTCAGCGATGTTCGAAGACATTGATTTATTTTTTAATTGCCGTACACCGTGTCGGACACCCATTGAAGAGGTGTCGGACACCTATTGAAGAAGTGTCCACAAGTATAAAGCCAAAATATGTTGTTTCGGTGTCGACGTCGATTAGACGCGGTGTCCGTGTCCGTGGTACCTTACGGGGATCTCAATCCAATTGGGTCCCATCCTCTGTCAACAATCTCACTTCTCAATTCTCAAATGCTCAATGCAAGTAATAAAAATCACACATTCAATACAATTGGATCCCATCCTCCGTCAACAATCTCAATTCTCAAATGTTCAATGCATTAAAAATCACACATTCAATCCAATTGGGTCCCATCCTTCGTCAACAATCTCAATATTTCAAATGCTCAATGCACCATTAACAATCTAAAATCATCAATTAACAACCTAAATTCATCAATGAATAATCTCAATTACTTCAAATGCACAGCTAATAACCTAAAATCATCAATTAACAATCTAAAATCATCGATCAATATTTATAATTCTCAAATGCACAATTAACAACCTAAAATTATCAAACCAATGATCAATGTTCAAATGGGAAAAATTGTTCAAAATGCACATATTCGATGCGCTTGAATTATTTTAATTTTGGGTTCAATACAATTATGGCATTCAATTTAGGGTTTAATTAGGGTTCCATTACTTTAATTTACGATTCAATTAGGGGGTTCTATTAGTTCAATTTAAGGTTCGGCTGAATTGGGGCATTCAATTTAGGGTTCAATTAATTCAATTTAGGGTCCGATTGGATTAGGGCATTCAATTTAGGGTTCTACTTAGGGGTTCAATTTTTTTAATTTAGGGTTCGATTCGATTAGGGCACTCAATTTAGGAGTTAATTAGGGTTCAATTATGGTTCAATCAGTTCAATTTAGTGGTCAGTTGAAATGGGGCATTCAATTTAAGGTTCAATTAGGGGGTTCAATAAGTTCAATTTAAGGTTCGGTTGGATTAGGGCATTCAATTTAGGGTTCAATTAGGGGTTCAATTAGTTAAATTCTGGGTTCGATTCGATTAACGCATTCAATTTAGGGTTTAATTATGGTTCAATTAGGGGGTTCTATTAGTTCAATAGGCTTCGGTTGAACTGGGACATTTAATTTAGGGTTCAATTAAGGGGTTCTATTAGTTCAATTTAGGGTTCGGTTGAATTGGGGCGTTCAATTTAGGGTTTGGTTGAATTGGGGAATTCAATTTAGGGTTCAATTAGTTTAATTTAGGGTTCGATTGGACTAGGGCATTCAATTTAGGGTTCAATTAAGAGTTCAATTACTAAATCATCCCATCCAATAGGGATACTTATCGCATAGCAGTGCTTTTAAAATGCTTGTCACATAGGGTTTAATTAGGGTTCAATTTAAGATGTCTGAAAATATGTTCAATCAATATTTGAACATTCTTATCGCATATCAATGCTTTTATTGACAACATCCATTGTATATAATTCGAGATAACCAATAAGCAAAGTATACGCATTCGCATAATCAGACATCAGATTTCGATTTACAGGAAATGAACCGTAGCATGTGTAGACTAAAACTAAATCTTCCCATCCAATAGGTTTTTCTGCTCTGCAACATGTAACTAATCATTAATTTAGCTTTATTATCTTGTAATAAAGAAGACATGTAATAGACGGCGGCAACGAAGGGCGGCGGCATTGGTGGCACGCGGCAGTAGAGGGCATTTCATGTGGTAGCAGTGGAGGGGTCACCATGGAGAGGGATCACTGGAGGTCACCGTGTAGGGGGAGTGCGGAGGTGGGTCACCGTGTAAGTGGAGTGCAGAGCTGAGAACGGCGGCGCAACGGTGGGGTTGTTTTCAGAGAGAGAAACGGGGAGGGAGAAAGAAGCAGATCTGGTGTTTTAATCGAGGACTTTTAGTGACGAAACCAACCCGTCGCTAAAGGTCCGTCACTGAATTATGGCTTTCATCAACGAACGTTATAGCGACGGCAACATTCTGTCCCTTAAACAATTTTATAAAGCCCTCCAAAAAACTTATTTTATAAAAAAAATTTACCGACGATAATTCTATCTTAAAAGACAGCCGCAAAAAATTTGTCGGCAAAAATATTTGCCGACGGTATGTTTCGTCGGTAATATTAATTAACGACGGATGTTTTACCGATGGTGTGTTGCGTCGGTAAAAGTATATTTAACGGCGGAATCTCTTCCGTCGGTAAAAACCCGTCGCTAAAAGCATATTTTCTTGTAGTGACTCCTTTTATCTTAGTGGAATTAGGAACACATTATGGATTTTGTGTCAAGATTACCAAGAACAACTAATAGATATATGTCTATCTGAGTTTTCATGGATAGGTTGACTAAGACGGCCCAACTTATTCCTATCTGAGAAGGGTATTCTATAGAACGACTTGCCTGAATTTATATTAAAGAGGTGGTGAGTAGTTATGGAGTGCCAATAACCATTGTCTGATAAAGACACAAGGTTCACTTCATGACTTTGAAAAAGTTTTCAATAAGAAGTGTGAACACCATGAGTACGGCCTTTCACCGTCAAACGGGTGGGCAATCAGAATGTACAGTATATATATTGGAGGATATGTTGGGCTTGCATTACAAAATTTGGTAAAGCATCAAATGAAAGTTACCCTTAATTGAATTCTCCTATAACAATGGTTATCAGTCGAACAAAGAAATGGCTCCTTATAAAGCATTGTGTGGTTGAAAATGTTGCAAGCGTATTTGTTGGGATAAGTTGGAGACCAAAGACTATCACGCACGGAACTGTGCAAGGTGATAAGTTGATCTAAGCGATAAGTTAATCAAAGTAAGACATGTTAGAAGAGATAACGTAAAGGTTGAGCTGCGGGGTACGTCAAGAGGAGCTACACGACTACAGTTGTATATTATATTGTAAACGTTTATGTTGTTGAAAGACTTGAAAGTCTTGCACTACAGTATGATGTAAGTTTGCAAGAAAGTTTTTGTAAGGACACATTTTGAAGCGTCTATTAATGATGTGTGAAGGTTTAGTTGCTCTGTATTCTGCACAGAATTATGATAGGATTATGATAGACAACTCAGCTCCAGTGATCATCAGGGTTGAGAGTATCGTAATTACCTTGGCTCATACGGTTGGCAATGCCTTTGAGACACTACCTTGGCATGCTCTGAGTGCTCATGCACAAGAACTCACCCGCGGGGTAGGCGACTCCTCCAAGAAACGATCTTCGCCAGGGTCACTAGTCTACATGATCATACACAAAGGGCTCTTCATCGACATCCCAGGGATGATGACTGCCGGGTCACTCCGAGCTAGAAGTAGGGCTGCAGCTGGCATCACATGTGGTTCACCTAGAAGTTGGGCGTTGAGCCTTCCCTACCGCTGCCAAGTCCTCTGTGTCTCTTAACGCTCTTGTGAAGCTCATCAAGGGCATTCGACTGGTCGTTAGATCAAGGACTTTCCTAGCCACACCGGTGATTTGTGAACCAGACTTTTTAGATAAAAGAGCAAAGCTACAACGGGCAAGGTGAACATACGATCCGGTAGATCGTGTAGTACCTACTTCTGTGGCCCCTTCATTGAGGTGTCACTTTCAGGGCGTGCCACGTGTTGCTTGATTACATAACATTCCTAATCCTTATAATGGGGTACTTGAGAACTCATTTTTAAGAGATAGCAGAATTAATCTTCACATTTTACTTTATCACTCTAGAATTTTAGATAGAGAAACACATGGGGCCCTAATGTTGGACCTTGACTATAGACCTCGGCATTGAACTTGTGAAAGCCGTTCTATATTCACCCTGTGCCTCAGCCCTCATAGCGCTGCCACTCCTCAGGCTCTATTTGGAAAGACTTGGTCTCTTCCCTTGCTCTATCCTTGCTCTATCCCACATTAATACACTTGGCTTCTGACAAAGACCAGATTCTCTGTGGCACCTCCATGTATCGGGCAAACCCACCCTTTGGCATCATGATCTTCACAGGCTAACCGACAAAATCTACTAACAGAGAAAAATACATTCTCGATGTTCTCAGTCATAATACATACATCCATTCATGCAGGGCTACCAAAAGCTTTCAACCATGTAGGTCAATAGTTGTTACATACATAAAAAAATTGACTACCTAACGACCACTTAAATACACCGATTTACTTCCAAAATTTATGGTACCCTATACATCAATCAGTTCCCAGTTGATATTTATTGCTCGACTTGACCTTCCTTCATTATTGTTGCTATTGTTGCATTTTTTACTTCATCTATTGCTTCTGCTGGCGTGGAGCTCTTAGTCTTAAAAAATTACAAACCTAACTTTCCTGATATCTTTAGGAACTCGTATAGGTGGACGGCCACCAACGATGTCCTTAGTTTGCTTGACCATGGTTTCCTTGTCAAGATCCTCAGATTCAAACTTTCTTGGTCTTCCCCTTATTTAGCACATTTTTGGGGCTCTAGGATAGTTTCGTCCGAACTTGTTACCTGAGAAAAAGACCACATTTAAGTCCCCTTTTTAATTTAAGTGCTGCATGTTATAACATGGATTACAAATTACATTGCTTGTTAATAACATGTCTTTCGTTTTCTTCCTCACATGCATTTTTCATTCACCACAACCTCTAATTCACATCCTTTTGAGGGGGGAACTTGTGTCTTATTGGTCTACCGCTTACTATGTTGGTTTCAAGTACAACCCCTTTTTTTGGTTTTTCCCTCACTGTGTCATCAGTTTTTTTCTCATCGTCCCCCTGCGCTGATGCAGGGGGTACATCAGATGCCTTCCTCGGCCTCTACCCTTCCAAACATTTATGGCATTTATCGCCACACCAACTTGCACAAAGAATTAATGAAAAAGGTGATATGTGAACAAAAACAGTGAAATTGTAACATCCCAAAAATTTCCGAAGCGTTAGTCACTCAATCGATTAATGCTAAATTTTCCGATCATCTCGATTCTACTAAGAATACCCCAATACATATATTAGAGTTTCTACAATAACTCAAATGTTCAAGTCATTGTTCGTAAATGCAAGGACTACATTAAAGAACTCAACTAAGTAAGTTACACACTAATTTCCCTCCCAGGGGTTTAAGTAAAGAAAACAATGAAAATCAAATCTAAACTAGCTCTGTAATCAAGCTCTAGCTAATCCAAGAATCGACTGATGTTTATTACCTGCAGATGGGAACAGAAAAAGGGAGAGTGCGCTTTCTAGAGCTCAGTAAGGTCACTCAAAATTCAGTAGGGAATACAAACGATTGGAGAGTTTATTTCAATGGAAATATGGGAAGAGATTAATCTCAATCCCTCAAATCGGAAATCAATAAAAACACTTTTGATTACACTGAAACAATGCAGATGACATTGAACATAAGTGATATGCAAAGTCACACAGGCAGTGCAAGGTAATCACTTAACAAAGCCACAAAGGCGATGCTCAATAACACTGTAGTTGCATATGCATATGAACACTAGCTAGACCCTCAAGGTACTAGCATCTTCTGACAATAACAAACCATCCTTATATCTCCCCCAATATAGACCATCCTTATAACTCCTCAATACAGTAACTCATGTCAATACACCGAGTGCAATAATCGACGATGCAATGATTAAATCGATGCACAGCGAGAAATAAAATACGTAGCATCGAAAGGAATTTTCAATAAACATACAAGGCTCAAAATAGTGTATTAATGGGAATCGATGCAATTTCATCACAATTATAGATGAGTCCAATAGAAACATCAATAACAATTTAGAAAGAATATTTATGATATCAAATAGATGAAATAGGGTTTCGAAAGAAATCTTTTACCTCAATTGATCCAAGAAATACGCTCACTACTATTCAACCTCGTACAAACCTCGAATTTGCCTAAATTGGCAAATTAATTATTAGAAAACAACCTAGCCTCACAAAAAATTAATCAAATGCTAAATTTCAATCGTTGCTCACTCTGACACTCTTAACATAAACGAAAACGAATTGGATCCTTCAAACAACTAAATCTAACCAATAACCCTGCACCCTCTATAACGCATAAGACACTCCGAAATGCATAATAATTGCCTATAGAATACATTTATGCCTTAAAATGCATAACAAGTTACAATATAAATTTTCTGAATTTCTAACTATTTTTGAATTAAAAACAAATTTTTGCCAAACTCATCACACGCTAGTTGGAACTCATACTGGGTGATATAACCACTTCCGTCTTTATCGAAGTATGAAAAATCCGCCAATAAATGATTTTCTCGCTCAATTTTATTAAAATGCCATGTTGCTGCTATGAATTCCTGATAATCGATAGTGCCATTATTATCAATATCCGCAGACTGCATTAGATCATAAATCTCAGGTTCATCAAGATTAGCACCAAATCTTTTCAGTCCTACCTTGAGTTCTTCGAAACTTATTTGGCCACTGTTCTCTATATCTATCGTTTGAAACATCTCCTTCAACCCTGAAATTTCTTCTTCTGAGAAATACTCTGTAATGACCGAATATCGAATTGCCTTGCCAAAATCCGACACTGTTAGCCTTCTCTCTCTCTTTCACTGTGTATGTTTCCTTCTGTCTTTCTCACAAGCACACATACACAGATTTCTTCTTCTCTCTCTTCATTTTTCTTGCTCTTTCTTTTCCCTTTTCTCTTTGCTGTGTCTTTGTTCTCCTCTGTTTCTCCATAACTTTAGGGCAAATCTACTCTTTCTTTGTCTCTCATCTCTTCTCTGTCTCTTGTAACCCGAAGAGAAATTGCTCTTTTTCTAGTAACCGAAAAATTCACTTTATTCTCTCCACTTTCTTCACTTTTTGTCGTGGCCAAAACTCCCTCATTTTTCTTTTTTTCTTCTGCTCCTTTCACTCCCCCAGTAACATAACTAAAAAAACCAATTAAGAAAATAACTATTGCTCATTCCTCCCCTTCATTTCTTCTCTTGCTTCCTCTCTTACCAAAATAACAAGGTTGACTAAATAAGTTCTTAGATTTAATTTTTGTTCCTTTTCTAACCACTCTAATTAAAGTAATATATATATGTATATATATATATATATATATATATATTAGTTGTTCTTTTAACCCTTCATTAGTCGCTATATCGTCTCCCGTTAAAAGTGTCACTAAAGTATATATCAATGCTAAGAAAAATAATTCATCGCTAAAAATACACGTTGAATCTAAGTATTTGGAAAAAAATATCGTCGCAAAAGATTGCCGATGAAATTCAGTCACGCTAATCGACGCTACATGTTGCTTTTAGAAACCGTCACTAAAGAAATGAGATAATCGGCTAGAAAGTAGTAATGTTCGGGGTATTACAGGAATAGCATTTCAAAAAGCACTAAAAAGGTACCTCAGTTGTTGTTGAACTTGTATTTGTTGGTTGAGGCTCTTGCTAGCTCCTATTGGCTTACACCTGTTAAAAGTAGACACAGAAAAGGGTCATACGACGATGTTCTACTAGCCTTAGATTTGGAATCGATGCAAACACATCAGTACACGTGCTTCCTCTACTCCAAGAGTGGTTGCATCCTCAGGTTTGATTGGACACTTATGTCTAGCATGTGCTCTCTTTTTGCACATGTTGCATTGAACACTATTTCGCACTCTCTTCAACCTACATGGATCTTTCTACTCCATAGCTCTTCTTCTTCCCACTTTCTTGAGTCTTCCCGGCTGGTTCTTATAAAATGGTGCTAACACTCCACCCATTACAGTTTATTCCCACACGTCAAAGTTGGTCATAAGGTTGATTATGGTGTCATATGCCTTCAAATATGTCTTCTTGTTGTTCCAGTCAGAGACATAGTTTTCAAGCTGCAAGTTCTTTAGTCATATAAGTTATGGCGTGCTACAAGGTATTCCACTCAAATACCATTACCTGCAATTTCATGTCCCATTAGGGATATCTAACATTAATGTATTACCCTAAACACACTAAACTTGAAACTTTAGACCACCTGGGGAGTCTTCTGCAACTTTGCAATTTCTTAATAGGATTAATGGATCTTAGAATATAAAACTCCTTTCCTTTTCTCATTTCCTATCTCCTTACTAAAGCACCACCACTTTATCACTGAAGTCCTAAGTGCTTTCAAGGTTATTATAGGCAGTTCCTATCCTCATCAATTGCTTCATTAAAAGATTCGCAGTTGTTGTGGGCTATGAGGTCACACTTAGGGGTTCTACAGAAGCGTGACCTTGACCACTCTAATGGTGGCATATCAACAAGTCGCTATAACTATTTGGGCTCATAGTATTCAGCTCCTTCTTTGCTCTTTCAAAATAATTCTTATTTAATGGAAGTGCAGCGTTCCATAGCATATCTTTCCACTTCAGTCCTTTAAAAACTATATCCTGAAGTTAGCATACAAATCATAACAAAGTATCTAATTTCAAACCTTGGGACTAAATTCCGAATTGCACTAACCAACCCATTCTGCTTGTCTGCGATAAGGGTCCACTTGTCATGGTTTGGCTCATGTGTCGAGGCATCATCTACCAAGAATTTCCAGAATCAATTCCATGGTTGCTAACACCGAGACTCTACAAATACTTGACCGAGATTTACCTTTCCTAATTATGTGACATCAATTCCTAATAATCTTCCTACAGTTTAAAGACATGCTTTGACTTGCCTAAATATAAACATCCATAAACCTACCATTCCTTGTTCATCCAGTTTCATCACAACAGTGGTCCAAGTGTCAACTCTTTCTAATTCTGCCAATTTTTTATTCCTCTACAATCAATCTGACCAATGCCTTAATAAACTTTCTAGAAATAATCTTTTGACTTGCGATTTTAGCTTATTGTACACTGTCTTCCTTAATGCCTTCACAGGCATTGTTGGGTTGACCATAAACTTATTAATATATTAATTGCAAGCCATCTAGTACCTACTGCCTTGTTTATATATTGTCTATTACATGCATGCTTTGCAACTACTGATTTGACTTGTAGTGAGCTAGTATTCGAGATTATTGATGCATATACCATCCACCCATACCCTTCTGACTTACAATAGCCCTGACTTTAGTTCCCGTGTTCTTTGTGAACTTAATTGACCTTATTTCCTTGACTGAATATTGCCAAATAGCTTTTTTGAACTCCCTACTATGTGAGAAAATCATTCCTATCACAAATTATGGACTTTTCATGCTAGTTTTACAGTTAAACTTAAAGTAGATTGGTGTTCTTTCATGATCAGAATTTGAGTCAAACCACTCATAAATTTCTTCGGTATTTATCTAACTCATTGGTTCTTTCCATTGCCCTCAGTTTACTTGCCTCGACTCTTTAGAACTTCTCCTTTTCATTCTTTTTTTTTTCTAATTTTCAAATGTATCCTTCTCAACATTAGCTAATTAAGCATTCATAAATTGTTTCGTGATCATCATTGTCCCTATTTTATTCAAGGTTTGACCTGTCACTATGACTATCACTTCCATTTTTAGTACCACTATCAACTTTTGTTTATCTGCGGTACCACTTTTACTTGAACTATCATCTTCATGATCACTTACAGTAGCACCTTTCTTTATCACATTACCATTTTTATCTAATTTCTCAATAACATACCCACCTTTCGGTGAGTGTCACAGGGAAGCTGAAATAGGACTTAGTCTGCTCATTTTTATTGGTTATTTACAATAGTCCCTACCTTTGCAATATAATTTTTGGTTATTTGTGAGACACATAATGTCAATTTGCCCTATACGTATTTCCATCGCATCACTTTCTTGGTCTGAGAACAAGTTGTCAACCAAATACTAATGCTCATTTGTTTTTGCCATGTTGCACCTGACTTATTTAGTTAAATGCAACCAAGAAGATTTGGATGTTTATTTAGTTAAATGCAACCAACATGGAGTTTTGTGCGTTTTACCATGTTTATTTGTTTCTTTTTGGGAGGACGAAAAGCTCATCATCTTTGTTCTTGATGGTTTCCAGATCTCTAACTAGGTTCCCATGCTTCAGTAACTTACTAGCTCTTAAATAAGGGAACTGACCCCCACATAGTTGTATGAAAAAATGCATCAAAAGTTTTTTGTGCAGCTAGTATTGTCGATGTTTAATTATTTGTTGACCGCTGACTTTGCGGGAAGTACTCAACATGCTACGTCCATGTGCAATGCACATACATCACCACTAATAATACTCAAAGTAGGGAGTTCTAAAGATGCATCAAGTTTTGTGTAAGAATGTTATGAAACTTTTGGATTTTTCTATGCGAAGGAACTTAAGTTTTCTATTTTTTTGTTGAACGACAAAGTAATTGCTAACTCTGATTCTTTCTCGATACGGTCTTTAAGGCTGTGAACTCACACAATGTCAGAACCTCTGAGGTTCTCTTTTGCACAATTTCTTGCAAGAATAATGGAAGAGACTGTACTTAAACTTGTTTCACAAGTTATTTGGGAAAATTACAAAAAATGGGTTTTGGGGTAAAATATTTGTAGATGATGGGTTTATTTTGGAAAATTGTAAAAAAGTGAGGTGATTTTTCAATATTTCTGAACAATGGGTTGACTTAAGAAAAAAATTAGTTTTTTAAAATCAACTAATCCGGACTTCCCAGATTACCCTTCCAGCCAAAATTGTTGACCACTGTTCTGGTACAAGTCATTTTTTGCAAGAATGCAAGTACGATTATGCAAAAATACTTGTCAGTTTCTGCAGATATACAAGTCGTTTCTGCCATTCGAACTGATGCAATACTAACTTTGCCTAAAATAAAGGCTTATATTAGAACACCCAAAGATTTACCTGATATGAACATAAATCTTGGCAGATTTGAGGGAGTCATTCCCAAATGACATTGATTCTCCGTAAAACCTATGCTGAAAAATCACTCAGACTAATCTCATTACCACTCTAATTACTTTTAATCAACACTCAACCAAAGAACCTGTTTCCAAGAACACCCAGATTAGGTTTTATCTAAACTTCTATTTTCTTCTGACTGTAAATTTGTATTTCCTAAGATACTTTTGAGATGCATAAAACTATAGAGAGTTTTGTGGTAATACTTTAATGAAGACCAATAGTGCTTGAAATTTTGGAGCCATGTCAAGCATATAACCAGTATTGAAAACAAACCATTTAATGTTCCCTTCATCGCCAGTATAGACAAAAGATGGTGCTCCATGGTGCCAATAATGATCATTAGTAGTGAAAGTCGTAGATTTTACGTATCATTTGTAAAATAATATAGTTTACTAAGCGATGAGCTCAAATAGTATAATATTATTAGAAAAGTAATGTTGGAGAAAATCCAAACAACGAGAGAAGGGTGAATCCCGAAGTCGAAGACGCTCCTTACAATAGCAATTATCAACGATGACCAAAACAAGCTGCTAAGTAGTACGTAACAAAGTGAACTACAATTTTCATTAACAAGATATGAACGTTACGATTAAAAGTCTTATAGATTTAGGATGTCTTTTAATTAACGTTTCGCGATGACATATGACAACAATCCCGTACTACTATTTAACTGAATTTAAAGTTTTTAGTTTAATATTTAGAGCTTTGTAGATATAATAGTTAGTATGTATCAATGATATATCCGGACCAATATGATTAAAAAAAAGCCAGTTATTTGTACCATTACTTTCGATTTTTTGTGAGTGTAATCTAGTGAAGAGTGTTATAACTTATTTACTGGTGATGTATATGAACCTCAATCTTCATATAAGCATAAATGTCAAATTCACTCACCTTCTTTCTTCATGAGAAACTCTTTGTGTATATTATTTGTCCCGTGCATAATGAAAATGAAAAATAGCATTGAAAGTGTTTCTATCTTTACATAACTTATTAAAGTGTTGGTAACATGACTTGATGAAAATACCATTGGAATATTTTATTAATGTAGCCAGGGGCTAGAAAGTGGTTAACCACAAAAATATTGTCTTGTCTAATTAACGAAACTTTAAGGAATCAAAATGTGAGACCAAAATCAAAATCGAAAGATAAAAGTCATTTTAGGAAAACCCGTCTATGAATACTACACTAACAATACTTCTAAATACCTTAATTAGCGCTATCATTGCCACTACAAATGCAGTTACCTTCACCATATCATAAGTTTTGCTCGTCAGTTCACTTTCATGCATCTATCGTCAACTTTTTTAGGTTCATCACTTGTTCAATTCAGTTTAGATCATAACTTATCAATCAGTATTGTAATGTAAATTAATATTACCTCGAAACACCTTAGTACTACCTTTACAGCAACTATAACAACAACCATCACCTCTTACACTACCACCGTTTAGTTATGACTATCACCACCACAAGCATCAGCATACTACACGCCAACACCGCTACAGCCACATGTTGTCACTACATAATTGAAACTCACTACCAACACTCCAATTCTACCACAACAGTTATCAGTATCGTAATTAGCGTGGCTGATCACTCGCAGAATTGCATATATTACCACCCTCACACTCTCACATCTAGCACCGACATTTCGGTTATACCATTACCACCCTAGTGCCACCCAGGCTTCTCTCTTTTTGTAGTTGTTTATGAAGGGTAAAAGATTCTTAAAACTAATTTATCTTTTCGTCTCTTTTATTTTACAAACTTATTCTCAACTTGTCACAAATTATTCTTCAATCGATTTTGATTTTTCTTGAAGACCCAATATAATTGTTTCTAAATACTTTGTTCATATTGTGCCTAACATGTTAGATTTTAAAAAAATTGGTGCAAAAAGATGAAAGTTACAATAAAGCTTATGGAGAAATAAGATTTCTTTAAAAAGGAAAAAAAATACCTAAACAAATAGGATGATATATTGCATAACTAAAAGATTGAGGTAAAAACAAAAATATACGCTATGAAAAGCTTACCTTTTAATTTGTAAAAATTAATCATTAATTTCATACATGATTTTTGTTGTTTGCATTTGCGATATTTATATTTGCAAGATTTTATTTTATTTCTTTTAAGTGTTTTCAAGAAGTTAGTAGCCCAAACTGAAGCCTTTTTGAATTATTTAGAGCTTTAAAAGAACTAGATTTAAAGCCTTTTTGGATTATGCAGAGCTTTAAAAGAAGTAGATTTAGTTTTTTTTTTTAATTTTATATGATTTACAAAAGTCGGGCCAATGATCAAACTAAAGAATTAGTGAGTAGGATATGATTTTCGTATTTTACATTTTTAAGATTTTATATTGTTATTTTAAAGTACTTTTGAAAGTTTAATAATCAAAATTAAGGCCTAATGTATCAGTATACTGATTAGGTAGAGTTTTAGAAGGTTTGTATATAGTTTTTTTAGTTTTATAAAGTTTAAAAATAATGCATAAATTACACCTACGAATTTTTTTAATAATAAATTAAAGTAAATAGTTAAATAGAGTAGAAAAAGAAAAGAATACCAAAACAAATAGGATTCTTGAATCTTGGACTCTAAATAAAGAGACCAACTAAGTTAAGAGACTACTACCACATCCAAAGTTGAAGTGGGTAGAGTTTTAGAAGGTGAATAATTAGTTTCTTAATTTTATAAAGTTTAAAAATATTGTATAAATTATACCTAAGAATTTTTAATAATAAATTATAGTTAATAGTTAAATAGAAAAGTCGGGCCAATGATCATACTAAAGAATTAGTAAGTAGCATATGATTGCCGTATTTTATATTTTTAAAATTTTATTCTATTATTTTGAAGTGCTTTTGAGATTTTAATAATCAAATTAAGTCTAATGTATAAGTATATTGATTAGGTAGAGTTTTAGAAGGTGTATAATTAGTTTCTTAGTTTTATAAAGTTTTGAAATATTGCATAAATTATACCTACGAATTTTTAATAATAAATTATAGTAAAGAGTAAAATAAAGTAGAAAAAAAAATACCGAAACAAATAGGATTCTTATTTTTTATATATCTAATTCAAAAGAAAAAGGCCAACTAAGCCGGGGAATTACCACATGCAAAGTTAAAGCTTACGTGTCAAAAGGAGAAAGCTCTTAATTAAAAAGTCCTACTAGTCGCAAAGATAGAGTTCCAAAAATCCTATGTATCGCAATTTTAAGTAACTTTAGATATATATATATATATATATATATATATATATATATATATATATATTATTTTGCAAAAGAGAACCTTGGAGATACCCACATTAGGTGTGAGTACGAAGTCTTAATGGTTCTATGGTTCCATAGAAAACACAACACTTGAATTGCTTCACACTGAAAAATATGAGAGTTCCTATTTTTGAGTAATAGTACTGGTTAGGTAAAATGATGTTCAAACAGTTGAGCGTTAAAGTAGCATCACTAAATAATCTAAAGTTGTTCATTTCTTATAAAGTAATGTTACTATCTTAATCTTTCTCAATCTTTATCCTCTTCCTAGAGATGTTTTTGGTCATGGACCCAATTTGTTTGTTTTTAGTATTTTTCTTCTTTCGAAAACTTTCGAGTGTCTCGTCATCATCGCTCAGTATAGACTCTTTGCTTGTAATTGTTTCTATGGTCTCTTTATCTGCACGTGCTTGTATGGTCTCTTCCTCTTCAACTGCTTCTAGTATCTCTTTCTCTGCCATTTCTTTTATTAATATTGCAATAATTGTTGTCTTGCCTTCGTTACATTCAGAGACTCTCTATAGTTTTACAAGAAACTTGTACTTTTTATTTTTGCATCCAACCATCTTTCTGTAGTACCTAAAGTCTTCTTTCTGTATTGAATTGATAATGTTAGGATGGTGTACATTAATATCTGAATGAAGGTTATTAATTTATTACCTTAATCCTTACAGACTATTTGTATTGTTCAGCACTGCAATCGGTCAAAATTATTGCTACTTCATCGAATAGGATAACTATAGCTCAGTATGATTCATCAACCACATCGAGCCTAATGTCGTACCATGACATATTTACAAGATATTAGTATTATGATTGTTGTTGCATTTTGTCGATCTCATATGTGTTTAATATACTAACCTGGGGCTATGTTTTGCATTCGGCTCATGTCCATTTGTGCATTCAGTGTTGTCCTCGTATCTTCCAATTAATTTTGACAAAGTACGCTAGCATCACATAAGGTTGTCTTTTGTTTTCAACTTCAAGAATTATTGCTTCAAAGCAATATAAGGAATCTTGTAAGCAAAGTTAAGGGAGATGTGTTTTATTTGCACAGTAAAATTTTCATATACAATTATGCACATGCATTACTAGTTAAATTTTGACTTACCTGATCCAGATATGTGCGTTTGTATATAATCTCTCCTAACTTCGCCGCTATTGATTGATTAATTTGTCTTTCCAAGAATCAAAAATCAATTGCTTTTGTTCTTTGTTACATATTTCATCCTAACATCACATTGTTAGTTCATATTATTATGAAAGGAAAGAACTTATACATAATCTATGAGCATTAAAAGATACCTATAATTGTTATACCACTTCTTGATCTTTTCTGCCTCTTTGATGTTGATCAAGTAACCACCCCACATAGGATGGTCCAGGGACCATCAATTGTCAACCGTATTCAATCTCACGTAGCTAAAGAAAGCAAACAGAGTAAAGCTTTCTTTCTTTCCTATTATCTGGCTGTTGGGGTAGCTGGTTGTCTTCTTCTTCTTCTTCTTCTTCTTCTTCTTCTTCTCTCTTTCTCTCTCTCTCTCTCTCTCTCTCTCTCTCACACACACACACACACTCACACACACCCACACCCACCTACGTAGTCTTTCTTTTCAATTTTTTCTACCATTGGCCCGTTGGTAGGTGAATTGGCTTGGGGTCTCATAAGGGTGGTGTTGGTGAGGACTCTAGATTGGCATATATTGTACTGCTCACTAGTGGGAGATGGCTTCTATCGACAATGATCTGCCCTCTCTCTCTCTTTCACTCACACACACACAAACACATACTCCTTTCTAATTTTTTCCTACCACTGGCATGGTGGTGTATGAAGTGGCATGGTGGTCTCATATGGATGATGTTAGTGAGGGCTGAGGATTGGCATGGTGGTGTTCACTGGTGGGAGATGGCGTCATTAAACATGGATAAATCCTCACCATATCATACACACTTTTCATGGCTATATTGCTAAACTAAGCTAAAAAAATAATTAAAAGACTCATTATATGCCTCAAATGATCATTCTATTACTCACCCACGGGTTTTACGAGGAGGAAGCTGAAAGCAAGTTAAAGTAGTTATATAAACAAAAAACTGTAACTGATTTATGTAGAGAACATATGGAGGAACTGAACTGCAAGCATCTTTGAAGTTAACCTCCAAGATTAATAAGGTGAATGGAAGTAAGCAAAGGCTTTGGTGGCTTTTGGGTTACCTTCCCCCTTGAAGCTTTCTTCCAAGTTGATGGTGTTATGCTAGGTGCCTCTCAAGAGCGTATTGTTGGGATGAAGGGGTAGGAAGTTTATATTACAAGTCTTTCTTTTGTATCCGAATTCGGTTTTACACATATCTTTTTTTGAATTATTATTTTCTATTTAGTAGATTTATGCATGCATGCTGAGGCTTTCTCCTTTGAAGACACACGCATAGTGCCAATAATCCATACAAATACACGCATGAGAAACACACATGCAAAATCTACAAATACAGAGCTCCCATAATCTTTACATAAGTTAAAACAAAAGGCAATCAATAACCTTTCCCCTTGAAGCTTATTTAATAACCCTGTTCGGAAAGAAGTTGTGAAGGTACCAAGGAGAGTGGTCTTCTTAGGGGAAAGTTAAACATGCTTTCTATAATGGACTGAATAAGGTCGAGAGCTGCATCTTCCAAGCTAACCTTCAAGGTTAATAACGTGTGTATATATATGCACGTGATATATATCGTGTTGCACTAAAGTTAACCTTAGACTTCAGCTCTCTAGGAATTTTAGAAAGATAGATGTAAGGGGATCAAAATAGAGATTTTAAGGTTATTTTTATTTTTTGTAATGCCATGCTTGTGAGCAGATTATTACTTCAGTTGTTTAGATATTGAGACTTCTAGTAATTTGTCTCCAAAATAGAGTTATTGTTTTTCCCTTAGATTGTTACTTTGTTGTATGAATATTTTGATGAATAATTAGAGAAACCAAGGCTGTAAAGCTTGCCTCACGTTGCCTCTTTACCTTCTTTCAAGGGATACATAAAGTAGACTTTAGTTTAATCGAAAGCATTAAAGTCAAGTATCTTGCAAAAAGAGAAGCAATGAATGGCCTGCTATGAGTGTTGCAATAAATAGAACAGAAGAAGGTTGGCTTCCTAGAAGCATTATGGGAGACTATCTATGGCTCTACAAACTATTAAGTAACACACTCCTATAGGCCACCTATAATGTTGCATCTAGAAGCTACATTCTTCATGGTGTTATGATTCCTAAGTGCGAGTTGTGAATTTATTGGTAGAAAACTTGAAGTTATTGGTGAACACGGTCTATAATATTCATTTTGATGTAGGAGTAGGAGGTAGGTTTCCTGGTATGGTAGGCATGAGTATGTCCATCATGTGATGTCTCTATAAATTAAGATAAAGAAATTATGAGTTTGTTTAATCCCTCCCTTCAATCAGGCCTGGCTTCTGGCTTTGTTAACCCAAGGCATATGTTATCTTTTTCTATTTTTGTTGTTCTTTAAGTTTTCGTTGTTGCGAAACTGGCATATACATTTATGGGATTTCATTTGTTTACTTAACTGTGCATTCATCCTTCTCATTATTCCCTCTCCTACTCTGCCCAATTGCGATCTACAGGTTTTCAACCAAATGGACAAGCTTCAATCTCTTGTAGAAAAGCTTCTAACTCCTCAAATTTGAAGCAACAGAACTGATGTTGCTGACTTTTCTCCGCACTGCGAGTATCGCATGAATTAAGAACCTACATTTTGAATATCGCATGACTCTGCACATGGAGAGAATATGCAAATTCTTACCTTAACCATAAGGACAACCAACAGATAGGTCCTAGGTTTCAACGTGTTAAGAGTAGAGGCTAAATAACAATATCAATTCCTAGGCGCTACCAAGGTCAAGCCTATGAAGTTCTCCTCTCCAAGAAAACACTTTCTTCTACAGGTAAAATCAAGTTTGACTTATCCGGTTCTAAATTTTGTTTAACATATCGTCTTTGTTAATCATATACAAAGTCTCACACACACAAAATCTATAAATACAAAAAATTCCTATAATCGTTTAAAAAACTTAAAAACAAAAGGTAAGAGCAAAAGCCATAAGGTGGCTGTGGTTTAACGTGAATTGAGGCACTTCGATGAGCTGGGTTTTGAAGACCATACATAGAGTTTTTTTTTTTTTTCCGGAGTAGAAGTCATAATAACCCCTATATCTAATAAGACTCTACGCTTCAATAAGGGTAGTTCAGGAAATATGCTTGATATTGTATAAGAAGTGAAAAACATCCTTATATTTTAATAAGCCTCAACTCAAAAAAAAAAAAGGTATTTAACGAGAAAGAAATGTTATAAGTCAAAAAAGACCTTACGCACTCTTAACCTTTTATGAAAAAATCAATTAGAGTAGGGTACTTTAAGGGAAAAAAATAGTCATTTTACCCACGTGTGATGTACGTGGAGATAGCATGATACAACACTGCCAACAAAGTTAGCAAGTCAACAAGTTGAAGTTCACCATATCCCACAAGAAAAAACATTTTCAACGACGGGTTTTTCCCCTGATAAGAGTGGTATTTCCTTCGCTAAAGACTTCTTTTGACAGAACGTCCATCGGTAAAAGACTACTAGTGAAAACCACATCGTTACAAGATTAGCGACAGAATTAGAGAATCTGTCGGTTCAAATTGCACTTCTACAGACGGATTTAATTACTATAGCGATGGACTATTCTACAACTAAAGGTAGTTCATGTATTTTTCTGTTTTCTTTATCTTCTCGGAATAGAATTAAAAAGTCTTTTAGCAACGAACATTTCGTCCACACAGACGGAATTTTAGCGAGAGACAACATATCGCTAAAATTTAGTAGGGAGAACTTTAAAAGGAATTTTAGCAACATTTAGTTCCTCGCGGCATCGCAAATCCTTTTACTATACTTTTAGTGACAGAATATATGTTGCTGAATGTCCAGCGATAGAATACATTCTTTTTACTTTATAATATTCAAATTTGCTTTCTATAATTCAATTTACACAAACATTGAAATCCATCCACAATCATCCCAATCTATCTAATGTTGTTCCATCAACCTTAATTAACAATTTATCCACACTGATCATTAATATCCATCTACTTTGACACAGATATATACAATGTTTCTTAGGCAATTTTGTTTCTCAACTAAGGGGACGAATGAAAAACATAACAAGTTTGAAGTCATAAGGGACTGCGAGGGAGGGAGCTAAAATATTTAGGAGGGGAGGGGAAAAAAGACAGATGCTAAGTTGTCACCCAAAGCGGCATTGGATCTTGCTCGTTTTCTTCCATGTCTTCACCAGTCACTTATTTAATATCGAGTTAGGCAGAACTTCCCTACATTAAAAGAAGGTAGACAATAGACTGTAAAATAATACTTAACCAATTAAGATTCACTTGATAAATGTAAACATATTTGTACCTGACAGGTATAACTCTTCTTGCTGGCTTGCTCTCTTTGTGTGCACAATAGAGGGTAAGGATGATCTTATCACGGCACGTGCAGTCAAG
The DNA here is from genome assembly GCA_033070095.1 of Escallonia herrerae. Taxonomy (NCBI): domain Eukaryota; kingdom Viridiplantae; phylum Streptophyta; class Magnoliopsida; order Escalloniales; family Escalloniaceae; genus Escallonia; species Escallonia herrerae. The sequence continues at coordinate 30,109 of JAVXUP010000512.1, read as the reverse complement.
TTGGTGTCCGTACACAGTCTTTTTTCGGATCGACGACACCTGATATATACAGCCACAACTTCAATCCCTCAACACTCTCACCCGAGGATGATTGACCAAAATGACGTTTACACAAAAACATTACACCAAATATCAAATGCAGCTTGCAAACAATAAAAAATCAATGTAAAGGGTTAATGCATGATCAACTAATAAGCAATTAAGACATCCAAAATTCAATGATTAACTTTATCATAGAATCTACAAACATTCTTTGAAACCTAAGAAATAAACACTCTCCCAGGATGATCTTTATCCTTATCCACTCTCCTCTTATGGATCTTCTAGTATTACAAAGCTCACATCTCTGCATCCAAAACTGGGTCCTCAGTCGCAATCATACATCTGACAACATCTTGAGGCACTGACCCTATCGTGTGAGTAGGATCACGGTTGATTTTATTTGACTTCCTACTCTTATTTTTCACCTCCCAAGAAGGGTCACTCACCTGCCTGCCAACAAGATGCAACCAAGCTGTAACTAAGATCCAATGAGGGGGAAATCGTTTTCACTCACTCATTGGTGTATCTGCCGGTAACATCTTATTTTCTTGTTCACGTGCATCATGTAAACACTGCCGATAACTTCTCACTGTGTGGGTAAACAATGCCTCTCTCCCCATAGCCTCTTGCCTAGGCGATGAAAAATCAAAGTACTCCTGCCATTATGAAAACATTACATTTAGTTAATCAACTCCACAGTACACAGTTTACCAAACATCTACTTTTAAAGTTATTATACTCAAAAATCCTCCACAAACCCCTCTATCTTTATAAAATTCTAATCCTTCAAATAAGAGTATGGCCCCTAAAAAATCAACCCTTTATAGTAACACCATTTTTCGTAGTGGCCGCACACTCGAGAAAGCTGAGAAAAACAAATTCGTTAGATGAAATAAGTTAAGAAGAATAAGCTACATAATCATATTACAAGCCAAGTGTAAGGGTGAACAATAATTTCCATTGGGAATCTAAAAGCACCCCATGTTTCGGCCAAGGGCTCGACGAGATGTTATAAATAAAGTATAAAAATTTTTAAATACAAAGTAAAGATAAATAAGAAAGTGCAAACTAATAATAATTATACCTGATGTCAAAGCTAGTGATGAAGAAAAAGCCCAGGGCTGCTAGGGCTAGGGGTCCTGAATGATGATACTCTGTATATTGTTACCACTTGAACCGTTGGCCTCGCCCAACGGCACAATCGGAATAATCAGCACAGATGCAGCTCGTTGTGCATCGTGATCGCAACTGCCCAATAATTTATGTGTAACATCTTGCTATGGAGTAATCAAGTACACGACAATAATAGGCAAATAGGTGCTTACTATTAAAAAAATAGATGAATATTACAAGTCATACAAGTCAATCATCTTCGTTAGAAGACATCCCAATATCTTCCTCCTCTTCATGTTGAGAGTCATCCTAACCATCTTTAACACTTTCTAAATTTTCCTCTTCAACATCTATAACTTTTTCTCCTTGATGACCCGTTGGTTGAAGAAGAAGATCGTCATCCTTGCTATTCATTTAAGCATTTTGCTTGAAAGTATTAGCTCAAGGCCTTAGTAAAGAGTCTACTTTTCATCAAGGCTTTATTGCCAATGAGTTTAGGTTTAACAATAAATATCATGACTGAACAAAACAAGCCCAAAATAGTAGAGACTTCATCAACATAAACTGTTATTATTATAATTTCCTTGATTTTTAAGGAGAGCTTAATGAGATTTTTGATCTATCACATCTCGGCTGCCAAAATCACTTGGTAATGTTGAAATGTACCTGGTTTGATACTAAATGCAATAGAGGACTACATGGTCACTCACAAGGAATGGCAGATGCCAATATTAAGTCAAGAGTGGATTAGATGAACCATTTGTGTTTGCTAGTCAAGCTTTACAAGTGTTCTACGCAGACGATGTCTCAAATCCTAAATCTCAGCGCTTTACTATTATCAAGTCCAAAAGAAAGCCAATTAACTATGACATTGAGGTAGACATCAATCAAGCTGACCAAGCACCTGCCTCAACTAGTTTGTCAATCAATTGGACATATTATAAAGGACGCAAAAAAATTAAGATGTATTAGCATAGTAAGTAATCACATCACTATATGAGCATAGTTTGGCTTCACACTTACACATTTTCTAAGCCACTCAACGAATGGTTCTTTTCAATAAAATTCAAGTCCTGTAGGATCAGGAATTTGAGAACAACTAAACTCTCTCTCATTTTCAAGTGTGTACGATTACTATATGAAGACATTAGCTTACTCAATAAATGATGAAACTTCTTCACAATTTAAAAGGACGTATACTGGGTCAGTACGCTCTATACTCTTCACCTTAGCCACTGAAAATAGGTTCGACGAAATGGACTAGCTAACTATGAGATAGTCGTGAATCTTTATCCCTCGAAACTTACACTCTGAAACATTAACAAGAAATATTTGATGCATACCTATTCGGAATCTTTAAATTCTTAACCTACTGACACACCTTCTCTACTTACTTCTTATCTAAACAATATGGTGCTATCGGGAGTATTGTCTCACTGTTGACCAACTCACATGGTACCCCTAACCTTTGTAGATCCTTCCTTGCTTTACGATGGTCTTTCAGTTTTCCCTTCACATTCATTACTTTGTTGAACTTATTATCAAAAATATTCTTCAAAAATGTGCATGACATCCATGTTGATTTGAATAATATGTGAATAGGTTAACTCTCAAAATGTACATTTTTCTTTTCAATTGTGCCCTTTTCCCATATCATAGAATCTTCTGATCCGCCAAACCTTTTCTATATGGTATGTCAATATGAAGTGCCTATAGGTGTGAAAAGACTTCATCACCAAATGGGTAGTCTATTGTGATAACCTCACACTCTATTGTTCCATCAAATTTATCCTTCTACAGAAGAAATTGATGATGTGGCAGCAATAACTTACGATGACATCCAAACTACAAAGCCTTTTTTCGTCGTGCTTTAGCATAAATATAAGGTTCATGCCCATACAAGCAAGACATGCTAACTTTCCATGTGTGCTCCAGCTACATGTCATTTTTAATGCGGAAAATTTATGCGTATTCCATAACAATGCAACCTTCATTTGAAAGTTCTGTTTAAGAGATGCATTGTAAATTTCAACTCCATAGTCCCATAACATAAACTCATCAATTGGTGGCATTAAATACACATCTATGTCTTACCAACACTCTTCGGCCTTGCAATAATCAATGACAAACATGTAAGGCTTCTTCATACACATTTTAGGGGCAAAATTATATGGGACAATACTAATAGGCCATGTGGAGTACGAAGTGCCAGACTTTCCAAAAGGATTAAACCTATTAGTTGCGAAGTAAATCTAGCATTCTTAACTTCCAGAGCAAAAGTTAGATACAAGCAACCAAAGTCCTTCCAAGTCCTCTGAAGCCTTGATGTAAGCGAAAAATATTGCAATACCATCCATGTTATGTTTTTTCCCTTTGCCCAGCTTGTACCTTGGATCACGACATATTGGGCATTTGTTAAATTTCTTATTCTCTTTCCAAGAAAGTACACAATCATTATTGCAAGCATTTTTCCTCTCATTTAATCTTTTTGGGATCATAATACGACGGTGGAAGCTTCTCACTCTCCACCAAATTTTTCTTGATAAACGTCAAAATCTCATCAAATCCTCTCTCACTCAACCTGTTATCTAATTTCAACTGTAATAACCTAAGAACCAAAAACAACCTTGTGTACTTCTTAATTTCATCCCACAACGGCCCTCAGCGTCTCTTAAAAAATCACAAATCTATTAAGCATGCTCATTAGGTTCTTGTTCATGGTCATCATTCCAGTGGTTGTCACAATCACTATTTGTATGCCTAGCATCTATAACCATATCTCGGTAATCATACAGTGCATCTTCCCTAGCTTCAGGTTGACTAGCTATGCTGGAGCTCCATCCCACAGCCCGTAGTCTGATTTCAACTGTAATTACCTACTTACGGCAGAAAGTCGTGTGTGTTTCGGAGCTCCATCCCACAGCGGCTCTTTCGCAGCTCTAAACAACTCATAAAACTGATGAGCCCCCTCGTTCGGCGGTTGGTGACCGTCGTCACCATCGTCATTACCCCAGTCAACTTTAGCATACCCAGCATCCATAATCATATCCCGGTAATCATACCGTGCCTCCTCCCTAACTTCAATTTGACTAGCCGGGTTGGACGACAATACTATTGTTTCCTCGTGCTGCGTCCACCTTGTGTATTCACCCATAAAACTGTACCGACAAAGATGCCATTTTACTTCAATTCTTTTTCTCCAATGCAACAACTCACATCTACCGCACGAACACCTTATCTTATCAAGGTCAACATGTGCAGGATGCGCGTAAGCAAAGTCGAGAAAATCGTCAACGCGACACTCAAAATCTTCAGCATTCTTCCTTTTCATCCAACTTCGATCGACCGACATGACGACTGAATTATCGTACTGTATACCACTTCAATTATGACCAGTCATTTGGCAGGTCAATGTAAATATGAAGGCATGAATGTTACAACATCTCTATATATTTTCCCTCCATTCTTTAACAGGTAGTGGTCCTATCCCATTCAGAAAAGCACATATTTATAAAACAGTGAATAACTCATGCTTAGTCCTATATCTGCGGAAAATTCGACAGCACCTCCCTACATTTCTCCAAGTACACGATATCAATTAGGTGTTATAACATTCATCTAACCTTGCCTTGCAAGGTATGACAGATGTTAGAACACCAGATCTGTATGCACCCGAAGAAACACATGAGAAAGTGTACCAAATATCCACGACATAGAACATAGAGCATGAGTTGAAACACTGTTTTATAAACACGTAACTTTTTCAAAATTTCCAAACTGGATATCCAAAAGCTCATTACAAAGCATTACTTCATAATGAGTACCTTTGAACAGGAACTAAGTGTTTTTATGCATGCATGCGTTCAAAAATCGATAACATATGCAGGAATCCTTCCGAAATATCAAAAATGCAAAAAGATCGTTGTATATGTTACAAATTTCACTTTAAATAGAATTTGTTGGCAACGAGTTGAACCATCTCGTTGCCAATGGACTTTACAAAACAACAACGAATATAAAGAATGCAGGGTTTATAAATAACGAGTAATTGAACCATCTCTGGGCTAATTAGTGTTAATGAGGATTACCTTGGGCTAATTATAGCTAATTAGGATTGATTGTTACGTAATCAGGGTTATTTTCAGCTAATAGCCAGGTTTAATTGTGCGGAATAGTGTTGATTAGTCCTAATTAGGACTAATTAGTGTTAATGAGTATTAGGGTTATTTTACCTTGGGCTAATTAGGGTTGATTGTTACATAATCAGGATTATTTTTAGCTAATAGCCGGGTTTAATTGTGCAGAATAGTGTTGATTAGTCCTAATTAGGGCAAATTAGGCTTAATTGGATTATGTTAGGACTAATTAGTGTTAATGAGAATTACCTTGGATTAATTATAGCTAATTAGGGTTGATTATGAGTAATTAGGGTTATTTTTAGCTAATAGCCGGGTTTAATTGTGCGGAGTAGTGTTGATTAGGCCTACTTAGGCTTAATTGAGTTATTTTAGGGCTAATTAGTATGAATGAGGATTACCTTGGGCTAATTAAAGCTAATTATGGTTGATTGTTACGTAATCAGGGTTATTTTTAGGTAATAGCCGGGTTTAATTGTGGGGAATAGTGTTGATTAGGGCTAATTAGGTTTAATTGGGTTATGTTAGGGCTAATTAGTGTTAATGAAGATTACCTTGGGCTAATTACAGCTAATTAAGGTTGATTGAGAGTATCTAGGGTTATTTTTCGCTAATTGCTGAGTTTAATTGTGCGGAGTAGTGTTGATTAGTCATAATTAGGGCTAATTAGGCTTAATTGGGTTATGTTAGGGCTAATTAGTGTTAATGGGGATTACCTTGGGCTAATTATAGCGAATTAGGGTTGATTATGAGTAATTAGGGTTATTTTGAGCTAATAGTTAGGTCTAATTGTGTGGAGTAGGGTTGATTAGTCCTAATTAGGGCTAATTAGGCTTAGTTGGGTTGTTAGGCTTAATTGTGCGGAGTGGTGTCCGACACGTGTCCGACGCCTCTGGACACGTTTGAAGACATTGAAGAGGTACCGGACACCTCATGACGAGGTGTCCACAAGTATAAAGCGAGAATGTACATTTCGGTGTCGGTGTTGATCGGATACAGTGTCCGTGACCAACCGCCACCTCGACACCTCATCGACACATCCAGACACGTTTCCAACACCTCCGGACACGTGTGTGAAGACATTGATTTATTTTTTAAATGACAGACACCGTGTCCTTCACCCTTTGAAGAGGTGTCGACAAGTATAAAGCGAAAATGTGACATTTTTCTGTGTCGGTGTGATCGGACGGGGTGTTCGTTACCTACCGACACCTCGACACCTCATCGACACATCCAGACATGTGTTGGACACCTCCAGACATGTGTCTGACATCTCTCACCGGTGTTCGAAGACATCAATTTTTTTAATTCCCGTACACCGTGTCGAACACCCATTGAAGAAGTGTCCACAAGTATAAAGCCAAAATATGTTGTTTCGGTGTTGGCGTCGATCGGACGCGGTGTCCGTGTCCATGGTACCTGACGGGGATCTCAATCCAATTGGGTCCCATCCTCCGTCAACAATCTCAATTCTCAATTCTCAAATGCTCAATGCAATAAAAATTAATAAAAATCACACATTAATACAAATGGATCCCATCCTCCGTCAACAATCTCAATTCTCAATTCTCAAATGTTCAATGCAATAAAAATCACACATTCAATCCAATTGGGTCACATCCTTCGTCAACAATCTCAATATTTCAAATGCTCAGTGCACAATTAACAATCTAAAATCATCAATTAACAACCTAAAATCATCAATGAATAATCTCAATTACTTCAAATGCACAGGTAACAACCTAAAATCATCAATTAACAATATAAAATCATCGATCAATATTCATAATTCTCAAATGCACAATTAACAACCTAAAATTATCAAACAAATGATCAATGTTCAAATGGAAAAAAATTGTTCAAAATGCACATATCTGATGCGCTTGAATTATTTTAATTTTGGGTTGGATATGATTAGGGCATTTAATTTAGGGTTTAATTAGGATTCCATTACTTTAATTTATGATTCAATTAGGGGGTTCTATTAGTTCAATTTAAGGTTCGGTTGAATTGGGACATTCAATTAAAGGTTCAATTAATTCAATTTAGGGTCCGATTGGATTAGGGCATTCAATTAAGGGTTCAATTAATTCAATTTGGGGTCCAATTGGATTAGGGCATTCAATTTAGGGTTCAATTTGTTTAATTTAGGGTTCGATTCGATTAGGGCACTCAATTTATGGTTTAATTAGGGTTCAATTACTTCAATTTAGGGTTCAATTATGGTTCAATTAGTTCAATTTAGTGGTCGGTTGAAATGGGGCATTCAATTTAGGTTTCAATTAGGGGGTTTAATAAGTTCAATTTAGGGTTCGGTTAGATTAGGGCATTCAATTTAGGGTTCAATTAGGGGTTCAATTAGTTTAATTCAGGGTTCGATTCGATTAAGGCATTCAATTTAGGGTTTAATTATGGTTCAATTAGGGGGTTCTATTAGTTCAATTTAGGGTTTGATTGAATTGGGCGTTCAATTTAGGGTTCGATTGAATTGGGGCATTTAATTTAGGGTTCGATTAAGGGGTTCTATTAGTTCAATTTAGGATTCGGTTGAATTGGGGCGTTCATTTTAGGGTTCCGTTGAATTGGGGAATTCGATTTAGGGTTCAATTAGTTTAATTTAGGGTTCGATTGGATTAGGGCATTCAATTTAGGGTTCAATTAAGAGTTCAATTAGTTTAATTTAGGGTTCGATTCGAGTAGGGCATTCAATTTAAGATTTAATTAGGGTTCAATTACTAAATCATCCCATCCAATAGGGATACAAAGGGCAGGGCTAGGTGAACATACGATCCGGTAGATCGTGTAGTACTTACTTCTGTGGCCCCTTCATTGAGGTGTCACTTTCAGGGAGTGCCACGTGTTGCTTGATTACATAACATTCCTAATCCTTATAATGGGGTACTTGAGAACTCATTTTTAAGAGATAGTAGAATTAATCTTCACATTTTACTTTCTCACTCTAGAATTTCAGAGCTAGAGGATTTTAGATAGAGAAACACATGGGGCCCTAATGTTGGACCTTGACTATGGACCTCGGCATTGAACTTGTAAAAGCCGTTCTATATTCACCCTGTGCCTCAGCCCTCATAGCGCTGCCACTCCTCAGGCTCTATTTGGAAATCCTTGGTCTCTTCCCTTGTTCTATCCTTGCTCTATCCCACATTAATATACTTCGCTTCTGACTTGGACCAGATTCTCTGTGGCACCTCCATGTAACCCACGCTTTGGCATCAAGATCTTCACAGGCTAACCGACAAAATCTACTAACAGAGAAAAATACATTCTCGATGTTCTCAGTCATAATACATGCATGCATTCATGCAGGGCTACCAAAAGCTTTCAACCATGTAGGTCAATAGTTGTTACATACATAAAAAATTGACTACCTAACGACCACTTAAATACACCGATATGCTTCCAAAATTTATGGTGCCCTATACATCAATCAGTTCCCAGTTGATATTTATTGCTTGACTTGACCTTCCTTCGTATTGTTGCTATTGTTGCATTTTCTACTTCAGGGCGTCGAGCTCTTAGTCTCAAAAAATTACAAACCTAACTTTCTTGATATCTTTAGGAACTTGTATAGGTGGACGGCCACCAACGATGTCCTTAGTTTGCTTGACCATGGTTTCCTTGTCAAGATCCTCAGATTCAAACTTTCTTGGTCTTCCCCTTATTTAGCACATTTTTGGTGCTCTAGGATAGTTTCGCCCGAACTTGTTACCTGAGAAAAAGACCACATTTAAGTCCCCTTTTTAATTTAAGTGCTGCATGTTATAACATGGATTACAAATTGTATAGCTTGTTAATAACATGTCTTTCATTTTCTTCCTCACATGCATTTTTCATTCTCCACAACCTCTAATTCACATCCTTTTGAGGGGGGAACTTGTGTCTTATTGGTCTACCTCTTACTATGTTGGTTTCCTGTACACCCCCTTTTTTTGGTTTTTCCCTCACTGTGTCATCAGTTTTTTTTTTATCATCATCCCCATGCGCTAATGTAGGGGGTACATCAGATGCCTTCCTTGGCCTCTACCCTTCCAAACATTTATGGCATTTATTGCCACACTAACTTGCACAAAGAACTAAAGCAAAAGGTGAAATGTGAACAAAAACAGTGAAATTGTAACGTCCCAAAAATTTCCGGAGCGTTAGCCACTCAATCGATTAATGCTTAATTATTCAATCATCTCAATTCTACTAAGAATACCCCAATACATATATTAGAGTTTCTACAATAACTCAAATGTTCAAGTCATTGTTCGTAAATGCAAGGACTACATTAAAGAACTCAACTAAGTAAGTTACACACTAATTTCCCTCGCAGGGGCTTAAGTAAAGAAAACAATGAAAATCAAATCTAAACTAGCTCTGTAATCAAGCTCTAGCTAATCCAAGAATCGACTGATGTTTATTACCTGCAGATGGGAATACAAAAAGGGAGAGTGCGCTTTCCAGAGCTCAGTAAGGTCACTCAAAATTCAATAGGGAATACAAACGATTGGAGAGTTTATTTCAATGGAAATATGGGAAGAGATTAATCTCAATCCCTCAAATCGGAAATCAATAAAAACACATTTGATTACACTGAAACAATGCAGATGACATTGAACATAAGTGATATGCAAAGCCACACAGGCAGTGCAAGGTAATCACTTAGCAAAGCCACAAAGGCGATGCTCAATAACACTGTTGTTACATATGCATATGAACACTAGCTAGACCCTCAATGTACGCTATCTTCCGACAATAACAAACCATCCTTATATCACCCCCAATATAGACCATCCTTATAAGTCCTCAATACACTAACTCAAGTCAATACACCGAGTGCAATAATCGATGATGCAATGATTAAATCGATGCACAACAAGAAATAAAATACGCAGCATTGAAAGGAATTTTCAATAAACATACAAGGCTCAAAACAGTGTATTAATGGCAATCGATGTAATTTCATCACAATTATAACTGAGTCCAATAGAAACATCAATAACAATTAAGAAAGAATATTTATGATATCAAATAGATGAAATAGGGTTTTGAAAGAAATCTCTTACCTCAATTGATCCAAGAAATACGCTCGCTACTATTCAACCTCGTACAAACCTCGAATTAGCCTAAATTGGCAAATTAATTATTAGAAAACAACCTAGCCTTACAAAAAATTAATCAAATGCTAAATTTCAAACGTTGCGCACTCTAACACTCTTAACGTAAACAAAAACGAATTGGATCCTTCAAACAGCTAAATCTAACCAATAACCCTGCACACTCTATAACGCATAAGACACTCTGAAATGCATAATAATTGCCTATAGAATACATTTATGCCTTAAAATGCATAACAAGTTACAATATAAATTTTCTGAATTTCTGACTATTTTTGAATTAAAAACGATTTTTTTCTTAAATACCAGAAAATGCCCAAAAATAACAACTAATGCTTCTACCTCAAATCAAAGTCCCATAATTTTCGTGATAGCTTCAAAGTATATAAGAAAAATACTGAAATAGAAATTAAGATTTGAAAGTTGCTGAAGCCATTTTAAAATAATTCATTTTGTTAAATCAAATGCGATACATGTTAAGGTACTAAATCAACTTAGAAATTTATGAAACTTTAACTGAGTTGTCTTTTTACTATAAAAATATTGTTGTAATATTCCAAAATTTAATATTAATTTTTGAAGGATCAAAACAAATTTTAGAACAGCTACACTTGCAAATATATTAAAAATACCAAACGATATCAAAAAAAATATGTAATTTTTTACAGTACTTCAAATATTATCATAAGAACCTTCCCGCAAAGTTTAAGCATTTTTGGACAGTGGTACCGTGCCCAAGAGCTAGTGGTATGACTGTGAAAGCACAGTGTACCACCTTAATGCACAAACCCATTACTGTGTACCCCTCTTCTACTTCCTTAGTAGTCCTGTGCAAACCCAAAACACTCACTCCTTACATCAACCACTCAATTCAGCCCCTCCCTTTTTCCTTGCACACATTTACACAACACACACACACAGCTCATGGCTACACACACGGCAGCCCATGGCTGTCCACACAATACACACACAGTCCACTCAAAACACACACTGCACTCACCTTTAACTCATCATCATGCACACACTAAGACACACCCATACTCTCATGAAATCATATAAAACTCCTCATCCTGACTTTGGTCCATATATTGTCTGCCTCAGTCCTGAAAACCTTGTATCAACTCCAACCTTATATCATTGATGGTTTCCTTTTTGTTATCACGTTCTTAGATTTAGCATATTCAACCACATCAAGGGACTTGTATATAGAATCATGAAAGAAGGCAAAGATGCAAAAGGAAAGAAGATCCTCACTCTGTCAACAAACTGGCAGTGCCATGCTAATATTACTATGTAACCCCTTCTTAGCTAGTTCCATATTTCCTGTTTGCATCATCGCTACAAACTTATTGCAATCTATCCGACTGTCCTGAAAGTTAAATTAAGTGGAAGCGAAGTCATTGATCCATGGAACAATAGAAAGCCCTTTCAAAATATCGTGGTGCACAAGTAGATTTTTCTTTTCCTACCGAAGTCCAAAGCTACCAATATCGTGGTGCACAAGTAGATTATCATATGTGGTGCTAGACTACCAATAAAACTGTGCCAACTAATAGCAGTTATGGAGTAAATGTCTAGCTTACTAACCATGGTTGACTGTGACTAATATACAAACCACTCTGCCATTCATCTTCTCTTGGTACACTTAGGTCCATCGTTGAAATTTCACTTCCGGTCACCACCGTGGCTAAGCTACCAATCACCACAGATGTGCCACCCTTGGCCATGTATTTTTGGTTATATTTAGCATGATCTCACAGTAATTGTTTTAGGATGGGGGTCTATCCACGGCATGGCTGCACCACCACCGGTCGTCCACAACCATGGCTTGCACCACCACCAGTCGTCCGCAACCAGGGCTGCACCACCCCCACTGCCACAATAACTACTTCACCACCACCGCAATTGCTGCAACCAAACCAAAAATCCCCTAACAGCAATCCACCATCGCCCACCCCTGAAATCTCCACCCAATCTCACTACCTTCAAAACCGACCACCCCTCACCCCACCGCCCAAATCCTTACCCAGCCCGTCACTGCAACTTGTCCAAGTATATGAAAGAGAAGGACGAGAAAAGATGAATTCAGTACAATCTGAAAATTACCCACTCCTCCAATATTATCCACCACCCAATCGCCTCACCCCCTCGTCAATTTTAGAAACACTAGAACACCAACCATGAGGAAGACTTGCACTGGGTTGTTAAGTTTTTTTTATTAATCATAGGGCCAGATGGACCTCTCCTATACCAAGTATGTCAATTTATTCAACTTCACATGTTATGCGACTCGTATTAGCATTAACTACAAAATGAATTAATATCTGCGGTAACAAATGGAGTAATGCATCTTAATGATTAACATTTCATCTCTGTTTCAACTAAGACTTATAGTTTGCACAAGGAGTATCAATGATGAAATAAGAAGTGACGGTAGCATATTCACTATTTGAATTTGTTTGATGACAAGATAACATGTTTTTAGTTCTTGTTGTGGAGAGTACTTGTACCATTTGCACTTTGAACACCTTTTTTTTTTCTCGAACAAACTTTGGTTACTACCCCAGTTGTAAGAATCTTCCCCAACCCCATATTTAGTGACAATGTGATAAATGTCTTTAATGACTTTTCTATTAACACTTTCAGCGACAACTCTTAACAGCACTATTTTAGCGTCACTAAATAAAAGTCATTAAAAAATATTTAGCAACCATCAATTGTCGCTACATAGGAGGGTAGGAGGAAAATTCCTTCAACCCGGATAACAGTCAAATTTTTTCCTTTTTTTTCTCCAATTTTCGTACGTGAATGCATTTATGACAAGCGATATCTCTCTTTGGAAATTGATATGCAGCATTTATTAGTGAAGGTACCTACGCTAGTTTATGGATAATGTTTGAATGTCACTGTACACATCAAGTATGCTGTGTCATCTAAACATTTCAAATGACAAAAGTGAATTGAAATCGACACCAAGATCATTTATCTGCTGAACACCCTTTTGGTTTAGAATATCCATAGTGATCGCAAAATTGATATGGTTTTCCGGCTGATATGGTTGAGAAAAGAAGTGGCTACATGGCCAGTGGTGGTGGCAAAGTAGATACTTCACACGTGAAGAGATCGTAGCAATGACTTTATTGATCTTGATAATACGATTTATCCATATCCACAAGGAGAAAAGGTATATTTGACCACTTGAGCGCACCTTGTATTGTCCGGACTCGGTGAGCCTCTAGTTTCACCTTTATCATGAGTTAAGGCGTGGCTTCAGCTTTGTTTTCAACTTTGGGCGAACCATGTGTTTTAAAATTTAGTGTTGAAAAAAACGTAAGGACGTACTCTTTAAATTATAAGCCTTAGCTCTACTTTTTGAAGACATTCTTACTATAGAAGAGGGCGTATTCCATGTGCATCACTTTTACTGCCGTAGGGAAATGAATTACGTACGTGGTCTAGTCCCTTTTTTTTGGGTACCAATTAAAAAATTAGTCGCCACCATGGCCATGTTAATGGTAAGGAGGAGCACAAGAATTATTCATTGAGTAAACTTTTATCCATGATTTTGGTCTAAAGTGTAGTCTTGCCACTTCAAAGCTAAGAACTTTATACATTCAGTGCTGTTGTACCAGCTATGGAAAAAGCAATATTTAGGTGAGATCAGAGTTCAACATTAGCATATAATGCACCTATGGCAATTAGGACTGTACGCCCTTTGGCTTAATTAACTATTTCATCGTCGATGGCTCAATTAACGAACACAAAAAGTAGACCTTCAGCAACAATATGAGAAGAAAATCCTAGTGGGTAAGCTGGATTTCTTGAAATAATCACGGAGAAATTGATTCAAGTCATGTCTTAGTTATAACCTTAGTGGTAATTAATTATTATCTTCGGTACACACTGAAATTGTATCGAAATTGATCTACACTTTATAGTTTTTTTTTTTGGTTTGATCATCCGGTACCCGGACACCACATTAGAAGCCGACTAATCCGGATTCGAGCCGGATAATCCGGATTCGAGCCGGACAGGACCATATAGGCAGTAAAGCTTTCCCTACACTTTATAATTTGAAGAGTGTAGACCGAAACTAATCTACAATCTGCTGGTATTGTTTGAGGAGAGTGCACGGACAGGAGCATATATAAAGCATTGATTTAATCAAGTCCAACAAGTACAACAATTCCTACTCCTTTAATGTGATAGACTTCCACTTAGCATGATATAAGTACATTAGTACTTTCTGATCCAAGTACGGGTAGTTAACTTGCGGGTTTATCTTATATTAGGATCTTAATGGATATTAAAATTACCTAATATGCAACGTTTGGATAATGTACTATCATGTCCTTTGTGGTGCCATTTATTTCTCCTACTTTTTCTTCTGGGGGTATTTGGGCTCAAGAACCATTAAAGTGGTAACCAATGGCAATGGAGACTTTGATTCCAAAAAAGAGTGGAGTTAGGGTCTTCAAGAACCACAAAAATGGCTACCAATAAAGGTGACGAATTGGGTACTCAAAGGAGATTAAGTGGGCTTCATAGGATCACCCTTTTAAAGGTGACGAATTGGAAATCGTTTGTGGGCTCAAATTGGCTTGATTTGTGTGGATATTTATAAAAGTGGAGATATGCAACAGGATCCTTTTACCAGACAAGATTCTCAGCTTTTTCATCTATTTTTTCATCACATTGGACACTAAAGTAAAAATGCATCTTATTTCCAAAGTTTGCTTACTTTTATCAGGACAGCTAAGTTAAGCTTAGTTAACTGTATATGCTTCCTGAATCAACTTGCAAAACAAGGTTAGAATGTCTTACATTACTCTTGTAAAGGGATACCATTATGTGTAAGCTGGAAGTTACATGTCTTTGTGATCGTATAAAAATAAGTGCTACCAAATAATTATGGTTCCATCGGAAGCACAATAAGTAACTACCTTTACATCAAAAAAATTTGGAAGTATTCGTAACGCTTTTTCTCCAAAACTTTGGTGCATCTTAAGTTATTATCAGCACTTTCTACTTTTAGCATATGATGAACTACTCATATACATTATCTTTATGTCTTTCTTGGTCATCACTATGATGGGACAATGCCATAGCCAAATTCTTCAAAAGAAAGCATCCGATCCAGTTCAGGCACCAGCTGAGGTCTGTTCGCAAACTTGCCCCTATTATGTGCTTAAGCCTTTCTTGAGGTGTACCTTATTTTCTTTTCAAACTTCCTTGCTTTCCTTTTCTCCTTGTACCTTAAGATTTTTGCTTCCCTGTTTGTTTCATCTGTTAGTGGTGTTGGCGCCGTGCTTGATAATACGCTAGATGCCCCTTCTGGTGGAAGGTTGTCGGAGTTTGAAATGTTAGTTATTTTGGTATCAGATAAAATGCTGAAACCATCTATGAACGATAAAGGGTCTTGATTGTCAAACTAAGAGAAAAATATGGATAAATACTTTTCTCATCGTTAATTTAGCAAGTAGAAAACATTAAGATGTATATAAAAAAATGACTTGCATAAGGTCTAAACCATTTTTTTTTTCAACAAATCAACAACCAAACAAAAAATCTGAGCGTAGGCCGAACGTTTCACGTTGAATGAATTGACATGCATGGTATAACTGCAGGCCCATTTGGCCCCATGGTTAATCAATATTAGACAAGCCAGCTAGATAGAGTATGCCTGAGCACAAAATGTCATATCCTTAAGAAAATTTCTCATGTTGGAAACATAATCTACGAAGGAACCACAGTTGGAACACTTCAGTTTTGGTTTATAGGCTGATGATGCCGAAAATGGTTCGATGCTACGTGGAGGTGCCACAAAGGATGCGGTCTGAGTCAGCTTCCAGGTAGGCAACGCGGGAGACAGCAAGGACGGCGCAAGGGCCGAGGGCAAGGCTCCCCAGACAGGTCGTGAGGGCTGGCAGCGCTGCGCAGGCAGGGTGACGATGAACAGGACCGACAGTCTACAGTCCGTGCTAAGGGAGCAGCGTCAAGGGTTCGTGGACGGGAGCCCAAGTGTGTTTCTCTCACTAGAATTCCAGAGAGAATGTCTTTTAGAGAGAGAAAGTGAAAAGTTCAAATGAGAGAAAAGATCCTTGAAAAAGCTCCAAAGTCCACTATTTATAGGCAAAAATGTGCATGTGTCATAAGTTGACATGTGTCACCCCCTGGGAACGACACGTCGCCAGGGGGCCAAAGCACTGACCCTCCGTTGGACTGCCGGTCCCTAAGTTCGTGCTGCCCTGCCCTTGCAACATCTCTCTGCCTGTCTGAGGAGACTGATCATGCCGCGGTAGCATGGTCAGAGTAGCCCGTTGCCCCAGCCTCCAGTCCAAGCCCTTACTGAATCCCACGGTCCTGGCAGCGGTGGGGAAGACCCGACGCCCAGCTGCCAGGTGGACTAGGCAAGATGCCCTTCCGAAGACCTGCTCCCATCTCGGAGTGACCCGGGGGTCATAGTCCTTAGGGGTGCCGACGCGAGCCCCCAGTGCCAGAGCACGTAGGCCAGTCACGCAGGCACCCCGGCGGAGATAGTGTTCTGGAGGAGTAGCCTATCCCGTGAGCATATAACATGATTGCAGCGCATGGGGCGCGGTTGAGTGCGGGCGACGAGGGTCGCAGAGTGATCTCCGAGCGAAAAGGGTCGTTGCGTGGATGGCGCGCGACCGTGAGCGACGGTTGTCATGGCGACAGAGCGGCCACAAGTGACGGTCATCGAGACTACGAGCGACGGTCATCGCGACGAAGGAGCACGGCCGAGAGCGACGGTCGTCGTGACTATGGCGGAGCGCGGCCGCGAGCGACGGTCGTCGTGACAACGAAGCACGGTCAAAGGTGACGGCGTCGGTATTCAAGGCAGGTGGCCGACCCCCAAGGGAGGCCGACCCCTTGGGGTGGCCGACCCCCAAGGGTGGCCGACCCATTGGGGTGGCCGACCCCCTAGGGTGGCCGACCCATTGGGGTGGCCGACCCATTGGGGTGGCCGACCCCTTGGGGTGGCCGACCCCTTAGGGTGGCAGACCCTTTGGGGTGGCCGACCCCCAAGGGTGGCCGACCCCCAAGGTGGAAGGCACGCCGAGGTCGCTTCACGAATGGTTCACGTGACTTGAGCATGCGTTGCTTTGACCGGCCCTCGAGCGTTGAAAAGTTGACCGCTGACTGGGTGATGTGTCGTGCAAAGTGGGTCCCTTAGCGGGTCCTGGGGTGCGACCAGAATAGGGTATGAACATAAGCCCCCTGCGTGTGGCGTGCGCGGAAAGGCAACCCGAGCGGGCGTCGCACGCATAAACGATGTGGTTACAGCCCATCTTGCTGCTGGGGCCAGGGTCCCTGGTGATGGAGCCGGCGATGACGCTAAGCCCGTGTAGCAGTTTGATTGAGCCGGCGATGGCGCTAGCCCGTGATGGCGCTCAGCCCATGCCGCAGTTTGATTGAGCCGGCGACGGCACGAAGCCCGTCCCGCAGTTTGATTGAGCCGGCGATGGCGCTAGCCCGTGATGGCGCTCAGCCCATGCCGCAGTTTGATTGAGCCGGCGACGGCATACAGCCCGTCCCGCAGTTTGATTGAGCCGGCGACGGCACGAAGCCCGTCCCGCAGTTTGATTGAGCCGGCAACGGCATACAGCCCGTCCCGCAGTTTGATTTAGCCGGCGACGGCACGAAGCCCGTCCCGCAGTTTGATTGAGCTGGAGATGGCGCTAAGCCCGTGATGGCGCTCAGCCCATGCCGCAGTTTGATTGAGCCGGTGACGGCATACAGCCCGTCCCGCAGTTTGATTGAGCCGGTGACGGCACGAAGCCCGTCCCGCATTTTGATTGAGCCCGCGATGGCGCTAAGCCCGTGATGGCGCTCAGCCCATGCCGCAGTTTGATTGAGCCGGCGATGGCGCTAGCCCGTGGTGGCGCTCAGCCCATGCCGCAGGGAGGGGTCCTCGTGCTGGAGCACTACGAGCGGAGCCCCCATGATGCCGCACACTCTGGAGAGTGGTTCGGGGATCTTCCATGCCCATGGCGGGGGCGTACGGCGTGGTGAACGGGTGTTATGCCCGGAGGCTTGTAACAGGGTCGTGGTGCATGGGCATGGCGACGATCGTCGCGGGGACAATACTTGGTGATGTTGTCGTGGCAATTGAGCGCGGTCGGTGACGAGCATCAAGAGACCATTGGCATTGAGCGCGCGTTGCAGAGAGCGCGATGAGTTAAGACGGGCGACATGGGTCGAGGAAACGGCACGCTGGCGACGGGGCCAGTCTCGGAGTTGTCATGTGAGTGCGTGCGACGAAGTCCATAGGGGTGGCGCGTGGGCGCGCACGGCGATCATGGCGGCGACGGCGCGTGGTCGACAAACTGTGGCGAGGCGCCGGCGGACGGGAGCGTAAAGTAAAGGAAAAGAGAAAGAAAAAGAAAAGAAAGAAAGAAAGAAAAGAAAAAAAAAGAAAAAGAAAAGAAAATGGCCCACCCCTATATAAGGAGAGGAGGGGGAGGGGGCGGAGGCACTGCCATTTGTGCCCACAAAAGCTAGAGAGAAAAGAGAGAGAGAGAGAGAGAGAGAGAAAGGGATGGTGAGAGAAGAGGGCGAAGGGGGCGAGGGGTCGTCGGGGCCAGGGGGTCGGCCGAGTGGAGAGGTCGGTGGCTCCGCGAGGGGAGGGGGGTCGACCAGCCACGGGGGGTCGGCCAGCACGGGGGGTCGGCCAGCACGGGGGGTCGGCCGCACGAGGGGGGTCGGCCACGGGAGGGGGGTCGGCCCCGCGAGGGGGGTCGGCCGCCCAAGGGGGGTCAGCCCCGCGAGGGGCGTCGGCCAGCCACGAGGGGTCGGCCGGTCATGGGGGGTCGGCCAGTCATGGGGGGTCGGTCACGCAAGGTGTCCGACAGGCCCAAGTCCCAACCTCACAGCCCGAAGCTACGCCAACAGCAAAGAAAGTTCGGCAGAAGATATGGGCGAAGCCGCGAGGGGCCGCGGCGGGTACACCGCGACAGCCGCGGGGTATGATGACTGTACCTGTGCCGGCGGCGCCAGTCGATGAGGCCATACCATCAGTGGGTGTCGAGGCGGCAGTGCCATTGATCTTTGATGATGGCGGTAGGAGGTCCTACGATCCGGAGCCGGATAAGACAAACACATTGCTGGGGGTGAGGGGAGTAGTACCGTGTGTACCGGACCGGGAGCTGTGGAGGGAGTTGGCTATTCATGTGGCAGACGGAGCGTTCACGACACCGTGGGGTGGTCCGTCGATGGGAGAGGAGCCTCGGCTGTCGTCACCCTACCTTCGCGCGCCGAGCTGATCGGAGGTGCCTGTGATGTCGCCGAGGTATGTACCGGCATTGTTGATTGGGAGAGAGGACATACCTTGGTCGCCGGTGATGTTCAAGGGGCCATAGTGCGATGCCGGTAGGGTGGGACTTTTGGTGTGAGCATATGGTGGAGACACCGGAGAGGGCGCAGGTGTTGCAGGCACTGGGACTGTTACCGGCGATCAATATCACGGCGAGGGGGCTGGAGTTATATAGGGATACGCCAGGGATGACCCGATTGCTGGCAAGATGGAGTACGCAGTCGCATACGTTCGTGACCGAGTTCGGGGAGATCGGGCCGACGTTACTCGATGTGTTGATGCTGATAGGGCTGCCGATACACGGGGACGTGGATGCACGGGTGACCCGGCTGAGCGGGGAGGAGCGGTTGTTGCAGACGCAGCTACTAGACATCCTGGCGGAGACGAAGAAGCACCGGAAGGGGACGTACGGTGGGTGGCTGCGCCAGTTCTATGGTACGCCGCAGGCGAGGACAGGCCAGAGGTTGGGCAATGCTGCCCAGTTCGTGATGGGGCCGTATCATGGCAGCGATCGGTACGAGTTGGTGGCGTTTTTGGCTATGTTCTTGTCGAGGTAAATTTTCGTACTGTCATGTGATTATGCGTGAATATATCGTATGTCCTGCTTGCCATGTAAAACGTCAAACTGACATATGTTGCCGGTCGTTGCTTGCAGGTTTGTGTTTGAGGGGACACCTGAGGATGGCATTTCCCCGAGGGTGTTTCCCTTGGCCATTCGGATGGCGCAGGGAAGGCGGGTCGGCTTGGCTCCGGTGTATTTGGGCACGTTATACTCGCGGCTAGATCAGTTCGTGAATGACGTGAAGCGGTCATATGGTCGGTATCAGGTGGCGACGTACGTGGACTGGATGTTCTTGCAGAGGTACCGGTACGAGTGCTTTCCAGGGTACCGGCCTGATGGATACCCACTCGCACATCCGTCACCGACGATGGGGACAGTGACCCGTCCAGGCAGGTCACAGCAGGTAGCGTTATGGTGCACCGGGTCTCGGGCTTTTGCTTGGGCAGGCATCAGGAGGCCGGGGTGTCTGTTGGCACAGATTCTAGACAAACGGGAGGAATGCGAGCGACGGCCCTATATGGAGATGCATGCGTCATATGGTACGCCGCCATGGCTGCACGTGCAGGAGGTGACGACAGATCTGAGCAGGAGAGGCGAGTTAGTGCCAGGACAGCTGGCGCTATTGGTTGCGTATTTTCCCGGCTGGCTCCCAGTGTTGACAGATGATGGCGGGAACCCACCGAGTGCTGCTATTATGTGGCGAGGTATTGCCCGGACCGTCTGTCATTGGCATTCGGGTATGACCTAGAGCCCCCATGCGATTATGACAGCCTTGGAGTGTGGCGACGGCTTTTGGGTATACACGATATGACAGAGCCCGCGAGTGGCCGGCACCGACGACAGAGTGGAGGCAGCCAGGGATAGAGGTGGCAGGGGCGGTGACAGCAGATTATGCGCATTGGTGGGAGCGACTGCGAGGGAGTTGGGCCGGATGGCTGGCACAGCCGTCAGGCACACGTCGACAGGTAGATGTGTTCGTATGCGACCGAGCCCTGAGTTTGATATCGGCCACAGTCGCGAGGCAGTGCGGGATGCTGTCACTGGTGACCGGGAGTTCTGTTCCGAGCTCAGAGAGGGAGTCGGAGGAGGATGCCGGAGAGTTGGGGGACGCTGCCCCAGGGGAGGACCGCGAAGAGGAGCTTATTGCAGAGGTGCCGAGGGTGCCGGGGGCCGGCAAGGGCCCTTTATGGGCATTGCGAGTGGGGATGATGGAGACAGCGCGCCAGGCTAGTGCTGGTACATCAGCCCCACACATATCAGGGGCGAAGAGGCCGCGCGACGTATTAGAGGAGCTAGACTCTGAGGTTTGCTTCTGTCCTTTCTTTTTGTCGTATAAATATGGTTTGCATATTGCTTATAATTTGTGAACTGACAGCGGTTTTGCCAGGGGGACGAGGAAGAGGCGGTCGCGAAGGGTAGCGAGGCTGAGACCGAGATCGAAGGCGAGGAGGCTATGGCAGCCGAGGCCGACAGATCAGTTGACAGTGATGAGACTGAGGCCGTTGAGATATTGGCAGCCGGTGTGACGAGGAGGGTGAGTCCATTGCCTGCTACTGAGGAAACGGTGGGGGCACTATACGGCGGAGAGGGGAGCGATACAGTGATGTTTGATTTTGACGAGGACTGGTGGACAGGCATGGAGACGCAGGTTGTGGGAGGTGATGGTGGTGATATGGCGGAGCCTGAGTCTGTTGTTGCTGCCCCGATTCGTGAGCATGAGACACCGGTTCAGGCTGTGGTGGCGCGACGGCACGACACATTGCCGGAGTCCGTGGTTGAGGTTGGCGCTACTCTACTGGCGATGCACTCAGCCACAATTGGTGCGCAGAGGGCAGGTGGAATGTCGGAGATTTCTGCAGCGGGCGGCAGTGGCGCGACAGCCGGAGAGATGAGTAGAGGATCCTCGAGCGGTCAGGTGGATGTGGCGACTTGGGGGGGCCTCCAGCTACCAGCGGAGACGGTGCGCCGGTTAGAACTGGTGAAGGCAGCGTTCCCGCAGACATTCGAGAGGGTGGGGGTAGAGAACCCAGTACTACGGATGTGGGTGTCTGCCGGGTTTATGGAGTGGTTGCTGCCGTTTGCTAGTGTGCCGTCGACGGGTTGGACTGCAGAGTTCGTTGCTCGGTCGCTTTCAGAGTTCGCTCTGTTCACATCACTAGGCATGCAGCTGGACTGGCTAGCAGATTTCTTTAGGTCGAGGGGCGGTAGCCATGAGATGGATGTGAGGCGCGCAGTCGTGGTCATGCGGGAGATGTTGCTGGAGCGGCGCCGTACAGGATTAGAGGCGGAGCGGTCAGAGATTACCGCAGAGTTGGCCGGAATTGACATGCAGGTAGCAGAGATAGAGAGACAGCTCGTCGATTTGCAGAGGCAGTTGTCCGATCTACAAAGGCGGCGGGTGAGGTGGATGGGCGAGAGTCAGAACGGTTGAGGCGACAGGCCGAGCTTGATGCTGGATGGTCAGAGGTACAAGCAGAGCAGGAGGCACTTCAGGCATTCAGCTCCTACCCAGTTGCATCGCTGTTGTCTAGACTTTCTTAGCTTGTATGTTACTTTGCTGTAGTTGTAGCGCTCAATGACGGCTAGTAAACGTTTGATGTATATGTATATATTTTCGATGATCTTGGCTTATTGCATGTTGTGTTCGGTCGCTCTCTTCTTTCTTCTCTTTTTTTTTTGAATGTCTTGCGCGTTTTGGTCACCTGTGAATGCTCTCCCATTCCCGCCCGTAGAAAGTGACTTAGGAAGCATAGGTTGAGAATGAGTGTTAGCTAGGCAGAAGCTGAGGTAACAGCATGACTTTGTATTGATAGGACGTGGGACAAAACGCCATTACATGAGTAGCGTAGAACGCTATACAGATCAACAAAAAAAAAATTCAAGTCTGTAAGCAATGTCGCATGTACAAAAATGCTATGAGAGCGCGTACTATGACGCGGGCGGATAGGGCTGGGGGAACATTGCCATGACTAAACATAATACTTCTTCAGGTAGCGGCCGTTGATGGGGGCCGAGACCTGACCGTCGTCGTGGTTGAGCAGGAGGTACGAGCCATTAGTGCGGCCTTCGTGCACCGTGAAAGGGCCCTCCCAGTTTGGCGTGAATTTAGGAGCTGACATGTTGGCCAGTACATGCTTGGCAGCTTGAAGAACAAGGTCACCCTCGATAAATGAACGTGGCTTGACGGTCTTCCCATAAGCTTTCGTGAGCTGCTCATGATACTTCTTCATGCGGCGCAGGGCCGTGGCTCGTCGTTCGTCGAGGCCGTCAAGTGCCGCCAGCCGGGCTGCTTCATTTCCGAGACCGCTGCTTAGATAAAGTCGAGCCGATGGTTCTGCGATCTCGGCAGGTACCACGCACTCGTCCCCGTAGACGAGAGAGAAGGGCGTGGCCTTTGTCGCTGTGTGCAGGGATGTTCTGTAGGCCCAGAGTGCCAGATTCAGTTGTTCGGACCACGACCGGTCGGCGTCATGCACCATTCGCGATAATACTCGGAGCAAAGTCTTGTTGGAAGCTTCAGCTTGACCATTACCTTGCGGGTAATAGGGAGTTGATGTAGCATGGCTGATGTTGTACCCTTCCATGAGAGCTCGAACCTCTCGGTTAATGAATGGCGTGCCATTGTCAGATATAATACATCGAGGGATGCCGAAACGACAGATGACGTCACGTAAGAAGTTAGAAACGGCACCTCCCGTGGCTCTCCGCAGAGGTACGGCTTTGACCCACTTCGTGAAGCGTTCAGTAGCAACCATGATCCAGGAATGGCGTCTGGATGGCGGGTGGATGGGGCCGATGAGGTCGAGGGCCCAAGAATGAAATGGCCACGGGGCTGAGATCATGCGCAAGTCGGATGCTGGCGTGTGTATCCTGTCGGCGTGCCGCTGGCAGGGTTGGCAGCGTCGGACATGCGAGATGGAGTCGGATTCCATAGTCGGCCAATAATACCCCAATCTTAGTAATTCTGCATACAGCTTCTGGGAGCCTTGATGTTCACCACAATCACCATTGTGTACTTCGTTAATGACCTTGACCACTTGGGCACCCTGCAAGCATCGCAGGGTGCGTCCCGAAAATCCCTTGCGAAACAACTCGCCTTCCGTCACAAAATACTTGACTGCCTTGCGCTTGATGGATCGTGCTGAGCCGCGGTCAGGTGGTAGAATCCCGTGGGATAAATACTGGATGAAAGGCTGGCGCCAGTCACCTTCGATGTCAATGACAAGAGCTTCTGCACCGTCGGGTGCATACAAGCACTCGGGACAATCTTTTTGTATATCCGAGGCGTCCTTGGCCATGGATGGCCAATATAGGCCCATACGCTGGAGGCGACGATATAGAGGGGGACCGTCGAGGCCACAACACTTCTGGTGGCCG
The DNA here is from genome assembly GCA_033070095.1 of Escallonia herrerae. Lineage (NCBI taxonomy): Eukaryota > Viridiplantae > Streptophyta > Magnoliopsida > Escalloniales > Escalloniaceae > Escallonia > Escallonia herrerae. The sequence continues at coordinate 5,425 of JAVXUP010000512.1, read as the reverse complement.
AGCTGTAATTTGTGCTTTGCCTCTTCCGGTGCCAAACATCTGGCTAGAGTGCCTCCGGGACACCGCCTGTATAAGACATCTCCCATCATTGAAAAGTCTGTAAGGGTGGAGGCATGAGCAAGAGATGGCGCTTTAAGTTTGTCGATAATCGGTTGCCTCCAATCGTCCGCAGTAACGTCCTTCGGGACTAGGTTCAGTGCTGTGCATGGTTCCATTCTCTTGACGATGGTTAGCATCCGTTGTTCACCATCGACTTCTATCTTTGACGCGATCGTGGCCAAGCTGTCCGCATGTCTGTTGTGGCACCTATTGTGATGTTCATACTGGACATGGCCGAGTCTTCCTTCCAAGTGTTGCACCAAGGCACGATAAGGTGCCAAGGCTGGTTCTTTGACCGCGAACTCTCCGTCCGCCTGCTTCATGACCAAATTTGAGTCTCCTTTCACACACAGCGCCTTAGCCCCCATACTGACGGCGATCATGAGGCCAATGACAAGTGCCTCGTATTCAGCTTCGTTGTTAGACACCGGGAATGCAAGTTTGAAAGATAGTGAAGTGGTAACACCGTCTGGTGCCCGGAGGACTATGCCGGCACCCCCTTGCCGGAGGGGTGTGCCATTGGGACCTTTGCTAGTGGCAGAGCCGTCGAATTCAAGCGTCCACAGTTCATCGATGTCGGTGATCAGGGCTGTCTCCTCCCCAGGCAGTTGATCCGATATCGGTTCACATTGTTGGCGTGGGAAGAAGGCCAGGAGGTCTGCAAGTGCTTGGCTCCGCAGAGCTGTAGGATTCTTGATAGATAAACCGAATTCGGCCAATAGCAGCAACCACCGGGTGAGTCGACCAGACAGGGCGGGACGCGTAAGCATGTAACGGAGTGGGTCAGCCTTGGTGACGAGTGTGATCTGGTGCGCCAGAAAGTAATGTCTGAACTTCTGTGAGGCGTACACCAAGGCTAGACAGTGTTTCTCGAGCTCGGAGTAGTTGGCTTCGGGCCCCCTGATCACTCTACTGAGGTAATAAACAGGACGCTCGACACCTTCGACTTCTTGGGCAAGCAAAGCCCCGATGGATCTGGGTGTGGAAGTCAGGTAGAGTAGGAGTGGGATGCCCCGTTGTGGTACGACCATGGTTTGCGGTGACATGAGGACCGCCTTAATCCGTTCAAATGCTTGCCGTTGGGGCGCACCCCAATTCCATGGTGCGCTTTTACGCGTCAAGTGTTGAAATGGCGTAATGAGCTCGGCCAGCGCGGGTATGAAGCGTCGGAGGTAAGAGACCTTGCCGAGGAAGCTCTTCAGTTGCTTTGTGTTCTTGGGGGAGGGCATTTCTTGGATGGAGGCTGCTTTCGAGGGGTCAACGTCGATGCCCTGTCGACTGACCAAGAAGCCGAGGAACTTGCCGGAGGAGACGCCGAAGGCACATTTCAATGGATTCATCCGCATGTTATACTGGCGGCAACGATCAAAGACCGCTTGAAGGTCGGTGAGGTGATCACTTTCCTTCCTGGATTTGATAATAAGATCGTCGACGTAGTCTTCCACAGTACGGTGTATCATGTCATGGAAGATTGCTGTCATAGCCCTTTGATACGTAGCACCCGCATTCTTGAGGCCGAAAGGCATAACTTTCCAACAAAAATTACCCATAGGAGTGCGGAAGGCTGTCTTGGCGCTGTCGTCGGGGTTCATGCGAATCTGATTATAACCTGCGAACCCATCCATGAAAGATAAAGTTTCATATCCGGCGGCGGCCTCCGTAAGCATGTCGATATTGGGTAGTGGAAACTCGTCCTTGGGGCATGCCTTATTCAAGTCCCGAAAGTCAATACAGACGCGGACTTGGCCATTTTTCTTTTGTACAGGGACGACATTAGCCAGCCAAATAGGGTGAGTGATAGGTTCGATGAAGCCTGCCTGCAGAAGGCGTTCAATCTCTTGCTTGATTTTCAATTCGAGCTCGGGGCGGAATGTCCGCGGGTGTTGTCGGATAGGGACGGATCCGGTAGCAATGTTGAGATGGTGTGTGACTAAGGCAGGATCCAGTCCGGGCATCTCATTGTAGCTCCATGCCAAGACATCACGATACTCGTGCAGGAGGGAAACCAATTCCTCTCTTCGGCCGGGGGCGAGTTTTGTGCCAATGTAGGTGTGCCGCGGTTCTTCGCCCGGGTCGGCCAGGTTGATTTCTTCAATATCTTCAGCCTGTGGTCGAGGGCCGTCCTCATAGCAAGGTGGTGCCGCGCCGGGGGTGAGGTCAGGATCTGGCTGGCAATGCTCGGCCGTGCGGCACCATTCAGTCTCTCCAAGGGGGTCGGGGTCGAGGGGGTCTGATGAGGGACCGCCTGGAGCCCCTGCATACCGTCATAATTGATAGATGATTTTGCCGTCCTTGACGATACGTTGAAAGGCCGGCTCAGCCTTTTGCTTCTTGGACTTGGGGGAAGAAGGGGGGAATTGGTCGTGGCAGCAGGCGGAAGCGGTGGGGTTGACCCATTATTCTTGTTACTTCTCTCGGTTTTGGCCTTGGGAAGCTTGTCCCCGCACAGCTCATCCCAGGTCGGCAGCCTGGTAGAATGTATATGAGTAGCATTCTCACCATCCTCGGCGAAATTAGTGAAGAAGGAGGCCTCGGCGAAATAAGACTCGGCGCATTCAAAGGGGGCTTTGGTTGCAGGGATTGTCATTGCTACCTCATGTCCCGTAGAACCGGCTACCAGCTTCACACATTGGTGGTATGTTGAGGGAACGGCCTTGTTGACATGGATCCATGGTCGCCCGAGCAGGAGGTGAAAGGCAGACTCGCTGTCTATTACGTGAAAAGTAGTGTCGCGACGGACAGTTCCGACCATGAGGTCGACAGTGATATGGCCGAGGGTCGACTGAGGACCCTGTCCAAAGCCGGTAATCTTGACGGGGTCACGGATGATTTTCCTTGGGGGAATGCCGGCCTGTTGCAGGGTGATGAGAGGTATGATGTTGATCGAGGCGCCGCAATCAACCAAGGCACGACGGAAGCCCGTGCCATTAACAGTACACTCTAAAAACAGCGGCCGATTGTGATGCTCGACCGGCGGCGAGTCTTCATCCGAGAAGACTAAGGCCGTGGAGGGGATGTGACGTAATTCAGCCTGGACGGCGAAGCATTCGGGACCGAGGCCGGTGGTGACCTCGAGCAGGCAATTGGAAAGATAAGTCCGGGCGGCGGGTGAAAACCCCATTTCATCAAAAAAACTTTTGATCTTCGTCATCTGTCGAAAGGAAGGCATCGACTGCTTAGCTGGAGGAGGCACGAGGGTCAGTGTGGGCTCTGCCGGGGCTTCGTGGATTACAGGCTCGACATGGTCAGTGACAGCCATAAGGGCCTGGTGCTCCCTATTGTTGCGATGCGGTGGGTAGGGATCTTTGCGCACATCGTTGTTCTTCCGTAGCTGCAGGTCGCCCGACGCTACCTTCCTTGCAAAGATGGTTCGCAGTGCATTGCAATCTTTGAGCGGATGGCCAAGGGCTCGATGGAAAGGACAGTAGGTGGGCCTGGCCTTTTCTTCGTCTGTGATGTTGGTCCGCATTGGTGGCAGTTGGAAATTTTTGTCATGCGCCACCCATTCCGCCAAGAGTTCCTTCACTGTATTCAGATCACAGGGATAGTCAGGTGCAGGCCTTTGTTGCCTTCGCTTGTCGGAGCCTTGGTCCCCATCTGGAAGCTGACGCTTGAAGCCTGCATAGTTGTTGTTGTTGTTGCTACGCTGAGTGATAGGTGTATCTGCTGAGGCCAACAGCGTACTTTGCGGTCGAGGCTTCCATGACTTGACAGGACCAACTGTCTCGTAAGTTCGTCGGGCTGTCTCCTTGAGGTGTCCCCATGACCTTAACTGTAGGTTCTCGATATGCACTCGGTAGACGTCAATCATATTTTTGATGCATATGGGAACCAACGTTTCGTCTTTGCTGAAATCTGTGCACTCAAGGCACTTGAGATGAAAACGATGCACATATTTATTCAAGTCTTCTCCCTGGTTCTGGCGAATGCCAGCAATATCAACGATAGTCACGCGCTCGGTCTCGTAATGAAACTTGTCTAAGAACAGCTGGACCATGTCGTTCCAGGTGTGGACGGTCCCTGCGGGGATCTGGTGATACCAAGTGTAAGCCAAGCCTGTAAGGGACTTGTGGAATTCTCTCAACTTTCAGCTGCTCCTGTACCATACTGCTCCAAGGAGCCTGCGAACCTTGTTAGATGTTCACGGGCGTTTCCCTCACGTCCGTTGAAGAGCACAAAGTTTGGTTGCTTGTACTTGATGGGGTAGGGTGCGATGGCGATATCATTGGCGTACGGGGCGTGTCCGGTTAGACGGGTTGAGGAGTCCGGCTCGGATTCCTCGACAGGCGACGGACAAGGGCTTCCAAATCTGACTGAGTGACATAGTTGGAGGATGGTGCCTCATTGCCGGTCAAGGGGTGATGACCGCCTGGTGCGTCGCGAGCCCCCGAGCCCCCAGATGGCACGGCTTGATGAACGGGGACATGGGAGGGTTGGTATGGTGCAGGTGCTGGCAGGGGCAGCTGTGCAGGGGCGAGTGTGGGTTGGCGAGACATGCCCATCACTTGGCCGGGGGTTTGGTGTTGCTCAACTGGATAGGGATTAGGTTCCATCTCGATGGAGTCATGCGTTTCGGAGGAGCTTCTTGCCGGCGTCGGATGAGATGGTGTGACAGCGGGGAGAATCTGCTGCAAGACTGGCCCGAGATCCGTGTGTAGCTTGCGGGGCGGCACTGCAGAAGGAGATATGTCGGCTACCGGCAGCGAGGGTGTTGCGAGCCCTACCGCCAAGGGTCTGGATATCCAAGGCGGCGGTAGTCGCGACACTGGGGCCGGGGCGACGTCAAAAGCTGGCCCCGGTCCTGAAGGCTGGATTGATGGAGCGGCCTGCTGTGAGGACAGGGCTTGTATGGATTTTTGCATCTCCATAATGGCGGCTAGTAGAGTGGTCTGTGAATCTTGCAGAGTGGTGATGGTTGGAGTGAGTTGCTGGATGGCTGCATTTACGAGCACTTGCACGTCGGGGGTAGTGGTTGGCAGCTGGTCTTGGAGCCGCGTGGCGCTAGTCTCTTCCTGATCACCGAGGTGGTGTTCTTGCATGGCGGGGTTGGGTCCTTGGCTGGTCGCCCTAGTAGCTCTCCGTTGCACAGGCATAATGCCTAAGTCCGGAAGGTGTGCAAACCGCAATACGATGCTCACCTCCCCAGCGGAGTCGCCAAAATGATGGTGCCGAAAATGGTTCGATGCTACGTGGAGGTGCCACAAAGGATGCGGTCTGAGTCAGCTTCCAGGTAGGCAACGCGGGAGACAGCAAGGACGGCGCAAGGGCCGAGGGCAAGGCTCCCCAGACAGGTCGTGAGGGCTGGCAGTGCTGCGCAGGCAGGGTG